>JAGDYQ010000011.1:8205668-8388482 GCA_021962125.1 Bulinus truncatus
TGCGGGTGGAGGGGAGGGGTGGAAGGGAGGGGTTGGGGGTTCGCCATAGGCGGCAATTACTTAAATAATAACCCCCAATCAGATCTTTAGCTTCTGTCTACGCCCATGAAACTACTACTACTAAATGGCCGTGAAGTGAAAATCCGCTACCCGCTGTTTCCATCATCGCTGCGTATTATTTATCGTGATACCTGGCGCCCCCTATCATAGAGTTACTCACCCACCCACCCACCCCCCTTCACCGTGTCCACAACGTCAATCAGCACTACCCCCCAACCCCCCACGGTCAGCTTATAACGGGCTCGTTTACGTCTGCCCCAGAACTAGGTCACGTGGTTCTATCGCTGCTAGCTGACTAGTTTATTCTAAGAGGGTGAGTGGTTCCATGAGCCCCCCCCCCGGAGGGGGGGGGAACGTTATGGCTGATTTACAGGTGACGTTTTTACACCCTGTGTACGCGTCGTTACATCCTGTAAACCAGGGCCTGCCTCACTCTACGCTGCTTGATTTTTATAGAGACGTGCGGCTGTTAGTGCGCCATATGTCTTTGCAGGGTTTCGCTTCCTTCGTTCTCAACTCTCCCCTAACTACCTATATACAATACATACCTACTCTCGCACGGCGAGAAGAGAGGACAACTAGAGTGATTGAGAAGAAAAAGAGAGTTTATATAAAACCAAAACAAAAGCATCATGGTTAAATATGGATTAATTTAAATTAAAAAGAAATGGGATTAAGATTTTTGTTTAAAAATATATTTTACAACATTTTTTAGTAGGAAAATTTTGAACTTTTATTAAAACTTTTATTACTTTTTTTTTCTTGCATCGGTCTGTATCAGTTTAATGACATAAAATGCACTGAATTATGAAGAACAATACATTGGCTCGAGGTACTCCCATTTAAATTGTGCGCTTTGTTTACGACGCCATTTTTTTGGCCGCCTGGTAACGCAGCCTATATAAAAAGTAGAGATCATTGAAAACAAAAATATTATATAAGATATAAAAAGAAATAGTCTCTAACCGCACAAAAAAAAACCACTCACTCAGATGTAAGAAAACTTATAATGCTAGTACAAGTTATAATGAAATGGTGAGTGATGTTCTATGCATCTATAACATTTCATACATATATATATATATATATATATTTATACATTTGTATATATTTCTGAACTCACCATTTGTTTACCCAAAGTGCCCTCACAACTGAAACTAAATTATTTAAAAAAAATTGTTTGAAAATTTTCTAATCACTCTTCACCCCCCCCCCAAACCTGTTTATAAAACGAAAAAAGAAAAACCTCTGTACATTTCTACTATGTACAGTTCATGTATAGTTCATGTATAGTTCATGTACAGTTCATGTACAGTTCATGTTTAGTTCATGTTTAGTTCATGTATAGTTCATGTACAGTTCATGTACAGTTCATGTTTAGTTCATGTATAGTTCATGTACAGTTCATGTATAGTTCATGTATAGTTCATGTATAGTTCATGTATAGTTCATGTTTACTTTTATGAGCGAGCTGCATATATTACTGTTTGACCCCCCCTGGGCAGGTACAAATCTATTAGTATTGATCGCGTTATGTGCAAGGTTTTGTACAAAGACATTGTTCTCTCCCTTTTATTGAAAGTAATCTCCCTTGTTGTCAGGTGTGTGTGTGTGTGTGTGTGTGTGTGTGTGTGTGTGTGTAAACAAACACTGTAAGGTAGTCATGGCAAGGGGGTGGGGGTAGGTAAGATGATTTAAATTACATTTAATGACTTTGTACTGACTTCTGGCTCCAGTTAAAATGATGTGTCACTCAAACCAATTAATCATTCTCTTCCCTCTCCCCCCCCAACCCCCCATGATGACGTATCTGATGGGGCACCTAGTCTGTTGTTGGTGTTGTTGTATGGTCGCCAAGTGTTATTGCTTGCATGCCCCTCCTCACTTTCTTATGTTTAAGTTATACCGAAAGTTGAATCATTTGTCTTGTCTATATGTATGCATTCTATTAGACACATAAGCCGGTACTCAGAGTCGCCCTAATAGCTAGACAACCGGATAGGGCCCTCCAAATGCCAAAGGGGCCCCCTCCCAGAATCAATTTACGTTAAATCTGGTGACAAGAGGACACCACCCCCCCCTTACACAAAAACAGTAACACACATACCACAATCAACTTTTACCAAAGTTTGAAACTCGTTTTTATTTGTTTAAATCGACTCATTCCAGAATAGTATCAGACTCTAGAATGAGCCCCC
Source organism: Bulinus truncatus (assembly GCA_021962125.1). Taxonomy (NCBI): domain Eukaryota; kingdom Metazoa; phylum Mollusca; class Gastropoda; family Planorbidae; genus Bulinus; species Bulinus truncatus. The sequence goes on from JAGDYQ010000011.1 coordinate 8,207,927, forward strand.
CCCCACCCCCAAACGAGACTTGATCTTTGTGCTGATGGTGTTGGGGATGTGTCCATTTTTCATTCTCACATAAAGGCCGCGGAGAAACAGTGAAAGAACCACTGCACATACATAAAAAAAATGGTTTCATTATGTGTGAGAACACTTCTCTATTCTTAAGGATGTGTTTTAAATATGTGAGAATCACATAGTGATTGTGTCAACTATGTGAGAATCACTGAGGGACACATATTGAATATGTCAACTATGTGAGAATCACTGAGGTACACATATTGAATATGTCAACTATGTGAGAACCACTGAGGGACACATATTGAATATGTCAACTATGTGAGAATCACTGCGGGACACATATTGAATATGTCAACTATGTGAGAATCACTGAGGGACACATATTGAATATGTCAACTGTGTGAGAATATCTGTAAATAAAAACCATTTCTGTGGATTTAACTCCCTAATCAGCCCATAAGTGAAGGAAATTTTTTTTTTTTTCAGTAATGCGAAGAGTGAAAGGGAGGTGAGTGTGATCAATGAAGATTCCAGTTGTTATTTTCTCCCTTATTAGAAAGGGCGGGAGTAAATCTGTAGGGTGGTGGCGGGGTTGATGAGTTTAACCCCCATTTTTTTTATTTCTTAACTCAGTCCAGTGTATTATGACCTCAGTCCAGTGTATTATGACCACTGCTGGGAGGCGGGGGTATATGGAGGGACGAAGTAATAAGCACCTACAATCATGATGTCCAGATGATTGCACCGAGAAGACCTTTTGGCTATTCTGGTCATTTTTTCCAAGAGGAAGAGGGTGGACAGGAAAGGGGGAGGGGGGATAGTGCCGGGAGAAATTATGGTCCCTAAAAATAAATGACTGCAGGGAATAGGGCAAAATGGGTGGGGCTGGGGGGGAGAGAGAGAGAGAGACAGAGAGAGAGAGAGAGACAGAGAGACAGAGACAGAGAGAGAGGGAGAGAGAGACAGAGAGAGAGGGAGAGAGAGACAGAGAGAGAGAGAAAGAGAGACAGAGAGAGAGAGAGACAGAGAGACAGAGAGAGAGAGAGACAGAGAGAGACAGAGAAAGAGACAGAGAGACAGAGAGACAGAGAGAGAGAGAGAGACAGAGATAGAGAGAGACAGAGAGAGACAGAGAGAGAGACAGAGAGAGAGAGAGAGAGACAGAGAGAGAGAGAGAGACAGAGAGAGAGAGAGAGAAAGGGTGTTATAAGACCGCGGTTCTCAACCGATGGTACGCAGTGACACACAAGTGCCCAGGTATCGAATTATACAGGTGTGTGTGTGTGTGTGTGAAGTCCCTGTAAGGATGAGATGAAATCTTGAACTCCCTTAGATCCTATAAACCACGTATGGGACAGTTTTTATGGTGCCCTTTCTTTCATCCCCACCATAGCCGATAGTGCACCACAGGAGACATAGCGGGGACTTAAGCCAAGCCCTGAAAAAAATTTCATTGGTCCTCACCGGAGATCGAACCAGGCACCCTCAGGCAGTCGAGCGCTTTACCGCATCCGCCACCCCCCCCCCTCAATTATTGAGGGGAACAAATTTATGCATTATAAAAATATTTGTTCGCGATCTTGTAAAGTGTACCCGCGGACAAACTTACCAAACTTACGCACCATTTAGGTTACACTGGTAGATAGCGGCACCAATATGGAAAACTGCGCGGCTGTTGTTGATGAGAATTGCTGAGAGCTCAAACCATGTTTCAACAACACACCGCCGCAGTCTACACAAGGTCCAAACGAGGCAAACTTTAAAAACAAACACATAAAACAACCCCACACCTTTAGTTTGCGACCACATTTATAGCACAAGGGTGGTCAATCTTTTTTTCGAAACCGCGGGCCGCAATGGGCTCTCAAGTTTTGAAAGAAGGGCAGACGGACGAAGAGTTTTTAACTTACTTAACAGTAAATGTCATGTATGTGAACCAGTGGATGAAAGTGGAGCGCGGGCCGAAACAAACAGCCAAATGGGCCGTATTCGGTCAGCGGGACGTACTTGACCAGCCGACCAGCCGGCCATAGTTAGTCAGGTGTCCGTAATCGGTCAAAAGGCCGTACTTGGTCAGATGGCCATTCTTGACCCGTGGGCCGCTGTTGGTCAGATGGCCATTCTTGACCCGTGGGCCGCAGTTGGTCAGATGGCCGAATTCTGTCAAAGGGCCGTACTTGGTCAGATGGCCATTCTTGACCCGCGGGCCTTCGTTGGTCAGATGGCCATATTTGGTCAGTGGGCGGTAGTTGGCCCTTGCCTGTTCTAACACATTCAACACACAACTTAAGAGTTGATAACTCGACTTCCCTGATAATAATTTTAGTTAATCACTGTCGTCAATATTTTTTGTATTCACTGTTTTAAAAAAAAAAAAAAAACAATTCCAACAACTAACATTGATACATTATTTTTTAAATTAAAATTTCAAGTAAAACCGACATTTGAAATATTTTATTGTGTGTGTGTTTGTGTGTGAAAATGTCGGATTAGAAAATAATTTAAGAACGCTAGCCAGACGGTGTAATCGTAAACACAGATATTGTATCGTAATTAGCATCGTTATTTGGATTCGGATGAAACCCAAGTTCAAAGATGTCAGGAATAGCGGTGACTTAAAAAATAAAAATATATCTTTTTTTTTATTTGTTTTTAGATAAACTTTTATAAAGTAAAGATGAACCTTAATATTAAAAAAAAAGATAACCCATTATATCCTACAAATATTTATATAAATTTAGCATATCATAACGAAAAATAATAAGCGTTTGCGCCCAGCTAGATATACAGATTATTTATTTATTTATTTATGGCTACTTTTCAATTTATGTAAAAGACAAATTTAGTTCGACTTATTGTATTCACCCACGCATTTTAATTTTAGTCATGAAAATATATATGTGTGCGCGCGTGTGTGTGTGTGTGCGCGTGTGTGTGTGTTAAAAATCTGGAATGGCGGAGGATATTTAATTTATGATGGTCGGTGATGGGTAAAATATTGATGGGGATAGGGGATCGAAATGAGATAGATGGTAACAAAATTTTGCGATACTTTGGTGCTATTCATAGAACGTATACTTGGATAACTTTGGTGCTATTCATAGAAAGTATACTTGGATATTGGAGAGCTTGTGTGAATACAAGAATGTTACTTGGTAATTTAATTTAAATTTGTCGCCGTTTGAGATAGTCTGTCTGGACTTGGCCCAAAAACTCTTAAAAATTTCCCACCCCATCTTTGTGTGTGTCTGTGTGAGTGTGGCTGTGTAACTCACACTTAATTGGTCACATTAGTTTATGCCAGGTGATTTCCAGAAATAAGGTAGTTGAAAGGTCAACTAAGGGCAGATAATACTTTGTAAAAAAAAATCTCCTCATTAATCGTCTGCCCACTCTCTGCGGAAAATAACGAGAGATGATGGTGACGTCATCAGTAATCTCGGAGACGTTTTCTTAACGACGCAACGTCATTCATTTTAATTATTATTAGCGTTATTATCATTTATTATAATATGGAAGACAAGAGATGAGTCAAGGTGTGGTATTCTTTGAATTTGGCTGATGGTGGTTCTTAAAAGTTTATTATTTGAGACACAAAAAGAAAAATGTTGTCTTTTTTCGTGATTTCGTGATCCACATTTAATGAAAAACTTTGATAAAAGTAAGAGAGTAAAAAGTCATTATATAATTAATGTTCCCTTAGCGGGCCATCGGGGTAGATGAAGTGTAGAATTCATCTGTTTCTATAACCTCGGCATATGAAGGGATTGTATAGTTAGCAAACGCCTAGTCACCTTTACTTCTAACATCTTAAGTCAGGTAACCATTTAAAGCTGGGTGGACGTGTGGGACGACTTTGAAACACATTTCCCCTGGAAAAATCCCCATGGTACTCTCAAAGAGAATCGAACCAAGGACTCTCAGGTCGACATGCGAGTATCTACACCACTCAGCCATCCGTCCCATATACAGTCGATTCCGCTTAATTGGGACACATCGGGACCGAGGCTTTTTGTCCCAATTAAGCGGCTGTCCCAATTAAACATACAAATTTACTATTGGCTTTTTGGTTTGGTTTCTTTGATATTTGTCCCGAATTAAGCGGTGTCCCAATTAAGCGGAATCCACTGTATATATATATATATATATATATATATATATATATATATATATATATATATATATCTAGTAATTTCCCTGTGGTTAAGAAACTTTTGATCTATACAGAAATATACCTGTAATGGCTTGCACATACATCCTTGAAAAGTAAATTTAAAAAAAACAACCTCTGGCGATCCCCTTTCTAGAACCACTGGTTTAGAGGCTTTAGTCCAACTTGTAGTACAAGTTTGCAACATGACGTAATCACTTCTCTACAACCAATCTGTTTCAGGCAACTAAATGTATGTGTTACTAATGAGTTTCCTTTATAAGGCTTATACAAACCATCTGGGTCAGGTGAAGTAGAGTTAACCTGTTGTGGGATTGTGTGGCTAGTACCATGCGTAGCCGCCTTTACTCCCCCCCCCAACTCCAACAAGTGTCGGCTACCTGTTTCTAAGCTGGGTGGACTGTCGGACATGGATCTGACTCGACGAAAATCCTGGCACTCACTGGGTACTCGAACTCGAGACCTTTTGGTTACCTATCGAGTGCTCTACCTCTATGTGTATAAAATATTATTATTTTTGATAAAAAAACGACCTGTTTGTTAGAAGATATTTGTATAAAGACAAATCTCTCACATAGTACCAATTACCTGTTGCGTTTAAATTCCTTCAGATTTATATATTTGTCTTCACTTTACTTCTCTGGTCACTGTATTTCTTCATAGTTGTTTATAAATAAAAAAAAAACAATGTACAGTGATTATGTTTATCTCCACCTTTTTCCCGTCGATATTATATCTACCAGCTTGAACGGTTCACAAGACCCGGTGATTCTCATCCGATTGATCAACGGGGTTATATTGGTTTATATTAACACACCTGCGGTGAATGTTTCATACAATTTCCTTTCTCACCTTCATCACACACAGACAACAGAAAATACTTCACATCTTCAAATACTTTTGATTCAAAATCTTAAATATTAAAAACAAAAAATGAACATCAATCAAATTTATTTTTTTAAACACCTTTTCACCTATACCCGTCACCCGTTTCTTTCAACCTATGTTAGCTCAGCAATCCATCCTCATTCTCGGTTCTTCTTTTATTATCCATCTTTCCTTCTCCAGACTCCATCCTCAAGTCATTAACCACTAAATAGTGCACCTCTAAACACATTGAAAAATACACTAAAACAAAAAGCAGAGACGGTGGTATTTGTATCAGTAGTGAGACTGTGATACAGCAGTTACAAAATGAGCACACATGTAGATCCGACAATGTCTCACCAAGACAATGTCTCACCAGGACAATGTCTCACCAGGACAATGTCTCACCAGGATAATGTCTCACCAGGACAATGTCTCACCAGGACAATGTCTCACCAGGACAATGTATCACCAGGACAATGTCTCACCAGGACAATGTCTCACCAGGACATTGTCTCACCAGGACAATGTCTCACCAGGACATTGTCTCACCAGGACAATGTCTCACCAGGACAATGTCTCACTAGGACATTGTCTCACCAGGACAATGTCTCACCAGGACAATGTCTCACCAGGACAAGGTGCATACCCCGGGTTTAGAAATGAGTTGTTGTTTTTTGTATCTGTTCTATAAGAAATTGTACAAAACTTATGATCACCTTGTCTCTCGGTGGACTCTATATAACTGTCACGTGATTAACACTGACCAGTCAAAATATTTTAATTGAGAGATGGAAAACATTGTACTGTTCTCGGCCTAATACACCATCTCACTCTCGGCCTAATACACCATCTCGCTCCTGGCCTAACATACCATCTCGCTCCTGGCCTAACACACCATGTTGCTCCTTGTCCTACGCAAAAAGCTGCTCCAGGCATAGCACATCATGTGTGAACGCCCCCTCCTTTCAACTTATATTTAAAACTTCTTATTCTGGCAACCACCCACCTGAATCTATACTAACTGTTAAACAAAAAAAAAATGGAGACATAAAAAGTCATTACAGACATTACTTATCTCCCCTGAGTGGTTGATGGAAGTAAAGGGTGACAACTTTGTCAAAATGTTGCTAACTTTAAAAATAAAATGTTTCATTCACTTTTTTCATTTTTTGTTTAAAGAAATGCTTAAAATGTAAGAAGTTTATCAGTCAATTGGGGGGGGGAAATGTTTGTGGGGTAGATGTAATGTTATTTAAAGATAGAGCTCCACCCCAGGGTTAGCAGTGTGAGCAACGTTACCAAATATATCCTGACAAAGAATTTTTTTTTTTAATTTAGTGATGCAGCATTGAGCAGCACTTTAAAGATTTAGTCTATATTGGCTCTATAGACTAAAAGTGACAATTAAAAGCAACAGCTGGCGGTGGAGACGGTCGGCACACCACACCCTTCCACTCTGTCACACTCAAGCACACCTACGCAGCCTGCCATTTCGGGCGGCGGGTTCAGGCACACTGCACCCTCACCTCTGTCCGAGTGGCAGGATAAAAAAAAAACAACATTGCCTTGCCATTCTGGCTGATCAGAAGTACACCCCCCCCACCTCTGCTGATCTGGTCAGTCTTAAAACCCTTTTTTTCCCTGCCATCCCGGCAGATGTTGGCGGGCACGCTCACCCCGCCGCTCTGTAGGCATGCATCAGCACCCTGTCATGCTGGTCATCGCGGCATAAATAAAAAAAAAATACAAATAAATAAAAAGAAAAAGACTCACGAACCTAGTAACACTAAATTAAAGAAAACCCCCCACCCCACCCCACCCCTAACTAGTTACGCCACTGGTTACATGCCTTCGTCCATGAACCAAATCGAATGTGATGCGAAACATAAGTGAATGTGTATGACTGTCTGATGTGGTCAAACGAGCAGAATACGTACCACGTCATCGAATGTCGTTATCCGAAACATTATTCGTGACCCGAGTGTAAATTTATGTTTCGCTGTACAATGTTTAGCTTGCGTGCAAGTTTAATTTGTGAGCAATGTTTAGTTTGTGTGCGACGTTTAGTTTGTGTACAATGTTTAGTTTGTGTACAATGTTTAGTTTGTGTACAATGTTTAGTTTGTGTACAATGTTTAGTTTGTGTGATATGTATAGTTTGTGTACAGTGTTTAGTTTGTGTGCAATATTTAGTTTGTGTACAATGTTTACTTTTGTGTACAATGCTTAGTTTGTGTGCAATGTTTAGTTTGTGTACAATGTTTAGTTTGTGTACAACGTTTAGATTGTGTACAACGTTTAGTTTGTGTACAATGTTTAGTTTGTGCACAGTGTTTAGTTTGTGTACAGTGTTTAGTTTGTGTGCTATGTTTTGTTTGTGTACAGTGTTTAGTTTGTGAGCAATGTTTAGTCTGTGTACAATGTTTAGTTTGTGTGCAATGTTTAGTTTGTGTGCAATGTTTAGTTTGTGAGCAATGTTTAGTTTGTGTGCAATGTTTAGTTTGTGTGCAATGTTTAGATTGTGTGCAATGTTTAGTTTGTGTGCAATGTTTAGTTTGTGTGCAATGTTTAGTTTGTGTGCAATGTTTAGTTTTTGAGCAATGTTTAGTTTGTGTGCAATGTTTAGTTTATGTGCAATGTTTAGATTGTGTGCAATGTTTAGTTTGTGTGCAATGTTTAGTTTTTGAGCAATGTTTAGTTTGTGTACAATGTTTAGTTTGTGTGCAATGTTTAGTTTGTGAGCAATGTTTAGATTTGTGTGCAATGTTTAGTTTGTGTGCAATGTTTAGTTTGTGTGCAATGTTTAGATTGTGTACAATGTTTAGATTGTGTACAATGTTTAGATTGTGTACAATGCTCTAGCTTGTAATAATAAAGTTCATGGCCAACTTTTAGTGCAGTTCTGATCAGGTAATAAAAAAATATTTCTCCTATCTTAACTCCACATGTCCTATTTGTGGAGCAGGTCCGTTACTTCATACGCCACCTTGCCACTAGCAGAACATACAAGATAGAGTTCATGTTCTGTTTCTCAAGATCCAGAACTCAGGTGCATCTCGTAATGTCAAAAGAACGAAATTTCGTTGAATTATCTCCCCATATCCAAGCAAACGTGGTCGTTTGTTGTTTTTTTTTTTTAGCTTCTGCAACTTTGTGAAACTTTTCCAAGGTGTTCATAAAGACCCCAGTGCACGAATTAAACCCACCTGGCTTACCTGTAACATGTTTTTACATCAACTTTTAATATTACCTCAACCCCGCTATTGCAGTTAACACCATCATAAATATTTTTAAAAAATGGCGAATCAACCGCGCGCCATTTTGATTCCTGTTTGACGAGCTTTGAAAATTTCATGGGCCAGAACTCTCAACGCCTCGTTACTTTTGACTTAACTCCCTTCGTCTGTCGTCGACGACTTGATGGAAAAATTCTGCACGCGTGTCTTCAAACTGTTTTGGGAGAATCTGGCTTTCCTTTATCTCTGTTTACTTTACAGGTAGAAATAGATTTTTTTGGCGTATAATTTTTTTTTCTTTTTTACCTTTTCAAATTTTTGTTTTGTTTATATTTTCCTCGTGTTTGTTTTGTTTGCTTGTTGTCTAGAGTTCTGACGTAGTTTTTTTCGCTGCCGAGAATGACGTTATTTTAGAACAAAATAAAATAGAAGAAAAAATGACGGTCTCTATGTGATGACTATCTTGACGCTAAACGAAACGTCGTTATTCGGAGAAGTGTTAATGAGATCGCTGCAACAATCAGCTTAAGAAATATTGCACTAGAAATACTATAATATATATATATATATATATATTATATCTTTAAAAGAAGAGGGTGTGTTGGGGTGGTGAGGGAAAGGATGAGGGTTGATTCTATATTTAGTAACCAAGTTGTTTTGTTTTGTTTTTACGAAAGTGTTACGTCAGCAGAGCACACTGCGGCATGTTCTGAGTCACTTCACGGCGAGTACACGTCAGGACTTCAGTCAACCGTGTCGAAAAATCCGGGCAAGGTTTGCTTGACTGAGAACAGGTTCCTTGGCAGGTGTGCTTCTGCTGTTGTTGTTGTTGGTGGTGGTGTAAGCGGCTTTTTATTTTTTGTTTGCCGCTGGAGAGTTTTACAGTTGGGCTGCTGTCTGGCATCGATGAGTGGGTTCCGGATGTTTTTTTTTTTGTTGGTGTTGCTGTGGTTGCCATGGTAATTTGTGGATCGGAGATATCTCATGCGTTAGAAAATCTGATATTAAAACAATACAGCTTTAATATCAATAACTCTCTAAGTAAAAGTAAGGTTCCCTTAGTCCCTATCAGGCGTGATAAAGTGTACAATTATTCTATTTCTATAACCTCGGCATGAATATGAATTGATTTAGAGGGCCCTGTCGAGATTCGATCACCTGTCAAGGGCCCTCATGCTAAAACAATTTTAACAGTTGGTGACTGTCAGAGTGACCCCCATTTTTCACAGAATAGTGGGTGTGTAGTATATGCAAGTGACGACCATAGCCAGGGCTCCCCATATTTTCCTTGCCCCCCCCAAATGTACTTTTGCTTTGGGCCCTCCAAAACGCCCCTGATTCCACACATTGATGTATTGTGAAAAAAGGGTTTCAATCTTCTGCGATGAATTATGTTCTTCACATGCAACATGTCTTTCTTCTTCGTTTGGCCATGCAGCCTATTTAGGGCCCCGCCTCTACAGCCCATTAGGGTCCTGACCTACAGTCCATTTAGGGCCCTGGCCTCTACAGCCCATTTAGGGTCCTGGCGTCTGCAGCCCATTTAGGGCCCTGACCTACAGCCCATTTAGGGCCCTGGCCTCTACAGCCCATTTAGAGCCCTGGCCTCTACAACCCATTTAGGGCTATGGCCTGCCAGACTACTCTTCTCCATTTTTCCCGATCCATGGTCTTCGTCTTCCTCCACTCTCTCACTTCTTAGGCTTTAAGGTCTTTCTCCACTTCCTCTAACCATCTGCTTCTTGGTCTTCCCTTAGGCCTTTTCTCATTGGGTGTTGATTTAGATATTGCTTTTGAACGTGCAACATGTAAGCAAAGAAAACTTTACTCTTCAAGCCACTCCAAACGAAATCATGCCGACGGTTTAAGGCTACATTAAATATTACACTTTTTGAAAAAACAGAAATTCTCTAAACTTGTATCATTTCCAAAAGTAATATGAACCGGAAACATGTCTATTGATTTAAAAACCATTTTTAACTTGTATAATTCCACCTGTCAAAATTACAAATAAAAAATCAAAACCAGTTTAAAAAAAAAAACTTAAATGAAAGAACTATTGAACAGATCAGGGGAGGGTACTGAGTGATCACAAGGATCACAAGGAAATGGAAAATAATAACTTCAATTTGATCATGCTGTAACATCGTGTTATTATTGCTCAGATAACATCCAACCGGAAATGTAAAGTGTATCAACAACAATCGAGCCTTCAGTCTTACACTTTCATCGTCTGCTGGTCGGCGAAGGAAATACGTCATGTTGACGTCTGCTCTTCAATGTCCAACAATCAAAGCTACATCATTGTAGTCTGGATGTCTTGTCCACACCACCCACCACCCCTGCCCACAATTTTCTTTGTTCAAATCAAACGCGTAAAAAAAAAACAGTGAGCTCATATAATCTTCAGACATGTTCCCCAATTTTTTTTCATTACATGACCTTCACCTTTGTTCTCATGCTAGAATAGACAAAGTTTTCTACCGGACGACGGATTTTTTAGATGGTCGGACATTTTACCAGCGCACGTCTTATGACTTGATTGTGAATGGTAAATTTCAGATGTTATCTGATTTTATTCTACTTGAGATGTGTGACATCTCTATTGGGACGGTGCTGTAGTTGTGTCTATTGAGTCGGTGCTTTAATTGTGTCTATTGAGTCGGTGCTGTAGTTGTGTCTATTGAGTCGGTGATGTTGCTATGTCTATTCTACCACCTCTACTACACTCATACAGGGAGTTTCTTAGGCTCTTCATAGTTCCACAAGGTTCCACGTATGTTATTACCATTTGATGGACCAAATGTACCTTTATGTTTATAATGTTATAAGTCCATGTAGTAATGGATACAAATCTTTAATCCCACTTACGCACTTTTACGGACTCAGGCCGGGCCGATATCTTGGAAGGGGAAGTTAGTGGGTGGGAAACGCTTTCAATGGGCCTCAGTGGGTTGACAGAAGGCCCGGGCCTATTCGGATGATTCTTTTTTATTGAAACTAATACAAATTAAATGTAAACATCATTGATGTTAACGAGCGTAGGGTGGAGAGTTGCGGGTCATAGTTCCCCACAATGTCTGTTCTAGCCCATGTTCTGTGTGGAACTGCTGTAAGCCATGAGCCTGGTCCAGTGGTCATTTGATGTCTCTTGAAAGGATGAGGTTGTTAGTAAGTATTGAAGATATTAGGGGTATGTAGCCACTACTGTAATCATGACATCTTTAAACCACCAAACATAACCGAGACATTAGTGGACGGGGGTGGGGGCCATCGTAGGGCGTCACCGGGGAATATACAATCACATCGTCACCTAGTCAGTACAATATTTGGAAATATACAATCACATCGTCACCTAGTCAGTACAATATTTGGAAATATATAATCACATCGTCACCTAGTCAGTACAATATTTGGAAATATATAATCACATCGTCACCTAGTCAGCACAATATTTGGGAATATATAATCACATCGTCACCTAGTCAGCACTATATTTGGGAATATACAATCACATCGTCACCTAGTCAGCACAATATTTGGGAATATACAATCACATCGTCACCTAGTCAGCACAATATTTGGGAATATACAATCACATCGTCACCTAGTCAGCACAATATTTGGGAATATATAATCACATCGTCACCTCGTTAGTACAACATTTGGGAATATATAATCACTTCGTCACCTAGTTAGTACAACATTTGGGAATATATAATCACATCGTCACCTAGTCAGCACAATATTTGGGAATATATAATCACATCGTCACCTAGTCAGTACAACATTTGGGAATATATAATCACATCGTCACCTAGTTAGTACAACATTTGGGAATATACAATCACATCGTCACCTAGTCAGTACAACATTTGGGAATATATAATCACATCGTCACCTAGTTAGTACAACATTTGGGAATATATAATCACATCGTCACCTAGTTAGTACAACATTTGGGAATATATAAACACATCGTCACCTAGTTAGTACAACATTTGGGAATATATAATCACATCGTCACCTAGTTAGTACAACATTTGGGAATATATAAACACATCGTCACCTAGTTAGTACAACATTTAGGAATATATAATCACATCGTCACCTAGTTAGTACAACATTTGGGACTATATAATCACATCGTCACCTAGTTAGTACAACATTTGGGAATATATAATCACATCGTCACCTAGTTAGTACAACATTTAGGAATATATAATCACATCGTCACCTAGTTAGTACATCATTTGGGAATATATAATCACATCGTCACCTAGTTAGTACAACATTTGGGAATATATAATCACATCGTCACCTAGTTAGTACAACATTTAGGAATATATAATCACATCGTCACCTAGTTAGTACAACATTTGGGGTTTACAACCACAGCGCCACCTAGTCAAATCAACATTTGTGGCTCACAACCACATCATCACCTAGTCAACACAACATATGTGGCAACATATGTGGCTCAAACCACAGCATCACCTAGTCAACACAACATATGTGGCTCACAACCACAGCATGACTTAGTCAACACAACATATGTGGCTGACAACCACAGCACCACCTAGTCAACACAACATATGTGGTTCACAACCACAGCACCACCTAGTCAACACAACATATGTGGCTCACAACCACAGCACCACCTAGTCAACACAACATTTGTGGCTCACAACCACAGCACCACCTAGTCAGCACGGAGTTAGATGGATCTCTCTCTCTCTCTCTCCCACTCTGTCTCTCCCCTTCTGATCTCCCCTTCTTCCCCCAATGTCTATGTATACATGTATTCTTATATGTGAGTATGCGCTTATGTATGTTTATTTTTGAGCCAATTAAAAGTGAAACATAGAAAACATCACTTGTTGGAAATCGAATACCACTGATATCTTGACACTCTGAAACATGAAAAAGAATTACATAAAAAAAAAAAAGAAACCCACTCAAACCTCCTCAGGGTACAGAAGATTGTAGAGTTTTAGTGTTTTAAAATGATAATTGATTTATTTATTTATTTTTGTGTTGTTTTACATTCCAGATGCTTGAGAAAGGCATATGGGGGGCAGTGTTTGTTTGCATGTTCAATTTTACTAAACATTTCGTTTTATCAAAACATGTAGAAAAGTTTCTATTTTTTTTTGTTCAATATAGAATCCAGCAAAATATGTTTGATTTTTTTCTATTAAATGTCGGAAGGATAACTCTTGAGATTTAAAACTTATTCTTCCCCTTAATTTAATTGTGTGATTTGTTTTTAACATTTAAAAACGAGACGTGTACATGTAAAGAAGGTTATGACACATTTGTAATAATGTTTGATCTAGATAAATACTTCTTGGGGGGGGGGGGTCACAGATAATTATAAATATCAGTCTTAAACCCGATTCTAACACCAACACGACACACTTTGGACCTGTTACGTTAGGATACGTAAGTGTCATTGTGTTTGTATGTGTTCGTGTGGTGGAGAAGTGCGCGAGTGTGCATGTGTGCGTGTACTTAAATGGCACAGGAGGTACCATGACCAATAAGATGGTCCTCCTGAGCCAGGCTATCCTGGTATGGCAGACATACCATGGTCTATGGGGAAAAGATCATTGGTGTTCTGTAGTCAGAAAAGTCTTTTGGCGACTGTGGTGGTACTGTGGTCAATGAGGACTATCCGAGACCATAGGATTCACAGCTGGCGGTGGTGGTACTGTGGTCAATGAGGACTATCCGAGACCATAGGATTCACAGCTGGCGGTGGTGACGGATGTGTTCGGCAAACAGCACCCTTCCACTCTACCCACTCAAGCACATCTACGCAGCCTGCCATTTGAGGCGCGGAAGGTCAGGCACATTACACCCTACCCTCTGTTTGAGTGGCAGGAAAAAAAACCCTGCCTTGCCATTCTGGCAGATCGGCAGTACACACATCCTGCTGGCCTGGCCAGTTTGGCCAGGTCTTAAAAGCCATCCCGGCAGATGATAGCGGGCACACTCACCCGCCGCTTCGTATGCATGGCAGACATGCATCAGCGCCGTCAACAATGCTGGTGTGGTAGGCACACTACACCCTGTCATGCTGGCAATGGTGTCATTAAAAAAAAAGTAAAAAGAAAAAAAAATGAAATGTGTGTACTTTCATTTCGTAATGTAGGGTCGTTATTAGCGTTATATGTATGTATGTATGTATGTGTGTATGTATGTATGTGTGTATGTATGTATGTGTGTAAGAGTTTCAAAACCTTCAAAACGTATTTACTTTTATTTCTTCAAGTTTCTCATTTCTTCGATAATTTTTTTTTTATTTTTTCGATTTGTGATGCTGAGATCTTTTCATTGATTGGTTTTGGAAATATTTCACTGAATTGCATTGCGGACATTTTTCAATGGATTGCATTGCACTTGTTTTGCCATTTAAAATTACTGTTCGTATTTCATCACAGATTTTTTTATTCACATAAATGGCTAGTTGATGCTTGCAAGCTTAATTCCATGAACTTCTTGAGTCTGAAGTTTAATGGTGAATGTGTTGGTGAATGTGTTGGTGAATGTGTTGGTGAATGTTTTAGTGAATGTGTTGGTGATTGTGTTAGTGAATGTGTTGGTGAATGTGTTGGTGACTCTGCAAAATTAGTAATCATTTTTTTTTCAATATATTCATTGGCTTGGTTTTAAATGACTAAATTCTTAGTTTGATTATCATACGTAGCCAAATATTTTATAACATGTCTTGTTTTTTTTATTGTTTACAGAATACGACAAAATGGCGTACGTTGTCATGGAAACATCCCAGCACAGAGATCATGTTCAGACTTGCGTCCAGGAAGATCTTCTGGATCAGAGGTTGCGTCCACCTCAGGGCTCGGCAGCCCAGGACGGATGCCCACACCAGCCGTCGCCTCCGCCGCAACTGGAATTTCAGCAGCCGCCTTGCCACCACCGTCACCGCTACCGTCAACATCAGCATGACCCACTCCACCAACAGCATCAGCCCCACCCCTCATCGCACACATCCGATGTTATCAACCTCTCCAGGCAGCGACAGTCACTGCACCAAATTTCTGAACACCACTGCACCAAATACCGCCAGCAGCACACTTTGGTGTCATGTGACTCACTTTTGGCGGGAGTTTGTAGACTTTTCCATAGCCGTGTTTTCTGTGTCTTTTTGACCATATTTGGAGTAGTATTGAATGGGGGTGAGTACTCTAAAATGCATATGCCTGTCATTTTTTCTCTTCTCCCCCATGGGCGAATCAAACAGCGGGTCTCTAGCCCCAACCTACAAAAGGCGCCGGAAAACACCAACTAAATACTTCCATGATCTATTTCTCTGCCTTTATTAAAGACTTCCAAAAACTGATTTCTGCGACTAGGGTTCTACCAGACTTCAATCCGCCATCCATGTTTCTCATTAATATAAACTCTATGTTCACACTCAAAACATGTTTAAAAAAAACTGAATGATTAAAATCACTCTAATTTTTCGGGCGGCTTATTTGTAACGTTTTGAAAACTCTTGATGCAATCAGCTTGTCAAAATAATGGTATGAATAAGTTATTAGACTTCTTGGGGGGACTTATTGGGATAGATCGGTTTTAAGACGGTCAATCAAACAGTGCCAAATGGATTTGGGGACCCACGGGGGGGAGCAGTTTGTCCTCTGTGGTGGCCCCTGCATTTTGACATTCGACATCATGACATGAGATATTGTACTTAATATTTAATGTAAAAAAAATATTTAAGGACCGATCTCCCCCCCCTTTCAAGCTGGGGGCCCGTGGGGATTTTTTTGAATTTGGACCCCTCCCCTTTACCCCATCTCCCGAGTTACGCCTCTGAAATTGAACATGTGTATGGTGAGTTTGGATGGGTTTGAATTATATCGGTGAATAATTTATTTTAATAAATTTAATTCACCGAGCCATAGACGTGATCATGGTTCATGGCTGAACAGAATTGGAGTGAAATGGGGGGGGGGGCTACCTGGGTGGCTCAAGACTCGCCACGATGGTTCCGGTTGGTTTATACCTCGAAACGTATCAAAAAAAAATATCATCGCCCTAGGGGCATCACCTTCTTCACCTAGTCAAAGGTAAAACACATTTCAACTAACAACATGATAAAGACTAAATTTCATCGGTCTCCAAAGATTGATAGTTTGTAAACGTTAGAAGGCGTACACCAATCATCACCCAGCCCACCACTACACACACAGACTAGCCCTGTTGCCTCTTTGCTGAGATTACTTCCTTATTACCAGCAGCTGGACCTTAATTAAATACTTTGTAGGGTGCATGATAAACTTAAAAAAGTAAATAAATTCAAATGCTCCTGTGGTGCCTCTTTAAAGTTTCCACAAATTTTCACGTTTATTTTCTATCACTATTTTATTTTTTTCTGTCCATTATCTGTTCTGCTCTCATATATAAATGTATGTGTGTGTATGTGTGCGTGCATGTGTATGTGTGTGTGTACGTGTATATATGCACATTTGTGTATAATTTTAAACAACACATAGTTTCCAAATTAGATTTTACTTGTTTTATTATTTACATTGATAAGGTCATGAGCTCACTTGAGTTATAATTATGACATCAACTTTGAAACGCTCGTGCGTACACGCACACACACACACACACACACACACAACAATCCACTCCATCTAAATATGGAATTAATTACCTTGATTAAACAAGCCCGTCAAATGTTCCCCACCTCCAGCCCCTTTCACCACAACCCGGTAAACGGGCCTGATTCAAAGAACTCACGTTGGTCTGGGCAGATGACGAGCCTAGCGCTGCAACAATAGCCTTGGGGGGATGGGAGAGAGAGAGAGAGAGAGAGAGAGAGAGAGAGAGAGAGAGAGAGGGGTGCATTAATAGAAGGAAAGGGGGTGGGGGGATTATTACAAAAGGGCCATCGTAAATTTGAATACATGAACGATAGCGAAACAGGACTACGTTGCATAACAGCGGCTGTTTCATCGACATGCGATGATTTATTACTGCCAAGAGTACGTAACATAGCAGCGGCTGTTTCATCGACAGGCGATGATTTATTACTGTCAGGACTACGTCACATAACAGCGGCTGTTTCATCGATAGGCGATGATTTATTACTGCCAGGACTACGTTACCTAACAGCGGCTGTTTCATCGACATGCGATGATTTATTACTGTCAGGACTACGTTACATAACAGCGGCTGTTTCATCGACAGGCGATGATTTATTACTGCCAGGACTACGTTACATAACAGCGGCTGTTTCATCGACAGGCGATGATTTATTACTGCCAGGACTACGTTACATGACAGCGGCTGTTTCATCGACAGGCGATGATTTATTACTGCCAGGACTACGTTACATGACAGCGGCTGTTTCATCGACAGGCGATGATTTATTACTGCCAGGACTACGTTACATGACAGCGGCTGTTTCATCGACAGGCGATGATTTATTACTGCCAGGACTACGTTACATGACAGCGGCTGTTTCATCGACAGGCAATGATTTATTACTGCCAGGACTACGTTACATGACAGCGGCTGTTTCATCGACAGGCGATGATTTATTACTGCCAGGACTACGTTACATAACAGCGGCTGTTTCATCGACAGGCGATGATTTATTACTGCCAGGACTACGTTACATAACAGCGGCTGTTTCATCGACAGGCGATGATTCTCAAAATGTAAAGGCACCTACAGCCCCCCCCCCCCCCATTACTCGTCGAACATAAAATTGTCACCTTCTTCCCCAAAAAAGGGCAATATTTATAATTATGGACTCTGATAATACATTTCTAAAATATCTCTAGATATGCGGAATAATCTATCTAATATATAATAAAATTAGTCACGTGAGAGTTTGAATACATTGGATATGGTCCGGGTATTTTAATAAATTATGAATAAATAGAAACAATGGGATAGAAACAATGGGTAGAAACAATGGGATAGAAACAATGGGGTAGAAACAATGGGATAGAAACAATGGGGTAGAAACAATGGGGTAGAAACAATGGGGTAGAAACAATGGGGTAGAAACAATGGGATAGAAACAATGGGGTAGAAACAATGGGATAGAAACAATGTGGTAGAAACAATGGGATAGAAACAATGGGAATACGTAACTCATTTATATATTGCACTTGTTTTGCCTGTCCTGGGAATTTTTAAAATTTTGCCAGCTTCGAGAGATAAAATTATTTAATCGTTTGGGGGGCTGACGTAGATAGCTCTAATGTGTCAAGATTACGGGGGCCCTAATATGTGTACGTGGTGGTATTGGGAGTGTTTTGTTTTGTTGTTGTTTGCCTATCTAGGGCCCTGTGTGTGGGCCTACCTTTGTCTAGGGCCCTGTGTGTGGGCCTACCTTTGTCTAGGGCCCTGTGTGTGGGCCTACCTTTGTCTAGGGCCCTGTGTGTGGGCCTACCTTTGTCTAGGGCCCCGTGTGTGCGCGTACCTTTGTCTAGGGCCCTGTGTGTGGGCGTACCTTTGTCTAGGGCCCCGTGTGGGCCTACCTTTGTCTAGGGCCCCGTGTTTAGGTCTACCTTTGTCTAGGGCCCCGTGTTTAGGTCTACCTTTGTCTAGGGCCCCGTGTGTGGGCCTACCTTTGTCTAGGGCCCCGTGTGTGGGCCTACCTTTGTCTAGGGCCCCGTGTGTGGGCGTACCTTTGTCTAGGGCCCTGTGTGTGGGCGTACCTTTGTCTAGGGCCCCGTGTGGGCCTACCTTTGTCTAGGGCCCCGTGTTTAGGTCTACCTTTGTCTAGGGCCCCGTGTTTAGGCCTACCTTTGTCGAGGGCCCCGTGTTTAGGTCTACCTTTGTCTGGGGCCCCGTGTTTAGGTCTACTTTTGTTTAGGGCCCCGTGTTTATGCCTACCTTTGTCTAGGGCCCCGCGTTTAGACCTACCTTTGTCAAGGACCCGGTGTGTAGGCCTACCTTTGCCTGTTCTTCCTAAATTACCTAAATAGAGACCCTAAAATTGTATAAATAGACACACAGGTCAGAAGAAAACAGCAGACGACCTAATTAACATAAAGCGCCAAGTTGTTTTTATAACTTTTGAAAAAAAAAATATAGGTGGAAGTTACTGATCAACTTTCAAACATTTTTCCAGACAAATAAACACAGGCCATTCGAACGGACGTCCGCCATTTTTATAACCTTTTGCGTCATTCAACATCCATGGCAACAGTAAACAGATGGTAGGAAGTCTGTTCTGCAGTCCGTTGTCGGTCGGAATAGGGAAACAAAAAAAAAATAACATTGCAAGTGTACATGTAAATCGCCTCGCAACTGACCTAATTTCTTTTTCTTCCTTGTTTTTTTTTCTGCGAAGCCCACTTATGCATAAAAACGACCTTGAACTTGTGCATCATACACACACACACACACACACACACACACACACACACACACTAACTTCCTGTAGTGTATACATCTTGCAGTAAATTACTTAAAGAAATGTTTGCCAACTTGGCAGTATTTGTTAAGACCTATCGGTGTTCATTACTTGGAAGGACAAGACTGTCTGCGAATGGGGAGAGCACTCAAATTGAACTTTTTGTTCAATACTTTAGATAGTTTTTCAGAGGCGTACCTAGGGTGGGCGGAGGGGGTCCAAATTCGAAAGTTCCCCCCCTGTCCCTAACTTGAAGATGGCCCCCAATTTTTTTTTTTACATTAAATATTAAGTACATTATCTCATGTCATGGTGTCGAATGTCAAAATGCAGGGGGCCCCAAAGAGGCCAAGCCGCCGGGGCCCCCAAATCCCTAGGTTCGGCTCTGTAGTTTTTATACAACTGAAACTCTCGGTGCGTGTGATCTTGGACTGAAGAACAGTTTCGATTCGTAGAAGGTGTGTCTGATTACAAATATTAATTCTTAGGTTATTTGTGGCTCTAGGCATCCATGGTATATTTTGAAGCTATCAAGGCTGCAGCTTTACAAATATTAGGCCTCTCATAATCTTTGAAAACTGCTTCCCCCCCTTCTTTATCTGGCAACCCCTTAATGTTAAGACATCTTAGCGCAAGGCCCTTAATAAATTAATACATTTAATTTCGCTCACTCACCCAGACCAAACATATCGAACTTACTTAGTCAAAAAAAAAAAGCCAAATTAAACCACAAGAATCAGAAAACATGTGTCCCCTCGCTGTTGGAGGAGTAGGGAAGGGCTAAGGTTGTGAAGCTGTAGGGGAAAATCACGCTAATTTGGCAAACACTTGGAACAACATTGACACGAGTTGGCCAGATTTTTCTCCCTCGACATATTATTTTGCTTGCTGCTGGAGTGTGAACTGAAACTTAATTGTTTATTTTAACAAATAATTCTACCTTTGGCTTTTTTTTTAAAAAAAAACTACCGTACACAATTTATTTAGTTTAAGTGTATAGTCTGTATTTTTGTTTATGTTTTCTAAATATCCATTTACAAGTAAAATAATTCGTACTACAATATACAAAAAAACACAGAAAGTTTCGTACATTGTAATATAAACAATAAACAAACATAATCTGGCGGAGAATGGGCGTACGAGCATTACTGACTGGTAAAACAATATTAATATAAACTGAGTGGTTGAAATAAAAAAAACAACTTTATTTTCTGTATGCAGCTAGTGTTATGTAGAAATATGTCGAATTGTTATATTTGGTCTGTCAAAATATTATATTTCATCTGACGAAATATTATATCTGACAATTTATTATGTTTGGTCTGTTAAGATATTATATTTGGCTTGACAAGTATATTGTTTGGTCTGTTGAGATATTATATTTGGCCTGACAAGTATTATGATTGGTCTGTTGAGATATTATATTTGGCTTGACAAGTATTATGTTTGGTTTGTTGAGATATTATATTTGGCCTGACAAGTATTATGTTTGGTCTGTTGAGATATTATATTTGGCTTGACAAGTATTATGTTTGGTCTGTTGAGATATTATATTTGGCCTGACAAGTATTATGTTTGGTCTGTTGAGATATTATATTTGGCTTGACAAGTATTATGATTGGTCTGTTGAGATATTATATTTGGCCTGACGAAGTTTGCTGGTCGAAATTAAACCTTTCGAATGGAAATATTATCCATATCCTGCTATTATATTCCATTTAAATCAAGTAAGCAGATGAATGAAAGTTAGCACCTAATATGCAGCTAGTTAGGCGTTTTACCCCGTCATTTTGATTTTAATATCAACAAAATTAACATTACTAATTACAGTCTTAAAAACCGAAAGCGGTATCTTTTCAGATGAATTGCGCGCTCACGGTAAATTGGTAAGAAAATATGGCGCCGAAATGAAGAGATAACGTCAATATTTGCCGGCCAATGTTCTAAGTGACCGGTTTAGCTGGCCAATGTCTGCTAGTGACCGCCTAGCAGACATTGGTCGTAACACACACACACGCACACACACATAAGTACACACACACGCGCACACACTCCACACATACACCCCACGGTTTCACATGGTAGTGTTATCGACAACTCACACACACACACACACACACACACACACACACACTAGTGATAAGCTGACTCCGTTTGTTTAACGACATTCTTTGTTACAAAGACCGGAAACAGAAGCATCAAACTGTTTATCCTGTTACCTCAGACACCTCAAGATAGCCATGATTGCACCATTTCGAGATTTCCTTTTTCTTAAGACCGTGAAATAAACAACCTCAGATAGATTACATTAATTAATTCAATCGTTCTCTTCAGACTTTGTCATGTTTATCCTACAAGATAATGTGATTTTCACCAAAATCCATCCATGATTAATCCACGAAGTCAAGTTCATTCTTTTTTACAAATACACATAGAAAGTCTGATTTCAATAAAAGTGAGACGTACTTCGACAATATGTGCACTTTTATGACCAACTCAGATCGCGTACCGACTTGTGGAAGAGAAATTCAATTTCTATTTTGAAGTCGGTGCGAAAATTGTAATCCATGCGTCCATTTGTCTTGTACCTGTGATCTAATGGTCTGTCGATATTTTATTTCTTTCCTGGCAAGCTTTCACTTTTTAAAACTCAGCCACCCAAGCTGTTTATTAAAAAACATCAATCTTAGACACACACACACACACACACACACACACATACAAAAAAAAGCCACTTCAATATAGAACGATTGGATTTACATAGGAGAAACGGTAATTTATTATTACCTTCAATAACATTCAATGGCCAACGTGGCAAGACACGAAACATTTGTTTCTGCTGCCAGGTTAACGTCAAAAACTCAGGGCGAAAATACGTATAAAAAATAAGTGCATTCATTTTTTATATGTGAATATTTTGGCCACGAGGAACGCACATGTTCGGGAGCATACATATACCATAAAAGAAAAAAAAAACAATAAAAGCCAATAGGGGAAACTTGAAGTGAGCAGTGAATGGATGAGATAAAGATGAGCAAATGTAGAAAATGAAATGTGCGGTTAGAAATCTTTATGTGGTCTGGATAATTTTTTTTTTTGTCGTTGATTGTTAAGCCTTGAGTTGCCAGATAGAATTGAAGTTTGTCTGTTAAATGAGCGTGTGGTCCAGGTGAGGTTTGAAGTCCAACAGTCAAAGAATGGCCAAGTTATTTAAAGGAAAATATTTATTTTTATCTTAGGCTTAGGAATAATAAAAAAAATATTTGTAGCAATCGAATAAAATAATAGCGGTGTGGGTTCTGCGTTAAATCGAAAGTAAAGAATTAATACAACAGTATTCCAGTTTAAAATACAATCATGAAATAAATCGGATCTTCCCGAAACCAAAAAAATTAACTTAGCTTGCCAACCAGACTAAGGGGATATAACTCTATGCAAAAGTTTTGCAGGGTACAGCTAGTATTATATATAATGAGGATTTACGTATTTCCAACAACTCGTTGAGTTTTTCGTGCGAACCGACCGAGTCGTGTCCCCTGAAAACTTCAGACGACTGTTACTCATCAACCAACCTAGACCCCCCCCCCCGCCCCCTCCCTCCCCACCATTGTGAAGTGTTCATGTTTGCTTCTACCTCAACTTGTTTGTTGCGGTTCTGGTGAATTACAAGTAATTTACACAGAACAATTCATAAAAGAAATTAATTCATTCTATTTCTTACACAATACCCTCTGTGTTGACTTCATTGTTTTTATTATATATATCCAGAAATGTACATTAAAAAAAACATTTAGTATATTTAATGCAAGTGAGAGCTTTCCACTTACTTTGCAGTCATGCCTCGGTTATAAAGAACTAGGTTATAGAAAACGCCAATATGGCAACCTTTCTTTTGATGTTGCCAGATGTGCCGTTCATGCAGTCAATAGCACTAACACATACATGTGTACTTTCTTCCAGCTCAACATAAAAACTCTTGCCTGATCGCTGACAATGAGAACTCAACATGTTTTGACGTGGTGGTAATGGTATCAGTCAATAATCGGCATGTTAGGTGACCTCTTGACCCCAAGTTGACCAATTAAGTCATCTGGACTTCTTTGTCCGTCTACCGATGTTTGTGTCTGGAATTAGCTGGGAATTTTTGTTTTATTAAATCTTGCATTATCTTCTCCCCGGGTCAGCAGCTCCCTGGTCACTTCTGTCCCCCCACCCCCACGATCCCACTGCTTGCCAGACTAAGTGACCACTAACAAAATAAAGCTTCAGGTCACTCATTACTTGTATAAACCTGGACGATGTCCGGTGAGGTTTTGTTTTTTTTCTCTTGACCATCCAGAAATAGCAGTGGTCAGCTCATACTTCACTTTACCTCTCTCTCTCTCTCTCTCTCTCTCTCTCTCTCTCTCTCTCTCTCTCTCTCTTACCCCCCCCCCCACATTCTCTTTTACTATCTATCTATCTCTTTCTGTCTGTCTATCTATATATCTGTTAAAGTCCCTACAGTTTCAAGCTGGCTGGTTAGCGATTCGTTACCCAGATCTTCATGCTGCAGCCCCACCTGCATGCTGTGGGTTACGGGTACTACTCCCAGTGGTGTCCAGTCACCTACCTTTGTCTCCAGTGATGTCTTTATAGTCATTTCACTACCGGCTATGGTCGACACGAAAGAAGGGCTTAATAAAACTTTACCATTAGTAGTTTGTAGGGTCTAAGAGATTAACATATTATCATCCTTACACACATATAGTGTCTATGAGTCTAGGCTGTATTCCTGGTAATCCAGCTCGTGGTGATATAATACCGTTAAGACGACTCGGTTGACCAAAGCATGTCTGATCATGACCAGTGTAGTGGACATAGACGTCTTTCTTAATAAACTATCTGTCTCCTGTCTGATCATGACCAGTGTAGTGGACATAGACGTCTATCTTAATAAACTATCTGTCTCCATTAGCTCACACCACCATTCATAATTATCTTAGATCACCATACCACATTAGCTCAGATCCCCATACGACATAAGCACAGACCCCATACAACATTAGCCCAGACCCCATACAACATTAGCTCAGATCCCCATAAAACATTAGCTCAGACCCCATACGACATTATCTCGGACCAACATACATCATTACGCCAGACCCCCATACAACATTAGCTCAGACCCCATACGACATTATCTCGGACCAACATACAACATTACGCCAGACCCCCATACAACATTAGCTTAGACCCCCATACGACATTATTTCAGACCCCCATACGACATTATCTCGGACCACCATACAACATTAGCTCAAACCACCATACAACATTAGCTCACACCACCATACAACATTAGCTCACACCACCATACAACATTAGCTCACACCACCATACAACATTATCTCACACCACCATACAACATTAGCTCACACCACCATACAACATTATCTCACACCACCATACAACATTATCTCACACCACCATACAACATTAGCTCACACCACCATACAACATTAGCTCACACCACCATACAACATTAGCTCACACCACCATACAACATTATCTCACACCACCATACAACATTATCTCACACCACCATACAACATTATCTCACACCACCATACAACATTATCTCACACCACCATACAACATTAGCTCACACCACCATACAACATTATCTCACACCACCATACAACATTAGCTCACACCACCATACAACATTAGCTCACACCACCATACAACATTATCTCACACCACCATACAACATTAGCTCACACCACCATACAACATTATCTCACACCACCATACAACATTATCTCACACCACCATACAACATTATCTCACACCACCATACAACATTATCTCACACCACCTTACAACCAAACTTTGTGTTTCCACAGTTCACTGTCAACAGATGAGTTTCGTCCAGGCGCCAGCTAACAGGTCAGTGGCTGTTGGCTCGACGGTCGTGTTAAATTGTACGATCGCCAACCTAGAAGGGCCGGTCATCTGGACCAAGGGTGGCTTCGGACTGGGAGTGGAGAGGCACTTGCCCGGCTTCGACCGCTATTCAATGATCGGCTCTGAAGAAAGAGGTGAGTCAAAGAAATGGGTCGTTTTGATTTTAATTAGCGCTCAGAATTAAAAAGTTAAATTAAAAGCGCTTGGTCATTTTGTGTATTCTAATAATTGTAATGTGCGGTAAAGCGTTTAAAATAAGAGAACCTAAATCAATCTTTACGTTGCTGAAGTGGCGTCGCTAACAACTGCGGTAGACAGCGCTTCCGCAGAAAAAATGTATAATTCGAACTGGGAAACAAAGAAACGAAATTATTAATTACTTTTTTTTTCTATCTTACTTTACAGGAGAGTTCAAACTACAAATTCAGGATGTGACAATAGAGGACGAGGACAGGTTTGAGTGTCAAGTCGGAACGTCAAGCCGATATCCCAGAGGTCTACGAAGCCAGCCGGCATATTTATCTGTTATTGGTAAGTCATCTCATGTTATATTTTTGACTTATTGTCTCAATATTGCGAATGGATTAATTTTTTTTTGTTAACGTTATTGCGTACAATATTCAAATAAAAAGAGGCTATTCTAAGGGAAGCAATTCAGTTAATTATCTACTAAATTATTTCAGTAACGAGATTATTGCCCTTTTTTATTTTTCTACTCTTGGAAATCTTACAGAGTAGATCATTGAATGTTAATTTTAGTCTCAAACAAAAAACGGACTGCCACTAAAAACTAAAAAAAAAAGCTTCTTTTAAAATTTTAATGAAGTTTGTCTTTTATTTATAAATTTCTAGTAAAATTTTATTGATAAAAATGTTATTGAGATCTATAAATGTTCGCATATAAGGCATAAGCATCTGTCAAGCTGTTTTATTTATTTTTTTTTTGTTGACACTCTTTGTATCAATAGTTCCCCCTGAAAGAATTTCCATTGTGAACACCCCTGTGATAAATGTTGTGTTAAACAGGCTGACCAACATCACCTGCAGAGCATACAGAAGTAGGTGGCCATCTCTGTCCATAGATTTTTTTTTTCATAATTCTTTTCTAATCCAGTCTAATCAAATTCCATTTCTGTTCTACTTAGAGAAAGTTTATAACCTGTTTTTAAGGCAATAAGATGTATATTAAGTAATATTTCACTGCTATAGGTACAGTAAAGTTGTGTTTGGCATGCTAACATGTTGCCTCTAATGTAATAGATAGTAGGTTTCTTGCTTACCATAAGTTACAGAAAAATGCCGGTGACTTTCCTAATATGAATTGTAATTTTAACAAAATGGATATCAATTTTTTTTTTTTCAAAAGACATAATAAATGTGTTAATTATTTTATTATTTGTTATACATTGATCGATTATTTTTATTTGTTTCATTAACGGAAATATTACTGATGGGGATAAATTTTGTACATGCAAATTTCTTTATAAGTTTTACAGTAGTAAAAGGGGAGAAACAATTTTATTTCATCAACATTTATTTTTCCATCATTATACTTTACTAGGTAAACCCGCAGTACCTATAATCTGGCACTTGGATGGTCAGCGACTGGTTCACGGGGCCAGTATTTACGCAGAAGAGAATGGGAAGTATGTGGACACCATTGGGGTCTTGAATTTCAATGCCACTAAGGCGGTTACCTCCAAGCCAATTGAGTGTCAGGCCTTTGTAGAGTTGATGAATAAAACATTCAAGGCCAGCGCTAAATTGAATGTCCAGTGTAAGAGGTTTATTATGCAAATGACCATTCTATTATGTATTTGTTTATTACTTAAATTATATTGGCGAGAATCCAGGTCTGGGTGATAGAAATCTGGTATAGAGTCTTCATGCAGGGTCCTATACGAGTCACTTGTTGACCAAATGCCTTAAACTAGTCACTTGTTGACCAAATGCCTTTAACTAGTCACTTATTGACCAAATCCCTTAAACTAGTCACTTGTTGACCAAATGCCTTTAACTAGTCACTTATTGACCAAATGCCTTAAACTAGTCACTTATTGACCAAATGCCTTTAACTAGTCACTTATTGACCAAATGCCTTAAGTCTGTTACCCATTGAAAACTTTCACCCAGGCCTTAAAAAGAAAATCCCAAGGTTGGACTGGAGACCTTCAGGTTGACAAATGAGTACACTGCACTGCTCTGTCATCCATGCTCAGCTTTTTTGATGGAGTTGTCAAAGGGGACTTAATACAGCTGTTGTAATGGTATTGGCCCCACCCATCACTACATGTGTAACTGACGTGAATTTAAGACAGCTCAACACAATGTCACCAGTCACCATAGAAAAAAATAGTCAGCTTATTCCTTGAGGGATGAATACCAGAATGGGAAAAGTGTAGAATTTGTATTAAGGTCAGCCTAAAGCCCAAGCACCTTTAACTCTCCACCTAAAGTCAGGTCACCTATTTAAAGCTGGGTGGACTTGTGGGACTTCACCAGGACAAACCATCTGGTATTTTGATATTTTATGAAAAAAAAAAACAAGCAAAGGCTTTGCTCAAGTGGCTCTTTAAAGGACTTTATTGCAGCTGTTGGCTCTTTAAAGGACTTTATTGCAGCTGTTGGCTCTTTAAAGGACTTTATTGCAGCTGTTGACTCTTTAAAGGACCTTATTGCAGCTGTTGGCTTTTTAAAGGACTTTATTGCAGCTGTTGGCTGACTGGAATTAATAAAACCCTAGTGGGATAATGGTGGAATTCACGAAGGTGTTGAGTACTCAATTAAACTACATACAGTAGTATAAAGTTTTATAAAATATAATTAATAGGGTAATAATGGAGCAAAAAAAAAATGTGGGGTGGGGATGTTAAAAATTTCCACGTCACTTTTGGGGGGCAAAAACATTTTAACCTTAAAAAACTTGAAAGGATCTTTAAGGTTTATAACAACTTTGCATGTAATGATCAAACATCACAACATCAAATGATGCTATTTGAACGTGAAAATTGCCATTGAGTAAAAAGAATATTTACACCAAGTTTGAATTGTTTTTAAACTGTATCAATGCTTTCAGGAATTTCATGCATCTCAAACTTACTTTTTGCTACAGCATTTTATTTTTACTTTTCTTCTTATTAGCTAGTTGATTTTTCATTATGCTTATCAGTACCCCAGTGACAGATTATTAAACATAATGTTGTTGTTTTGTTTTTTTTTCATTTTACTTTAATATTTTCAGAATAGTTTTTAAAATAATCTGACAAATAGCTTCTTATTTTTTGTACATAGATCATAATAAAATTTTGTCACTTTGCTATGAATTCTGTAAATAATTATCTTGTTTAAAATATGCCTGATTTATCCTTTTTTTTTAAACTTCCATGTTTCAGTTGCTCCTGAGCTACATATGGAAATCAATGTGACACGTACCATTAGAGAACATGATTATGTCAGGTTTATATGTTCAGGAAACGCCAATCCAAATTCAAATCTCATTTGGAAGTATGTCATGTATTTATCACAAGTGTATTCAATTAATTTCATAATTTAATGAAAGTAAAGTTAGTGTAGACATCTAGACAAAGTGGCTATATCAGGGATGTTAAAAAGGAACACATTTTACACTTTATAGCAGTAATTACAATTCTGAAATAAGAAATTTAAAAATTGCAACACAGAGTTACTGTTTAGACTTTAGGGGAGTAGTTCAGCTACAGAAATTGAATAGTTGCATCCCCTGAATCTCAAGGTATAATATATATTAATTTTTTTTTTGTGTTGAGTTTAATTGACCATCAGTATAGGACCATCTCAAAAGATGTTTAGGCCCCTGAGCTAACCAGTGTGTTTTGGTTTCTATGACCAGTCTTTGGTAAAGATTGAAGTTTAAATGGTCAAACAGTGAGGGGCCCTCTATACATGTGGGGCCCCAGACATACGTTGGCTCTGCGTTAGTACTGACCAAACTAAAGTTTACAGTAATAGTGAATAAGTTATGGTTTGACTCTCCTCTTCACACTCCAGGTGGTACCTAGATGACAAACTCATCCCAGAAGCAAATGGCCAAATATACCACATCCAGGCCATCACTCCGGAATACAATGGAAAGAAACTAACCTGCGAGGCCATCAACACAGTGGGCAGCACAAAGGTTGATCAACCATTGGTTGTTGAATGTGAGTGCTACTTGTCTCATGCAGTCATCCAAACAAATGATAAACTTAATAAGGAAAAGAAAATATTTTTCCTCGAAATTGCACCAAGTTTTTATCAATAAGTGCTAATTACTTATGAGTTTTTTTTTTTGCTCGTGCATTTTTTGTTTAATGCTGCATATATATATATATACATTTCTTTTTATTTTGTTACTGCATTTAGATGGACCTAGGATTCCAAAAATCACTGAAATCGTTGGAGCAGATATTGGTGGCACTGCAGAGCTGAGGTGCGTGGCTGATGGAAATCCAGAACCGCACATCACCTGGAGTCGTAAAGACAGGGCACACTCACCTCACAGGACTCTGTCCGTAAAAAGCATCTACCACATACAAGAAGTGGACAGCCATAGTTGGGGATTCTATGTGTGCACAGCCTCTGTTCCTGGCTTCCCTGATGTCAGTAAGGAAGCTCTTCTGTGGAGAAATGGTAATTGTCAAACTGCAACTTTTATAAAGTTTATAATTTGTTGTTTAATCCATTTATGAAAATATTTTATGTTTTTGAAAATACAGGGCTCATTAAAAGTTGGCATCGCTATTTAAAAATACAATGTCTAATTAAGAAAGACACTCTACTTTTAAGGTGTGAAGATGTAAGATAAACATGAAAAGTGCAAGCAAATGCGTCAGAATAAGTCGATAAAAGGGACCGATAGCCTGAGCTATTGTAAAAGAATTTATAAAATTTATTCTAGTCAGTGGAATCAGTTTGTACATGTTTCAAAGCTTTTTTATAAAATGTTGCGTCCATTTTGAAAACCATTTAGCCAGTAAAAAAAAAAAAACATTTATATTGAAAACTGTTTCCAGTTTCAATTTTATCAATTTATAAATATCCTAGTCTGGATCTATTTTCACTCAAATGTGCAGACCTATAAAAAATGTTTTTTCTAATTTTTTTTTTCTTCAAGAAGATCGGCCCAATTTTTTACATTTATATTTTTATCAACTGGAATTTTCATGTTTTCTCTCTCCAAGTATTATTAGGCATCAATCACATTGAAATCTTAAAATTGATCAAATAATGTTCCTTACAACATGTTTTTGTTGTTTCAGAAAAACCGGAATTGAAGAGTGAGAAACAACAATTCGCTACTGAGGGAGAGAGGGGAAAACTAGAATGTATGGCCCGGTCCATTCCTAAACCTTCTGATGTTTTTTGGTTCAAGGATGGGAAAGAGATCAACTTTGCCATGTCTGAAAGGTTCTCCAAGGAAGATAAAGACCTGGGCCAGCATTTCAAAAGTATCCTACACATCCAGGGAGTTCAGAGTGATGACTTTGGTGTTTACAACTGCACTATCCACAATGACAAAGGCATCGCCACAGAACAGATTGAGCTCGTCGAAAAACGTAAGTGCATTATTGGACTGTGAAAGCTTTTGATTATTTTTTTTTTATTTGTGTACATTTTGAGAAGTCAATATGGTGTGAAGTAGAGACTAAAATTTTTTAAGTTAAAACATTCCGTTTAAGGGAGACTTAAGTCAAAGTCTCATTAGTGACTCTCATACCAATGCTCTCATGAACATATTGGTAATCTGTAGCGGCACTACCAACCAATGCTCTCATGAACATATTGGTAATCTGTAGTGGCACTACCAACCAATGCTCTCATGAACATATTGGTAATCTGTAGTGGCACTACCAACCAATGCTCTCATGAACATATTGGTAATCTGTAGTGGCACTACCAACCAATGCTCTCATGAACATATTGGTAATCTGTAGTGGCACTACCAACCAATGCTCTCATGAACATATTGGTAATCTGTAGTGGCACTACCAACCAATGCTCTCATGAACATATTGGTAATCTGTAGTGGCACTACCAACCAATGCTCTCATGAACATACTGGTAATCTGTAGCGGCACTACCAACCAATGCTCTCATGAACATATTGGTAATCTGTAGTGGCACTACCAACCAATGCTCTCATGAACATATTGGTAATCTGTAGCGGCACTACCAACCAATGCTCTCATGAACATACTGGTAATCTGTAGCGGCACTACCAACCAATGCTCTCATGAACATATTGGTAATCTGTAGTGGCACTACCAACCAATGCTCTCATGAACATATTGGTAATCTGTAGCGGCACTACCAACCAATGCTCTCATGAACATACTGGTAATCTGTAGCGGCACTACCAACCAATGCTCTCATGAACATATTGGTAATCTGTAGTGGCACTACCAACCAATGCTCTCATGAACATATTGGTAATCTGTAGTGGCACTACCAACCAATGCTCTCATGAACATATTGGTAATCTGTAGCAGCACTACCAAGGTTTTATTGTGTTCACTTCAGTTTTAAGAAAACAAAAACTTGACAAAAAAAAAGAGCTTCTTCATTTTGGTTTCTGTAAAATGCGATTTTACAATGAATTTAGCTTAACAATATGAATTTACAATGAATCTAGCTTACCAAGTTGATTTTACAATGAATTTAGATTACCAATTTTTAATGAGTGGGTAAGAATTTTTTTATATTCATTTTTTTTTATCTATTTGTTACCTATTTTCTGATATTAAACTTCTGACATATCTGTGCAGATGTGCTGCCTATCACGTACATCATCATCGGGATCATTGGCGGACTGGCCTTCATCTTTGTGACAGCCCTGGTGTGCGTTCTGTACAGGCGATGCAAGAGAGAGGACCAAGGTAGTGTGTTAGGTGAGAGTAGGGCAATTAACCAACCTGTCAGCTGTAGCTTTGAAATTAACTTTTTTGTGTGTTTCTTGTTTTATGTAGCTAGCTGTGGAGCCAACCATCTGGTAGATCTGGGAATCTTAAATGGTATTCTTTTACACTTTTGAGAAATACCTTTATACGATATTTATGGCATGCCTAGTTTTCAATAAAATGAAATCTTAGTTAACTTTGAATTTTTTTATTATAGAACTATTTTAAAAAATTAATTTTAATTTCTTTTTGCGGCCATGCTACAAAATGTAATGAAAGTAAAAAGAAAATTTTCATTTTTGAAGAATCATTAGTTATAAAAATATTTTTTTTTTTAGAAATCACTCATGTTAAATAATAGGAATTGTAGTCTTATCAATGAAAAAGAATTTTAGTATTTTACATGCAAAATGTTGTGATACTTCATTTAAACTGGTTGGCTCCCTTATTTTGTTCTTGCTGCCCTGATATGGAGATTGTTCAATTAAAGAGCTATTTGCTATTGCAGAAAACTGAATTATATGCAAAATTGAAAAGATAGAAGATATTTGTTTGAGAACATTTCTAGAGTATTTATAACTGATTAAATCAAAAAGAAATTTGTGAACCTTTTTTCTCCATTCAAAAGATTTAGAAACTTTACATTTTGATGCATTCCAGCAAGATTTAATTTCTTTACTGAACTTGGTCTGAATCATAAATTTTCCCAAAGATCAGAATAAGTTTGTGAAAAAAATTCTGTCTAACCAAATCCAATTTTCTTTTAATTACCATTTCACAAAGCAGAGTACAATTAGTAACTAGAAATAAAACATAAACCAAACAGAAAAACAAGGTTCTTTTAAATGAAGAATCTTTAGCATGCTGTCTTCATTGTGGGCATATGGCCAGCATGTTGGCCACTGCATGGACTTAGCATCAGCCTGATGGTAACTTATACATTTTAGGTATTAGTTTGTATGTTTATTTCTTTTTCTGTTACATTAAGAATTTCTATGGTGTAGCATTAAGTGGACATTTTAAGCTTTGTAAAAAAAAAAAATTCAACTCGCAATACTTTACCAGGGTGGATGAGCATTTATTACACTGATAAAAAACTTAGTATTTTCTGCATATATACATATTCTGTGTGATCCAAAACTTAGTATTTTCTGCATATATACATATTCTGTGTGATCCAAAACTTAGTATTTTCTGCATATATACATATTCTGTGTGATCCAAAACTTAGTATTTTCTGCATATATACATATTCTGTGTGATCCAAAACTTAGTATTTTCTGCATATATACATATTCTGTGTGATCCAAAACTTAGTATTTTCTGCATATATACATATTCTGTGTGATCCAAAACTTAGTATTTTCTGCATATATACATATTCTGTGTGATCCAAAACAGATAACTTTTGAAATTCACCCAGTAAAAATGGAAGAATAAAATTTGCCATTTAAGAGACGATGATCCAAAATATCAGTTCCTGAAAATTATTCCATACAGAGAGTTTCCTCCTGTACCTATACATTTTTCCAATCTGCCGTTGTGGATCACCATTGATTGCTGTAACATTTCATCTGGGATACCACAAACTTCATCTTGAATTCTTTAAGTTGGTCATCCAGTGTCCATACTAAGTTAAGCAGACAATTTTCTACAATTTCACAAAACCTGGTTTCAACAATATGTCTCCTGGCCCTCAAGATAACTGGATTTGTAATTTATGATTTTTTCTTGTGTGGATAATTTAAGATGGTATCCCAGCTGAGATGTTTTGGCAAACAGTGGGATACCTAAATAGCAGGTTGGAAACATACTTAGGTACAGAAGAATGCCCTTTGCATGAAGTAATTTTCAGACGTTGATAATTTAGATTATTGTCTCATAAAAGGCATGTTACAGTGATTTAATTGAACTTTATAAAAAAATTTGTTGGATTTATTTTCTAGATTTGGGTTTTTCAAAAGTTCCCATTTTTTTAGTGTCACCCAGTATATATATATATATATATATATATTAATAATCAACATTTTTCCATTGCTGAGCATGTTATCAAATCAGTAAAGACAGGAAGCATACCAAATCTGATTAATTGATTTTATAGTTTAAAAAATATACATATATGATTTTACCATTAGTACATTCTACACCCCAATGCTTTATTAACCAGAATTTAGTAATTAACATATGCATTGTAAATACTTACACTTTCTGCCGATGAGCTGCACTAACATGGTTATGTAATAAGCCATTCTGATGATCACATTCTACACACTTAGTGCTGGTATAAAACTCAAGTTTAATTATTCTTTTTAAAATAATTTAGCTATCGGAATTTCTCATAGTATCAGCACATATTGTTGCCATAAATACATTAGATCATCAATAAATATGTTTTCATCAGTTTTCATTTGACATAATAATTAACTGTAAAGCATGAGAAATAATAATTTTATTATTTCAAAATATTTTTTTTTACAATTACACCAATCTGTATTGTTTATCACAGTACTTTATACAAATATTTGTGACTGCATATTGACTGCATCCTTTTTTCTTCTGCATCAGTCATATCATTTTTTGTCAATGTTTAAGAAAGTTTCCTGGAATGAATCAGTTGACATGACAACCATCTAATCCATCCCCTATCATTTAACAAATAGGAAGTTGGCATGCAAAACAAATACGTTTCTTTTATATTCCTCTTTCCCCCCCTTCCAACCTCGGCCACTAAACTCAGCCAAGCCTCCTCCTACTGCAACCACAGGTTCCTACACAGACACAGATAGCTCGTCAGACAAGAAGCGTGAGAAAGCTGACTCTCCAAATACATTGATGGGCCAGCTGCGCCAAGAGTACAGATTCTCTGCAGACTACGATGATATGCCATACAAGGTAACAACCCTTTGATCATGTTTTTCTCTGAATTTTCATCTTCTACCTTTAGACAGAAGAGACTTGCAACCTTGCACAGTATCGGTGACCTGACTTTTTTACACTGAAGATAAAATTTTAATATTTAAAATATGTTGACTTATTTTTAAAGATAGAGTTTTTTTGCATGTACATTTTTTTTACCAAACTCTGTAAATAAAACTAAGTATTCTGATAATTTTTTTTTTAAGTGGCAATTTTAAATGCTTAGCATGCAGGAGTTAAAAGAAAAAAAGTTCTCAATTTTGAATGATGTCATTGTATTCTATGCATATGAAAAATATAGCAATTAATTTATTTATATAAAATTTTGTGATTTTTAAATTTAATTGATTGTCATTATATCATTTTGTCCTTCACAAAAAAATATTTTACTGTTTGTGCCTGTATGTGTGTCTGTCTATGTTTTCGTACATTGTCTGTCTTGTCACAGTTCAATGAACCAGAACATCAGCCAAATTTTTTCCCTCACCACTCCACTTGTAGACGGTCACAACCATAACACCAATCCTCATTCATTTTGTTACTCAGACGGCCAATGAGGATGGCAAGAGGGACAATCACTCTCTTCTCACCTGGGCAACTTGTAGAAGATGGAGACAGGTTTCATCTTCGGTCTCAACTAAAAAGCTTTTCTCCCATTTTTTTCGCTATATTTTTTTAAGCAATTTCTCTCACAATTAATTTTTTATTTGTTAATTTGTATTCATTTTTTTAAACAGTAAAACTAAACAAATTTAGATTAATTTAATCACAAACATTTCATCAGCAAAGAAATGCTGAGCTCACTGCCCTATGTATGTTTTTTACAAAAATGTTTAGTTTAGTGAATCATTGTATGTACTGAATTATCCTATCACCTTCACCTCTGTGATCTTTTCATCAGTATTGTTTGCACTTGTGATTCATTTCTTGTCGTGACACTTTTATTTATCATGATTTTTCTTCTATTTGTTTAAAATTGTTGATCTTTATCTTTTTCAATATTCCATCTTCCTTGGACCTCTGCGCAGAGATCGGACCAATTTATCTTGTATGGGCAGAGCCAGTTGTTTTTTTATGTTTTTCATTTCTTGCTTCGAATCAGATAATCAGGTTTTTAAAATCATGATAGTCACATGAGATCTCTAAGACTTTTATTTTAATGCAAAACACTGTGTTGTCTTTACTTACGACATACCCCTGTCTTCCCTCCACACTTGGGCACAGATCTCTTGACATAGTTTCATTTTTGCATGTAGTGTGTCATCCCTCACATTAGGTAAAATTGTAAGACTGAATCCT
Source organism: Bulinus truncatus (assembly GCA_021962125.1). Lineage (NCBI taxonomy): Eukaryota > Metazoa > Mollusca > Gastropoda > Planorbidae > Bulinus > Bulinus truncatus. The sequence continues at coordinate 8,244,704 of JAGDYQ010000011.1, forward strand.
TATTAATGTTCTTTATTGTAATACTCCCAATCTCACTAATTGTATCACAGTTGACATGTTGACATTCCTTTGTTACACGTGTACACAAACAGTACCTCAATTGATAGTCAAAAATTTGAAAATATTCGCTTATAATTTCAGTACATCGAGTACAGCAGTGAATACTAATACATTTCTTTCTGGTTTTTTTTTTTTTAAATTTATTTTGGCTTATATTTGCTTTGGAGTTGCTTCTAATATTTAATTTTATACTCGCTGTCTCACAAAATACGTTTTTTTTTTCAATTAACATTTTAATAATTTTTTTGTTGTATATAATGAAAATGTAAACAAACTTAAAAGAATTCTAATTTTTTTTTTAAATCAGTTTTTAAAATTATTTTTATACAGCTAAAATTTAAATAAAAAATAACAAAAAGATACTAAAAAAATGAATATTTTTTTCATAATCCCTAACATTGTTGCTAAAATCATTTAAATAATATTTTTGTCATCTTTTATGATTTTTTATATCCAAGCTATACTAACCTTTTTACTATTTTTTGCACTTATACTTATTAATGGTCATTATCCAAATCAAAGGACAAAAGAAATTTGTCACATCGAAGACACATTTAAAAAAAAACAAAATATTATTCTTATTCATTATTTAACATTATTTTTGACTATATAGTTTTAACATCTCCCATTTGCTCATTAGGACCAACAGACAAAGGGGAACAACAACGGATACGGTTTTATAGAGCCGTGTGAGACCTACTCAGACAATCAAATTTATGACGGGGAGTATGTTCGTAGAGGGGAAGATTTGATTCCTGACAGGTGAGAAGAATAAATTTTTCTGGACTTTCCCCAACGTTGCTTTTTTTGTATGTGAATACTTCCTGTTGAACGAAATATTGAGCAGAATAACAAAAATAATTTTTTTGTCATTAAATTTTGCATTTTCTATTAAAAAAGATTATTACTTTCCTATCACAAAATTATTAGTACAATATATTTAAGTCCAGATTATTGACAGATTTTTACACCTAAGAAAAAATAAGCAATTAATCTTAAGTAATTGCGGCAAATAAAAAAGTCTAGTATTCAGCTGTTCACACACTAGAATTCTATATAATTACCTACATCCACTTTCTCTTCAGACTAGACCCACTGTACAATTCAGGGACTGGCTACAGTATGAGCAGTTTCAGGAGCAATTATTATGACACGACTCCACCGCCTACAATGACCAGATTAACACCCTTGCACATGAGCAATACCAAGCTGGCCACTGACGTATAGGAGAGGGGCAAGGTCTAGGGGAACGGGAGAGGGGTGTCGGTACTTATCTGTAGATAACACATTTTGTATACCATTTATTTATGTAAATTTGATTGGTCGGTCACCATCATTCAGTTTCAATTAGGTCATAGAAATTCATTTGATATCACATAAATGGTTCAGAATATTCACAATGTCTGTTCCATCTTTTGTCATTGAAGAACTGCGTCTTAAAAATCTCCTGTTACTTGAAATAAAATTTTAAGATTCAATTTCTGTTCATAAGAGTTTGTGTCTGTCAAAAGTGTCCGTTTCATCATAACTTCTGCGTTCATTATGAATGCAAATAGCCGAGTTTGTCTCTATTTCAGTAGGAGTGTACATTCGCTCATCATCATTGTTGGTTCAACTCAATGGTAACAACAATATCTGTTCATTGATTTCAAGCAACTACTTATTTTGTTATGTTTATATTAACATGGCCTTCCTGAAGTTTTGAAAATACTTGGTGCAAATGATTGCTTTGATCTTAAGGTCTTGTGCGTCCCACAGTCCAAATGTCATTTATGATTCAGCAGATCGTTTTTTTTTTTTAAATTTTTGTCCTTTGTTTTATATTATTGCTAGACGTATGCGGCTGAGATTCTGGTCATCTGTCACATAAAACTTTTAGATGCTTTGTTTGATATTTACAAAAGATTATTTTTTTTAAAGCTCTTTAGAAAATTGCATTGAGTATGTCATGTATTTCACTTCTTAATATGTTTAACTTATTTGAAATTTTTGTCGATTACACAGTCTGTTTGAATGGGATTTTTTTGTACTAAATAGAATAATTTAAATAAATAATTTAAAGAAGGGAATGCATGACTTGTTATTCATTATATAAACTGTTTGATTTTGTGATAACAGTAAAAATAGTCTTTTTGTTATAGATTGTCCAGTAAAAAGACATTCTGTTCACTGTTTGTATTAATTTATTTATTTTTACTAATGAAATGACTGTTCACTGCTGTATTTCTTTAAATATCAATAAATAATTAAACTTTTTAGGAATTAATCTTGTATTATTTTTATTGTTGTACAAATATTTTATAACATTTCTTTCATATTTATTTTATGTTTCCCTATTATGAGAAAAGAAATTTGAATACTTTTAAAAGAAATATTTCTCTATGAACTAAAAAAATTATGCTGGAGATTTATTTGTAGACATTTACATTATCTATATCAGCCTATATTATTGTTTAGTTAAACAAAAATTCTTTCAAAGGACAAATGAAATTTTTAAATGAACATTTATTCATTGAAATTTTAAGAGTTAAAAAAGTATAATTGGATTCATAATTTTCTTTTTATTTACATATAAACATTTAGGGGAAAATCTCCTGAAAAGTTGTAAGATTTGTATATATATATATGATGCTATTGCTATGAAAATGATTTTTGTTTAATTTTTGTACATTTTTTGGGGGGATCAGAATCACTTGACCCATTTAAACAGCTTGTATTTTAAAAACCTGTGAATTTGAGAGAAAATAACCCACTGGCGAAACATGAAAAGTACACATGTACCTTGTAGCTGTTCACTGTCCTTAATCATCTTTTGTAAATATTTATGATTCTGTCAAGCAATAAATGGTTTGTGTGTCAGGTTGTGATACCCCATTGATAAAATCTGAATTTTTGTTTAAAATCTTTTTTTATGCATTACTTCCCCTTGTGTTATACTATAACTACTGGTGATAATGGTATACTATTTATGTGTGAATTCAAAAATTGAATTATACTTTTCCTAATTGACCTAGATATTGTGTGGAAAAAAAAAATTTAAGTCAGTTTTCAAGATGTAATTCTAGCTGATTAGAACATGAAAATAGTTTAAAAAGGTGTTACAAGGTAATAACTGAAGATGGAATTCAATTTCACAATATTTCATCTTAAGAAAACATAATAGGGACTGTTCACACATTATATAAATCTCAAATTATAATGAATGTACCCCTCTCCCTCTTCATTATAAAAATTTATCTTAAATAATTCAGGCCTCTTCTTTATAATTATTTAAAAAAGGACCTTTCCTTAACACCCCTTCCTTCTTGGAAATTTTTTTTATTTTATATAATTTTTATTGAATACACTTATTCATTATATGGTAGACATCAACTACCATCATCTCTACCTTATACAATAAATTACACCGAAAACCATGTTCTTCAAAATTGCGCTTTATGTGAACGGTCCTTTAACATAATTTTGTGATGAATTCCTTTTTTTTTTTTCAAATAATAATGTTTAACATATTTCATATTAAAGGCATCATGTTTTCAATTGCAGTTGCAAAAGTACTCTTCATTCAAAAAATAAAATTTCCCCGCTACATTCCTTGTTAAGAAGAAAAAGAACATTTGTTTATATTTATACAGATGGTCATTAATTGAATTAGCAATATTTTGCCAGATTTTTTTTTTCATTGGTAACAAGCCAGTCACTCAGTTGATGAAATATATTTCAAATTTCATTGTCATTAACGAATTTAAGAAAAAAAAATATTTTCACTAGCATGGGTCAAATAATACTACAGAGGACCCGACTGCCTTCATTGTTGATGCCGTTTCCATATATTCTAACTCATGTACTGCCTTAGTCAAGACAACTCTGATCATTTTATCTAGTTTCATCATTCAAATGATGACATGATCATAATAAATGATATGTCAGATTATGATATTATTAAATATCATCTTTTTTTTTTTGCAGAAATCAATTCATGACAGATTATAAATATATTTTTCATTCTTCTGAATAAAAGCATAACATGTACCAATCTGTAGTACCAGCAATGACCGGCATATTTTAGATGCTGAAAACCTATTATAGTTGTGTTTTATTTTAAACAGTATTTTTCTAGCTTATGCACCAGTTCCCAGCCTTCCATTTAAGACCTTTACTACATTGCTAATTCTTTGTTAATAATAACAGAACCAAAGATGCCAAAACAATAGAGAGACTGCATCTAAACTCTTTAATGGTTAATCTACTATTCTATACATATATTTGGCTGTAACACTTTTTTCTACTTTTTCAAATGTCTACTTGATTAAAAAAAAAAAACCGCTCACATAGGGAGCCCACTAAGTCTCTACCTTACCAGAATTATATTTTGTACCAGATATATGTTGTAACTTATTACATTTTTAGTCAAGATGAATTTGTGATTTTTTTGCATCTGCTATGAACTGTGTGATCACATCCTTCCATATACCCTGTGCACAGACAATACTTCCATCACTTTTGACTTTTACTTTAAATGAATTCATCAAACAATATTTTCCTATTCATTAAGCTCACTTTTTTTTATCATCAAACCATAAAGTCATGTCTATATGTTGATCATCATCATGAATCAGCTGATTATTTGGAATCATTTGTATTATTAGCCTTTGATATTAATAGATCATGATTTTCAACATTGTCAGTTATTGTTAGTCCAACCCTAAGTGTCTACATTTCATTCTCTCCTAGCTAAGTTATCTTTTCCTAAATTGAATCCCTCTAGTTGGCATTGATTACGTACAAGAAGTTTTATTCAACAGAACACTGTCCAGATATTTCAAAACAATAATTTAATTACATATAAAAGTATTGGGTGCAATGTACTTAGAACAATGGTTATTATTTATGTTGTTGTTGTTTTTTTTTTACTGTAAATTGCTGCAATAATGCTAGTCATGTATTGATTTATGATATAGTCATGTATTGATCTGTTTCTCTACTGTGTCTGAAAGTATTCACAGGCATCATGTCATTTTAATTTTCAATGTACACACACACCTGCCATAAATTAATAAACATATTGTTTGAAGTTCAGTTCAAAAGTGTTTCTCTTCAATCAAAATGGGGTGGTGAAAAATAAAATGCCGATGTTTTCTGACATCTTAATGTCATTTAAAATAACTTTACACCTCATGAGATAAAAAAAAAAATTTCAACAAAGTTAATAGAAGACAAAAATATATTATATGATTATAATCAATGACCATTTTCTTTAACACATAATTTAATTATTTACTTAGTTATTTTTTTTGTTCTGGGAAAACAACAACACTGAAAAAGAAGTTATAAAAATAAAAAGACAAGACTTACTCAAGAAAAATAGACTTTGGTCCGTCAGTAACAAATTCTCATTTTCGTTATTAAAGACATTTTCAACAAGCTTGTTTGTTTGGATTTAAGAAAATGTAAAAATTTGATGTCAAAATATGGAAAAATAATTAAATTAACCTTTTAATTTTTAAATGAAAATAGTTATAAAAGTAAAAAAACATCCTTCTCAATTTAAAAGTACATTTTAAAATTAGGTTTTTTTCAATATTAGGTTTTCTTGTTAGAATTTCTTAGGTTAGTATGTTAGTGTATAAACTTTTTTGTTTAGTTAAATTTCTGCTTACATCCAGCAACCTAGATAAACAATGTACAATGCACATTAAAATGTGAGCTCTGTAAAGACTGCATACTGACTAAAAAAAAAATGTAAATACACTGCTACATTGAAAAGAAAACACAGATATATTTACATAAATATACATTATCTGTGGTCAGTGTGTTTTTAACATTCATTGCAAAATGTGTGCACAATGTACTCTAAAATAACTGATAACAGCCACTTGCTAGAAGTCTTAAAAGACTGCCAATTTTTTTTTTCATTTCGTTCTCTCTGGGTAGTGGACCATACATAAAATGAGACAAACAGTTATTTATATTTATTTTTCACATGTACAAACTCAATGAATTATTTAGTGCAGCAGATTACAGAATGCAACAGATATTGATAATTAAACAGAGTGATAAATATATATATATGGTGAGATACACACAGAAACAGCAAAGTAAAGAGTGAAAGTTTTTTTTTAAAAAAATTTTGCTCCAAAGGTAAGCTGTGTATTAGCTGCAGTCAAACTATTCCACCATGTTATTAACAATACAAAAAATAATGATAATGTGACAACACTCAGCAAAACAATAACACCAAAATATATGGCAACATCTACAGCATTATTTCAACATTCATGTAACATCTGTATTGATAGACATGTAACTTACATAAACAAGCAAAAAAAAAAACTCAAACATAGAAACTTAATAAAAAAACTGAATATAATGTTTTCAATCTTATTATGACATTATCAACTCTGAAACTAGGGTGTTAATATCATATTGAAAGATTTATTTCTGATGACTACACGCACACAAATATAGAACAATTTCATCTTACAACAATAATGAATCAATTTTTTTTTAATGACACTTAATTATACACTTTTTTTTGGTAGCAAAATTAATTTATAAAAAATTAATTAACCATTTTACTTCAGAAATGTACCTGAATACAAACAAATTCAAAACAAAGTCACAGTAATAAAAAGAGCTATGGAATGTTCACCATATGTTTTAAAAGTAAAACTTTTTTTAATATTTTTTTTCATCCCTGCCAAAGTCAAAAAAAAAATTCAATTGGTATAATAAAAAGAACATAAAATATGTCACAGAATATAAAAATATCAAAATGAAATTGCCCACCTGTTTTGAGGGTCATCACACAGGAAACACAAATGAACAGTAAAAAGATCACTAAGAAAAGACTGACTGTTCAGTGCAGGTTGTATTTACCAATCAAAGTAAAATGTGAAGATCACAGAGACAAGAAGAGAGTAAAACAAACAACTACATGAATCAGTAAATGTTGTAGACACCTGTGATGAGGAACATTTCAAGTTTGGCACATAGTGTTGCCCAAAGCTCCCCCTAAGCAGAGCACGTGAGCGATCGCTCACACGAATTCAGAGCGTCGCTTATACTACACGTACGAACGCTCACCCCCACAGACGACACCGCTGAAATCGCTCACAAATTTTGGCCTCAAACAAAATGTCGCCCAGAAACAAAAATTTTTGCTCACTTCATACCACACCTTAGAGGGAACATTGGTGTTGCCCATCTTTTTTTTTCTCCAATTGCCCTTGGTCAGTCTATTTACGTATGTGAATCTCTCTACTTTAACAAAAATAAGAATAAATATGAATTACCCCGTTTGAAATATAGGGGCTTTAATTTTTTGTTTTATTTATAGTTATTCAAATTTTTTGAATTATTCTGAAGCAAAAAAAAAATTTTAATATAAGAATATAAATTTCTGATTTATGTGGCTTTTTTCACCATTATCAAAATATTTTTCATTTAAGCTTGTCAGTTGAACTACAGTGAGACACGGTCCTATTCAGTCTGACTACTTCACAGGCAAAGTTAGATATTTTGTATGGGCACCACTAACAAGAACAATGTTTTGGAAAAGAAAGTCTTTGACAAGTAGATCATTAGACATTATTTAACAGCAACAAAACAATGTGAACAGTCTGACAATGTGGAATACAAAGAGCACAAGGTTAACAAGAAAATGGATTTGACAAATGTAGGTCTGTGTAAACTGTAACAATGAGAAATGTGACAATGTAGAACAGAGTAAACTATAAGAATGAGAATAGTAACAATGTAGAACAGAATAAACTATAGCAATGAGAAATGTGACAATCTTGTTTTTCTATGTACAACAAGAATACAAAAAAAATGAATCCACTGATGCAATAAGCACCTGATGAAGTTAAAAATTAAAGAATGGAATGAATGATGAGTTTCAAGGCAAACATTTTGTCCTCCCAGAGAAATGCAGTGAATGTTTTCATTCAGTGAAATCAGTGATCAATACAAACATGATGAGGCAATGAAAATGAAGAGATATTTTGTTAAATAACAAGCTTATCAAGCATAATCGTGCATTGAAAATTATGATTTACCACAACAAAAGAAAAATAATATTCTTGTAAAAGACAACAAAAAATTTCTAACTACCTTTAAAAAAATACAGAGTGTTTTAAAAAAAAGGACCGAAAGAAAGTTTTCATTCTCTGATACAATTTCTCAGAAAAAAAATTTCAATGTTAGTGGAGTTGAGAAATGCTATTAAAATAATTGTTTTCAATTAAAAGACAGATTTAAAGTATGTGTATTATATATGTTATGTCATTAAGACCTCTGATTAAACATGGGAATGAATGGATTTAATGTTTAAAATCACACAAAAATATTTTTAATAAAAAAAAAGTTTTAGATTTCTAAAACAAATCATCTGATTTTAAACAATTTCTAAAAATAAGAATAAAAAGCACACTAATATTGCACTAAGAAAAACATGTACAAAATATTACAGGAAATAAAAGCAAAAGCAATATGCTTAATAAAACAAAATGGTGGACATAAATAAATACTGTGGACATACTTAAGTTCAAGAATTAAGTGATGTTGAATTGTTTACCAAGCAGACAAAATATGTCAAAGTCAGAGTTGAAATAAAAACATGATGTTTACTTAGAGAGTATATTCTTTTCATTTTTGGTCAATGGGAGTCTGGTGAGAAAAGAAAACTGTTTGTGTAGCCAATTTTCAGAGATTTAAATAAAAAAAATGATAAGAAATCAATAAACTGCATCTCAAGCCACATCCAGTATTTCAGATTTGTGTCTAATACACTCACACACAGACATGCACATATCAATATCAACAATTAATCAAAGCCATTTTTTTAAAAGTTTTTTGGGAGCCCAAGGCAAAAATTACCTTTTGGGGCCCATATATGTTTTGGAAGGGGACCCTTTGGCATTAGGGGGACCTTGCCTACTTTATCTGTTTATTAGAAAGTCTCTGAACAAATAGTCCAACCAGCCAGATCAGGAAGTGAAGTAAAATATAAAAAGTAGAAATAAGAAATTTATATAAAAGAAAAAACAGAAATAGTCTTATCGGAAAGCACAGATCTGATGTTTTAAGTTAAAACAAAATGTAAAATTAGATATGTGTATAAAAAAATTGGAAACCTATGTACAAAAGTAAAATTAAAATGTGTATGCCATGAGAAACATGGGCTGATCTGACTAGATAGTAACAATGCAAACAAACTTTACAGAGATACAATCAACAGAGTTATTTATTTAATCATGTCAGATGTATAATATCATTGTTTTGAAAAAAATGAACAAAGTGATGCCTACATGAAACAAGTGGTGAACTGAAAGGAAATGTTAGGGAAAACACTGGGATATTCATTCATATAACAGAGATTGATTTGTATACATCATTCTTACTTTATTCAAGGAGATTGATTTGTATACATCATTCTTACTTTATTCATGGAGATTGATTTGTATACATCATTCTTACTTTATTCAAGGAGATTGATTTGTATACATCATTCTTACTTTATTCAAGGAGATTGATTTGTATACATCATTCTTACTTTATTCAAGGAGATTTCTCCAAAATTGAAAAAAGAAAGAAAAATTTATTTTTTCTTTATAACCTTTTTGTATAATGTTTTTTTTATAATGGACTGGGGTCAAAACAGACATTTATTGGAATAATTTTTGTCAGTATTAAACATAAAAATAAATCAAATTATTTAAGAATTAAAATATATGTTAGAGTTGTTTCATTGCCATGTTTTGCAATGTTTAAACATTTACAGTTTGCAGATCCATGATTGACAAAAAGTTAGACTTAGGTTAAGCCATTATTTATTAGAGCTACATGTTCCAAGGTTTTTAATAAAGTAAAAAACCAAAAGCCAAAAGTATCAGAACCAATAGAATTAAGCAAACAGATTTTATGTAGTTTCTCCCTATTGGAAATTGTGGACTTAAAATGATAAGACAAAATTCTCCATTATCATGCAAAAATGTTTGTAATATTATATTCCATATTGTTAGATACAAAATTTTTGACATTTCTAAAGTGTATGATGGTACTAAAGTGTATGATGGTACTAAAGTGTATGATGGTACTAAAGTGTATGATGGTACTAAAGTGTATGTTTATACTAAAGTGTATGATGGTACTAAAGTGAGGAAATAAAGAATAACACAAAACACAGGAACAAACAATAAAATAAAATGATAAGATTTATAAAGTGGAGTTACTGTATAGATCTTTTTATAGATATCCAAAAGCCACAGAATACTGAAAGCTGGTCTCTTCATAGGTTCAAGTAAATTCTAAAGAGTAAATACTAGCAGAAAACAGCTTAATGAAATATGATTTCTTACAAAAGTGGTTAATTTGAGCTTGAACTTATATGCATAACTTATTAACTACACTCAATCCACAGTTTATGAGTGTTTTGTGAAACTAGCAATATTTGAAATAAAATTTGCCTGAATATAGGAGTAATTGGTTGCAAGGCCTATAATTTTAAAAAAAATAAAACCTTGCTTCATTTACAAGGGAGACGATGTTTCATAACAAAATCACTTTCATTAGTATGCACAAGAATATTTTTAGTTTTTTTTGAGCCAATCATCAGAGATTCAATTATTTTTTGATGGGTATATCTTTTTTGAAAGACAAGTACATGTACTTTGGATTATGAGCACTTTTCTGAAATGAATTATACTTAAAAACTGAGACTTGAATGTACAATGTACAGTTTTCTTTTATGGTATGAACTCCAGCAAATGTACATGGATGTTACGAAAAGTTATTTCTTAAAGACTCAAATCACATGGGTGGACATTAAACCTGGATTGTTGGTGAATGTAATGGACAATTTAGCAATGTTTTATTAGCCTTTGACAAGATCATGATGAGGTTACAGATACACAGAATGAGACACAAAAATATTTCCATAAGGTCTGTATATGAAAACAAGAAAAAAACGTCCATAGATGCATACAAATGTTTTGGTCAACATTAGACATGTCCAATAATCACCGAGCTACAAAACCAATGAGAAAAAAAGCAATGTAGCAATGTATCTGATGAATTCCAACATTATATTACATCAAATTATAAACATCATCTGATGTTTCATTTTGCACAAACATTAACTTGTAATTCTAGTGTAAGACGAAAAATGAGCTAGCAAAAAAAAATAAAAATTTATAAACCTGTCAGTAAAACAATTAATTAAGTAACAATACCGTAATTTAGTTGCTTAATACTAATATGTGACGGTGACTTTCATACCTATACCAATGTCTTCACTTTTATATCTTGATAGATGTATTCATATTTTAAAATGATCTTGAAAAAACAAGAAAAGTGCTTTTATTCATTGCATCCATATGCAATGATGGGTAGAATATCTTCAGAGGTCAGTTTAACATTCAAAATCTATGCGCATAGTTCAGAAAACGGCACTATCAGCTGTGTCCAGTGAAAGGAGATGGTCTGGGAGGTTGCAGAAGTCAATGTGAACATCAGCGTTGACCACCAGGTGGGAGAGAACTTCAAGAATTTCTTGATAAGAAGGGCGTTCTTCAGGAATTGTGTGCCAGCATCGAAGTAGCAGCTCATATCTGATCATTTTTTTTAAAAAGTTAAACATAAAAAAAATTATGACCCTATATAAGTAAAGAAATGTTTTTACAGACTAAAAAATTTTTATGATTATTTTATTTATTGTTCACTTATTTATGATTTACAAAAGAAATACTAACATGTTAGCAACAGAACCATGACTACAAAGAAAGTGATGAATTAGTAGCAGATATAATTCAACAAATTAATATCCAAATACTATTAAGTAATCTTGGAAAAAAAAATATTAAGTTGCTATTTTATATGAATATAATTTTTTTAAAGATTGGTAGCAATGCAGTTGGTAGAAACTAGCTAAGAGATCAACAGACAGTTCAATATACAATCAACTCACAACTCTGAGCTGCAGTGTTGAGGCTTAGGCATTCTGAAACCATTCTGTACACTCTCCATGACCTCATGAGGTCCCATGGTGGGGTAGGGCGTAGTGCCTGCAGAGGTAAAATTTAAAACATTCAAGTTAAATCTGTTGTAAAAAATAAAAAACACTAGCTCAACCCCAAGGTTATTAACCAGAGACTCACCAAAATGAAGTATTTCCCAAACCACAATGCCATAGGACCAGGTGTCAGTCTTAACATTGTAGACATTGTTCAGTAGACTTTCAGGGGCAGTCCAGCGCACAGGAACTGAATTCTAGGAGTCAAATCAAAGTAAATGTGTGAGGATTTGTAAAAACATCTATACATGTATAAATAATAGCGGTCTCGCGTCTGCGTTATATCGAAAGTAGAAATCAAGAATACAAAATGGCAGCCTGACGACATCTCGATTTGATAAATGTTTTTTTAAAAATCTACAGTTTTGAATAGTTTCTGCAGTTTTCAAACCTGAAACCCAAAGGCCAAAATGTTAAATAATTCCATTTAAATATTTTTTTTTTTTGTATTTCTTAAACATATACATCTTTAAATTGTAATAAAATCATTAAAAAATCGGATCGGTCCGAAACCAAAAATAACCTAGCTTGCTGATCAAACCTAAGGGAATATAACTCTATGCAAAGGTTTTGCAGGATAAAGCTAGTAAATAATAATGGCTCAACCAAATTAGCTTAAAAAATAATAAGATTATTATATGTATATCTAACAAAATAATGACTCTTTAAAAAATGTGATACAAAATAAAATACGAAGTGAAAGAAATTTTTTATACTCACAGATTCATACAAATTCCTTTCAGCGACTTCATTAGGAAACCCAAATCCTGACAATTTACATATTCCACCTTTGGCTACTAAAATTTTACATGATCGGAGACGATAATATATTAACTGTAAGAGAGAAAAAAAATGGTATTACTAGCTGTGATGAGCCATTCCAATAAAAACAATATCTATAAAAGTAAAATAAATCTTATTTATCAAATACAAAACATCCAAAAAAGTCTACATTTCATTGGTTTCATTAAATTTAAAAAAAATGATCATTTTATGTATTTTATTTCCACATGTATTTGTAAATATACTTCAGTTTCAAAATAACTAACATATATGTATATATTCAATAAATAGTTAAATATAAATCTTAATAGGTTGAAATGTTTCCACTAAGCATGGCGGCTCAAGTTCTTAATCAAATTGTTGAAAATAGTTTTCTTACACTGACAATAGTTTAAATCTAAACAATAATCTTTTTGTAAAAAATATAATTTGCAATTTAATTTCAATCTTATAGTTGGATTATCAATACATATCAATCATAAAAGATTTAAAAATGGTAATTACAAAAGGAAAAAATATTTCTTATAAACAAAACCATCTGATGTTAATTAATTTTCTACAACAGCGGTAATGAAACGAACTGTACTGTCATGCTTATGCTGATCTGACCTTAAACTTCTCCAGGTGATCCAGACCACTAGCCACTTGAGCAGCCAAGGCCAGCAGTTTCTGTGATGTTAGAGTCTGTTTCTTGGTCATGGTGACACTAGCCTTCTCTCCCCTACCAATCAAGACCTGCTGGTGACCTGGACCGTGGCGCTGTAGAAACTGCTGTAAAGTTCCTTCATTGGCCAACTCCATCATCATAAGCCAAGGTTCTGCAAAGACAGAGGACATAAGTTTAAAATATGAAGAACTTACGTGTGAAATGTTTCCATTGCACTAGACTCTACTTCTAAAGTGTTGTGCAAAACTGATTCATAGAAATATCTGAGAATATTTTTTTTTAAAATTGGAGAAATTAGTTTATTTTGGTTATGTTAGTAGCAGAGTTTTCATAATTTATTAATAATTTAGTTTATTCATTCAAGTTACTTTATACATGTATATATATATATTATGTATATATATTTAAATTGATTGACAATCATTTCTTTTATGTTTTATATGAAAACATTTTTTAATATATTTTACAGTGATTCAACATTGATATTAATTTTGATGTTCCTAATCACAGGTCTTCAAGCCCAACAGATGATGATCAACTCTAATAAGAGCTGAATGTGTCTCTTCAATGAGTTTTGTGCTTACAATAAGTTACTTTTTATTTAATTACTTTTGATTACTAAATCTTGCTTAAATGACTTTGGTTCCGCTCTTAAAATTATTTCTTTCTGATAAATTAACCGAATGTGGCTCTCATCAATACCATGCATGGCCAGCCCTGGTATATATATATATATTCATAAAAAAAGCATCTTCTGAAATCAATAATTTTTCAATCTAGTCGTGTTTTAAATTATTACTAATCATTTAGGGCTAATTTCAAATGAAAAGAAATGGGGGCTCATGTGCAATGTTTCTTATTTCCTGTGTCCGAGTTTTAAAAAATTTTCCGCAAACAACATTAATAAAAAATTCTTCCCCCCACCTATTATAAATTCTATTTAAAATAAATTTTTTATTAAATTGTTTTTAAAATTATTTTCAAAATTTGAAGTTATATTTTTTTAAGTTATAAATTTGTTCCCCCACGTTGCGCCAAGAAAACGACACCGAACATTTAGAGGGGCTCATGTGCAAAAAAAAAAAAAAAAAGGAAAGGGATACTTATAATTACTCTTCAAAATAGCCTAAAACCCATGTTTGTTAAACTGACCATTAGCAGTGTAGCTTCCAACCAGTCTTATAACATTAGCGTGTGCTGGTAACATTTTCAACACCTCTAGCTCAGCTGTGAAGAAATGTCTCTCCCTGTCACTGGCTTCTCCTGAGTTAAAAATAAAAAAATATAATTTCTTTTAAAATTAATTGGTTTTAAAAATACATATAAATAATAGCGGTCTTGCGTCTGCATTATATCGAAAGTAGAAATCATGAATTCAAAATGGCATCTTGCAATCATGTTAATGCGATAAATGTTTTTTTTTTAAATCTACAGTTTGAAATAGTTTCTGCGGTTTATAAACATGAAACCTAAAGGTCAAAATGTGAAATGATTCCATTTAAATATTTTTTTTTTGTATTGCTACAACATATTGCATCTTTAAATTGTAATAAAAATGATGGAAAATCGGATCTGTCCGAAACTAAAACTAACCTAGCCTACTGATCAAACCTAAGGAAATATAACTCTATGCAAAGGTTTTGCAGGGTACAGCTATTATATACATAAATACAAATTAATGGGGTTTTTTTAAGCGGTAGTAAAGCAGTTATTAATAAATTGAACATCAAGGATATGCCATACTTAAGCCATTATCCATTTTGTTACCCTCTTAATAAAAGCACAAAATTCTTCATATTATCTAATAGCTCAATTGGTCTAATTTTTTTTTCATTTACAAGCAAGCTAAATTTTAACTAATTTGTACAAACCAAGCTGTCATGTGTGATAAACATAATGACACAAAATTAGATCGGAATTTCGACAGTTTTTTTTATAAAAGTGTACAGCATACAAATATTGTTTCAAAAACACTAAATAACTTTCTTATAAGAGTGAAAATTATAATTGCTTGACCATATAGAAAAATTGTCTTTCTCTAAATGGCCTAAAATGCTGGACTTTTTTTTTCTCAAAATGGTCTGTTTTTTTAATATGTAATCTTAACTACATCTTTTTTATCCTAATTTGGGTTTTATTAAGAATAGGTTGTCTTCACTGAGAAGAATTCTAAGCATGGCTCCACATTAACTAATTCAGGAGTGGACTACCCTTTCCCACTCCACTTTAGTAATCCACTGTTTAGCTGTATACTTGACCTCACCTTGGAGCTTTTTGATGATGACCCTCATGACATCAGTTGACCCTGGAGAGCGTCTCATTCTACCCTTCCAGACCTGAACAAACACACCTTGACCAATCTGTTCAAGCAGTCTGACATCCTTGCGAGGAATTTCCCAGCTCATCTTCAGCCTAGAATATTCTGTTGGCTAAAAGTGAATGAGATATGACATGAGTTATTGAGCCAGCGTAGACTGAGGACATTAGCCTCAAAAGAATAATATTTAAAATATTATTTAAAAGTTTATTTAGAAAAAGTACTTTTTAAAAATGCCAAAAAATAAATTCACGAATTTTTTAAAGGTTTTTCACAAATGTTTCCATTTATCTGCAGCTTTTCATAATTTATTAAATAACTAAAATTTTTACCAAAGTTGCTAGAAATCATAAGTGCAGTACATAAAAAAAAAATAAAACAAACAGAATTTTTTTTAACCTAATAAGAAAAGAAAGCATTTTGCATTTCTTGAATTGGTTTTTTCTTTTCAGTTAAATATGTAAAGAGTAAAGTAGTAAGAGTTCATAAAAGTTATTAGGTTATGAAGATGAAAACAATACTAGACAAAATAGAATTTTCAAAGAAATTAATATTTTATATGTATATATCTCAACAGTACTACACTTTTAACTAATTTTAAAGTTTTTTACTATTAATGTCACACACATGTTTTAAGAATTATTATGTGATGAATTAAAAATGGAAAAATTATGCTCATTGAGATATATGCATTATACACAGAGGTAATGACACAATTTATTTCACAGTATCAGCTATGATAACAGTGTTCCAGTGACAATGGTAATATAGCTTTATATTTTAAAAAAATAGGGTTTCAGAGTCTTGACATTATACATTATAGTAGCCGTTTCAAAGTGATTTTTGAAATGTCATAGAGATTCAGTCAGCAAAGTATTGAAACCAGCTGTATATTAATTTACAAAGCTGTTACAGTTGCAAAAGCTCAGCTGATCTCACATTGGCCAGAGTAAATGATCAAGGAAAGTGACATTTAGAAATGTCACCCCAGAGAATATTATGCGGCTGAATGCCTGCGAGCAGTTTAGGGGCCTGAATCTCAGTTATCCCTGCAGCCATTGCAGTCATCTCATCTTAGGAGACAATGTCTATGCCCTATGTAATGCATCTATGGCTGAGTTAGTCCAGCCTATGTTAAATATGTGGACAGGGCACAACAGTATTTTTTCCACAAGTGGTTCAATGTTCAATACAATGATTAAATAACATCTCATCCTCATAGGGGGCCTTGCACATGACCCAAAATTAGGGCAAAGAGAGATAGTTAAAATATCTCACAGGCAAACTACAGCCAACCACCACTACTACAGCTATATTTTTGTTTTCCTGTGTGATAGGAGGATTCAGGCCCCACGGTGGGAGATTTTTTACTATCAAGACTACTACCATTATCACATACTAAATATTCTGTGTTTGGTTGTGTACTCTCATCCAGTAACTCCACCTCTTGATCATCCAAGTTTTCATCATGGGCTCGAGCAATTTTCTCTCTCATTCTCTTCTCACGTTTCTGAGGGGGAAAAAAAAAAGATGTAGTTTTATATTTCAGGAGTTACAAAGAGATGGACTTGTTTGAATATTTCATGTGAAATATAAAGCAGTGTCTCTTTTCTATGCCCAAGGGAATAGTTGCAAATAGGGTGGACAGAAGTGATGTGAAATCTTATTGGACAATAAATAAGGGTATAATATGGTAAAAGCCTAATATTGATAGAATAAAAACAAGAAAAGATTTAATCCTGATGAGAATATAATTAGAAGAAGGATATCTAATCTTAAAAACAGATTTACGGTTAGAATATTTAAAAAACAAAATTATAAATATTCCTTCAGATTGTTTTTAGTTTAAAATCTCCTTTCATTTCAAAAGCCAATTCTTAATTTTATTCCACTTAATGATTCAAGACTTTTTTCCCCTAGTATCATGTTTGATCAAAAAAAAAAAGCAATAATGCAAAAAAATGTTATCTAGATACCTTCATTCTCATAGCCATGAAGACAAAAACAATAATGAGTAGAACCGCTAGACTTGCACTGATTACTGCTCCAATGGCATAGGGTGAAACTGTGAGATATATAAGAAAAGGAAAATTTGAAGTTAGTTAGCTGGTTTATTTTCATCCATGAATTTTCATGTATGTTCAGTTTTAAGTTAAAATAGATTTTGAGGTGTATTATGTAGTAAAAACAAAAGCTCCCATGTGACTTTATACATTGTATATGCTTTGATAAATCAATGAAATATTTTTTCTACCTGTGGACGGTGGATTTACCAAAAATGTATAATATGAGCTTGTTTTGGCAAGAGTAAACATGAGATTTTATTATTTCACATACAATATAACAAACTCAATCCTGACCACTTTATATTCTTAGACAGTGCTGAAGAATATATGCACTGCTGCTATTTTAAAATACTATTAAAATATTTTAAAAGGTGGTCTTACATGGCAAAATAGGTCTATAACGTTGTTGTTTTTTTATTGTAGTAGAAAAAGTATTTTGTAAATGCCAATAGATAATATTTTACTGGCCAAGACAGTTTGGCAAATTATTAATACACACTGGATACAGGTCAAACTGTGTTTCAATGAAGCTGGAGCATTAAGAGAACAGTTCCATTCCTAGCATTGTAATCTATTTCCTTGTATGTTCTAGATTTTAACCAAAAATTTGATAGGTATATTTTAGCAGGTGAAAAATTGTATTTTTTTTTAAAATAATCATAGATCCACTTCAAAACATGAAAACCATATTACTCATATTTAAAATAGGCTATAAAAATGCTGTTGAAAATTCTAGACAGATACAGTTAGCTCACAGCACTTAATTTATTACTAAAATAATGTCAGTGAAATGATAAAAAGTTATTTTATAAGCAAATAATCATATTTTTAGAATATTAAAGTATACATATTGACATTAAAATAATAATGTCAAGAATATTCAGGAATTAGTTAAAATTTTTGTCTGGGCAAAATGAAGTTATATGTTACTGAAAAATTAATAAGCTGCAAATTATTCCATTATCTTAAACAAATTTATAAAGCCATCAATTTCTGCAGCTGAAAATATGAATAAAAAGTTTAATTTGTAAGGTTTCATTGCAACACAATTTGACCTATATAAATTTACATCAGATACATACAGTAGCATAACTAGTGTTAGTGACATCTGGGGCAGACTAAACATGCCCTTTCATGCTAAACAAAACTTAAATGGTTGAAATGCCAACCCTGGCTAGTGGCAAAGTAAGTACCTCCTGGGGCGGACTACCACCTCCGCCCCTCCCTAGTTATGCCACATTAATGTATTCACACACACAAATTATTCATGAAATATAAAAATATCCACTGCAAGCAACAAATGTTTATTGTAATACAGAGTCTAGAATATCACTTGGATTTGTCAAGGTTAAACTTAATACTTTTATTTCAATGTAGCATTGTCTATTTAGCATTTTTTAACTAAAATGTGTATGTCAAAATAGCGTAATTATCTTTTTTTTGTAATGATTGTGATATAAGTACTGGATGTCCAAACATACACTATAAGTAGAACAATAACAAGTGGGACGGAACAATAACAATACATAGAACTTTTCTAAGGATAGTATTGGGTTCTATCTACAATCTACAAGTTAGCATTCACATAACCTAAAACAAACACAAGACAATTTCTAGGAATTTTTTTCTAAGTAATAATAACCTAAAATATAATTTTAATCTTAAAGACATAAAATATGACAGCATTTGATTTCACTTAGAAATAACCAGACATATAATATAAATAAATTTGTAGAATCCAAAGTGTGCATACTGATCAAACATGTATGCAATCAATCAAATTAAAGTTAAACTGAAAAATCTCATGTTTATCCTAATTGACAAAGTTCTTCTTTAAAGGTTTAAATAAAATCTAAAAATTGTTTGGCCAAACAATATAATGTTACATCACATAACAGAAACTATAGTACAGTGTTTCAAAAGTCTACTTTAGCACGAACACACAAGCCTACTGATAATGGTGGGGTAGTAGTCAAGGTTGGACAAGGCTGTGGAGATGAAAATTATGTGAAAACGAATTACACACTTACAGAGAGAGGTTTTAGGTCTGGCACTGGAAAAGGAGTCTGCAAGCACAGGAGATAAAGGACACACATATTTTGTCATAACACATTGAAAGGTTTTTCAACTACCTTTGGTAATAATTTAGTGCCAAAAAGTGCTTTTTAAATAATTAAGTATCAACTATAACATTATGAGTCAATACAAGATATAATAGCTAAAAACTAAAAAAAAAATGCACTAAAAATTTATAAAAAAAAACTAATTGTATCATCAAATGTTTACATAATTTATCATTACTAAAAAATATAATCGTGGGTGCCTATCTGGATTTATAGATTTTTTTATTTATTGCTACTTATTAATTAATGTAAGACATGTTTAGTTGACGATATTGTAATCACTCAGGCTTTTAATTTTAGTAATGATAATTGATATAAATATTTGTATGATATAGTGAGTTATTTTTTTTTTCTGTTTAGTGCATTTATTTATAAGAGCATTTTTTCCCCCCTTTTTTTTTTTTTTATTAATTTTGTCGCGGTGTATTTTATTATATTATTATTTTTTGTAGGCCTTTTTGAGATTTTTAAAAATTCACTATTTTCAAATTTAAGCACTGGTGCTATACTTTGTTGATGTTTTTTACCCCATTTTAAAAATTAATAAACAGTAATTGACTTCATTTGTGCCTTTTAGCCTACTCACTAAATTAGAACAGGCCCAAAAGTGAGTTTCAAGATTTGAGGACAAGCCCATAGAAAGTGAAACTAATTAAAAGCTTATAAAAAAATGATTCAATCCATATATTTTCCAGCAAAATACACAAATGGTGATATCAAAAAAATTTTTGTCCTTGTGAGGTATTTATTTTACGTTTATACTCTATTGCTATAGTTTTTAGTTAGTCCGCCCGCAGACCAGAACTTTTACATTTCTATTAATGTAATAAAGGGTACAAGATAAAAGGCTTCCCTTTGTCACTAATATGCAAATAAACAGAGGAATGAGTGTTATAATTACTATTTAAATTCAATGTTAGTAACATCATATTGAACATAAGCACAAAAAAGTACAGCTGTTTAAAAAAAAAAATAACATTTACATATAGTAGAGTGTTTATTTCAGGTACATTTTAGAAAGCATGAAGCTCATAAAGAGCAGATGACAAGACAGCAGAATAATCAATAAAACACTCATGTTGTTGCAGATTGGGGCCAGACAAAGTTCTGCATGTGTGACAAGTGAAATAAATACAGGTGACATGTAGACAGAAAAAGAAAAATAAAAAAAAGCTGAAACAATGTCAGGTTTGTGCAATGATAACATCAGTCATGAAATCTCAAATGCAACACAGGAAGGAAACAGAATGAAAACTAAATTTATAATGTTCATATACTGTGTAGAAAAAAAAAATACCAGCAAGACTCCGTCACCCATCAACAGTAACTTTTAATAACATTTTCAATTTTTTTTAATTAAGTTTATCTTAGTCTCTGTAATTAACTTTTTTAGCACTAAAATGAAGGATCAAAACAGTTATTAAAAAAAAAATATTTTAATATCTTAGTGGGTTCATCTAAATTTAATTTTAAATTATAATGTAGTATAAATTGCCTATTTCAGTCATTACAAAGGAACATTGTTGATGACAATGGATTTAATCTTTTTGTGACAGAATCTTTTTAAATTGAGACCATAAAATATGTAAAAAAAAATATGGCTAAAATAATCTTCAAAAAAAAAAAAAAAAGTCTAAATAAAAAAAAAAAACACTTACATTTCATGCTGGTATCAGCCACCTGAGGGCCGGTCTGACTACTGCTTCTGCTGACCACATAGGCTGCATTCGGAGTGTCATCTACATCAACATGTTCTATGAATAAGATAAATTACATAAGTTTCTGGTCACATTTCAAAGACATTTGTTGTTCATTTAAATGAATTAATAGATACACAAAATGACTTTAAAAAGATTAATAATTTGTGAATGCTTACCAGACACAGAAATGCTGACTGCCCTAGTGTCAGAATAAATATTGGTTTTCCCTGTTTCATTTCCAGGTATTTCATTGGTCACCTGACAAACATATGTCCCAGCTTGATCTTCAGAGAAAGTGTCAATGGACAGCTGATTGGTGAAATATTTCAGATTGATTATCTTCTTAGATCCAGTAGAAGTAAAAGTCCAAGAATAGGTTGGCACTAGATTTTTTTAATAGATTCAAATGATTGTTTAGTAGAATTACATTTGTCTAATCAAATTAACATTAACTTTGCGTAATATTTTACCTTACTGAAGTTTGGAAACGTTTGCTTATATTGCATGTGAGTTTTTTTTAAGGCATGAAGCCTGGAAAACGATATGCTCTTAACTTCTTACCTGGGTACCCTTTACTGATACATTTGATAACAATACTGGAACCCAGAGTAAACTTATTGTGTTTGGTGACAGGATACACATGAATGGCCATCACTTTAGCAAGTCCTGGAAGACAAATTACTTGTAATTAGAATACTAGAAATGTGTAGCAAACTAAACAAACAAAAGTGATAAAAAGTAAAAAAAAAAATAATTCAATGAAAAATATTGGCTAAGTGAGCACTGAAACAGTTAACACATAAGGCAAAACTTTACAGAACATTTTACAATTTTTTAAAAAATCTCAAAACTCTGGTCCATGTCATAATGAATTGAAGATTGAAAGGAAAAGTTTTACCATTGACCAAAGTAGGCGGAGCTAGGCACTGTACAGGGGACATCAGGCCAGGATACTGTACTTGGCAGTGGTAACCCTGACCGTGGATTTGGTCAGTGGCTGGCAATATCAGTTTCTCTTTAAGGGTTGTGGAGTTTTCTGCAATTTCGGTAGTGGAGTTCAGCCTCAATGAGCCATAACTGAATAAGACAATAAACCAAAAATGCACTGTGGTTATTTATCAGATGTTTAACCGTTAGAATATGAAATTCTTTCATCAAAAGGATAATGATTTTTCTCTATGGTGTTTTTTTTTATAATGATAAATTAATGGTTTACTATTCATATAAATTTTAAGTTTTCTCAGAATATTTTGTCCTCGAATGTACAGCTTAATATTAATTACTTGATCCAATACAAAGGAATTTTTTTTTTTAAATTTTACTATATCATTCCTTTTCAGTTATAGTGTGACCTTTCACATTAAAAAACAAAAATAATAATTTTCAAGCAATTTTTGAATTACCCTCTCTCATTAACAATAAATTTCTATAATGACTATTTAATGCCCGCCAACCCAGTATACATGACCAGATTGTTGGTAAATAGTTGCAAAAAACATTTTTTTTAGTAACAATCTATTGTGGTGATTTTAGGAAAAATGGTTAGTCAAAATATGTATTAATATCAAAGCAGAGCTGGTCGGGATATTAAGTTGCATACACCTTTTTTTTATTTGTTATGCCAGAGCTAGCAAAACAGATTCCCCTAAATCTGACTATAATTAAATTAGATAAAAATAATAATACAAAAAGAAAATGAGTTTCAAAAGCTTGACTGGGATGGTAATAGCACATTACACAAACCAAACTTGGCATGCCTGAAATTTAATCCGCATGGCCAAAAGAAAAAAAATTAAAATATCAACAGAAATATCTCATATTACGAATATTAGGCATGAAAAAATAAAGTGCTAGCATGATCAAAAAATTTCATTTCATGTTGGCTTTAATTTATTCACTTTCATAAGATCCAATTTACAATCCCCTAAGTACTTTTGTCAGAGGATTTGTCTTTTCCTCCAAATGTATATAAGAACTACTATTTCAAATTACATCAGATAATAAAAAAAAAAAACCCAACTAACTCACCTCCAAACAACTAAAGGATGCTTGTAACCAGCATAAGAGACCAAACACTCCAGGGTTACGTTTTGTCCAAAGATAGCCTCAGGGTTGTAGTTGTGACAGTTTGGAGCTCCTGGAGGAACAGATTGTATACATTATCAGTTTCAAACTTGTATACAAGTCTAAATTGATTTAAACTGTCAATGGTACACATTCATAAATCCACAAGCAGTAATTTCTACATCTAATAGCTATTACTAATAGGTTATTAGGCATCAGCTATAAAAATGAAATTCCATCAGTCAATAATGATGATTAAGTAAATTATTAGTTTTTAACTGGGGAGGAAAGACTTCATCTGTGTTAAATAAAAAAATGTAACTGCTCCCTTCCTAAATAATTATGTGAACAATGCAAATACAGAGAAATTATTTATTGTGCTACTCAATTATTATTGAAGCTGTAGGTCTGTATATCTGAAATCCCAAAACAAAGCTTTCATTTTAAGCATATGGTTTATTTCATAAAACACAAGCATTGGACAACCTATTGCCATATGTCAGTCAGATGGAACACAGTCCTATTTTGGAAAACCAAATAAAAAAATCAACACAAAAATTATATTATAAATGAGGTGTATAAAAACAAAAGCTGTTGACAGAAACAAAATTTTGTTTTCCTTCACTATAACATGATAAAATTAAACTTGCCTTCCCAGACATAAGCATTTAGTTCTTCTACTTGGGCAAATGAATTAATGAAAATGTTTGCAGGAAAGAAGATAGCAGACATATTTGCTATAGATCATATATTTTTCCCCTCCAGTCTCCATATAAAAGAGCTCTACAGATAGTTTTCCACCTGAGCTAGTTTGGATATTATCCCCTTCCTGTGTTTGAGGCATTCACTAAAGTGGAATAGCTTCCATACTTGGTGAGCTTTCTCTCCCCCCCCCCCCCCAACATTACAATAATTAGAGAAATACCTTCCTCCACGCCCTGATCACAGTGTTGAAATCTGGTTATCTAAGATGTTTGACACAGCAACTAAACATGCTCAACTCGGGCGATATGAGAAGGTATTATACAAAAAAAGCTTCATATTATTGAAATAATAAAACAAATTCACGGGATATATGACAATAATGTGAGGACCTCTTTAGAATCTTGATGACCATTGACAAAATAAAACTGTGCTTATAATTTCTCATCCACACCACATTTCCATAAGTTGTTTTTATCTTCCAAAACTACGGCTCTCAAATGATACTTACCAACTACCAATAGGTTTGCCCCTGCACTGTTCTGGGTCAAATTACTGCTACATTCGTATCTACCAGCGTCAGAGAGGGTCAGGCTCCTGACCTTGAGGTGCGGGTCATGTGTATCGTTATTGTCGTTGTACTTGTCTGACCTGGGAGTGATGATGGTGAACGTCTGGTTGCCATGGTGAATGGCGGTCATCACAGTGGACCAGCCTGACATGTCCAGAGTCTGGAACATCCATGTGATCGTGTAAGGTTTGTTCACTGAAATAACATGATACATAGGGAGATACTTTGTTTTCATCAAGTCAGAAGATCAGAAACTTGGAAACTACAATGTCTGAACTAAGAAGCTACAATAATGTGTAACCTAAGACATAAAAAAAGCAGACAGTCTCACCATTCTTGCTAATGCCAGAGTCTGTTTCTAACAATTCACATTTAAATACAACTTGTTCACCAAGTTTTACGGCGGCATCTTCGGGCCCATTCAGGACAACATTGCCTGTGAATATACACGCTGTTGTTAGATGCTAAGAAAAAAGTTGAGAGCATTTAAATTCAACATAACAAAATAAGTTGACAGATAAAAGATGAAATGATATTTCTCCTACAGCTGACAGTTCAACTATAATAAACACAATTATTGTGTTTTTATGATGACAAAACAAGAGTCCCGGGAAATAAGTAAGGATGTGATGATGTTGGAAGTTTTGCCTCTTATTGATCTCAGGGTCTCAGATCAAACCGGACATTAAATTGTTAGTCCCGAAATTGACCAAGACGAATATTTGCGTAAATATACAAGGAACATTTCAGTAAGCAAAAGTGTGTGTGTGTGTGTTTTTTTTTTTTTTGCTTTGCTTGTTTGTTTTTCATAACACCATACAAAATAACTACATATGCGAGAATCATAAACAATAAGATACAACTGTAAACTGGTTGCATCGTGTGTTTTTTTTTTACCGTGGTTTAAATGTTGAGCTTTGATTGAAATCACTGCACATCAGCCATTTATTAGCTATCAATTTAATACATGCTTTAGTTTACAATCTTTCCAACCCCGACCTTATTTTCAATACACTTAATACAAGCCTTTATTTGAAATTGTTTGAATAATTAAGCATTGGCACTGGCTGAGTCATGCCACCAAGGGATGAAACTCATTCCACAAATGAGAACAAGCCTGTTTATTTCTGTCGGGGGTCAGCAACAGTAGTTTGTTCCAGTGGATGTCGGGCAACATGGGAAATATGTCCCGAGAGGTGTAGTCTGTGTTAGACGATAATTAAAACACTTTTACAGCACAGATCCTATCTGGTCTCCCGGTGTTTGTGTACTCATTCTAAATAAGTTAAGCTTGTGACACCGACAGCAGAACGTGTGTGATCAATTCGTAATTTAACCGTCAGAGAAGTGGCGCAGCCAGGGATTCTGGGGCACCTGACAAACAATGATAGCAGGGGCCCATCAAAACAAAAAAAATACAAATAAATTTAGAAAGCGACGCCCCCCCACCCTCCCCAGGCTAAAGCTTGGGGTCCCTGACCATAGTTGGAGCATTTACAATAACTCAGACGAAAATGTTACTTTACCATACATGAATATCATCATCATATATAATAATACTCATTTCCAGTGTGCGTTAAATCGAAAGTAAAGAATGAATACAACAGTATTCCAGTTTAAAATACAACCATGAAAAAAATCGGATCTGCCCGAAACCAAAAAATAACCTAGCCTACCGATCAAGCAAAAGGGGATATAACTCTATGCAAAGGTTTTGCAGGGTACAGCTAGTATATAATAATACTCATTTCCAGTGTGCGTTAAATCGAAAGTAAAGAATTAATACAACAGTATTCCAGTTTAATATATAACCATGAAAAAAATCGGATCTGCCCGAAACCAAAAAATAACCTCGCCTGCCGATCAAGCCTAAGGGGATATAACTCTATGCAAATGTTTTGCAGGGTACAGCTAGTATACATATAAAAGCGATTTGGGCGCTGCGTTAAATCGAAAGTAAAGTATTAATACAACAGTCCGTCGGCATCCGTCCGTCTCGAGAGACGATGGTGTAGCTAAGTTGAGTCTACTAAACACCGCCGGGAATGGCTGTGCAGTCCGACTCGGGAGTGGCAATCCCTGCCGCACTTGTCACACTTGAAAATAGTTGGTTGTTGTAGTTGATGTTGTAGCTGCTCTTTTTTCCGCTTCCGTCTTGTTCTTTTCAGGGCAGCATTATCCTGTCGCTCAGCCTCTGCGCGCAATGAACCCTGCCGGACAGCGAGCCTCCAGGACTGGCGGTCGGCTGCTTGGCTCTCCCAGGAGTTGGGGTTAATGGAACACTCTTTCATATTCTTTTTGCAGGTGTCTTTGAAGCGCATTTTAGGTCGCCCTGTTTTCCTCTGGCCGGTAACTAGCTCGTCATAGAGTAGGTCCTTCGGGATGCGGCCTGCGTCCATTCTTTTGACATGACCGAGCCATCTGAGGCGTCTCTCGCTGAGAACTGCAAACAAGCTGCTCATGTTGGCCCTCTCCAGCACCCCAGTGTTGGGGATCTTGTCTTGCCACTTTATCTGCAGTATACGTCGCAGGCACCTCATGTGGAAATTGTTTAGCTTCCTTTCGTGCCTCGCGTAAGTGGTCCACGTCTCGCATCCATAGCGGAGGGTACTAAGTATGCAGGCCTGGTAGACGCGCAATCTGGTATTTTCGGTGAGGCTGGGGTTTTCCCACACACGTTGCTTTAGTCTCGCCATGACTGTGGCTGCCCTAGCGATTCTGCAATCGATCTCCGGGTCTATGGATAGCGAGCTGGAGATGGTGGACTCGAGGTAAGTGAAGTTCTCGACGACCTCCAGGGTGTGCCCATCGATGTCAATGCTTGGGGGGTGTATCTGTACCCTGTGCCATGACATTCGTCTTTTTCAGGCTGATAGTCAGTCCAAACTCCTTACATGCATGGGAGAGGCGGGTGACAAGCTGCTGCAGTCCGTCTTCAGTGTGCGATGTCAAGGCTGCGTCATCAGCAAAGAGCAGCTCGCGGATTAGGACCTTTGTGACTTTGGTCTTTGCACGGAGGCGGGCTATGTTATAAAGCTTGCCATCGGACCTTGTATTGATGTAAACACCCTCGCTGCAATCCTTGAAGGCGTATTGGAGGAGCATGGAGAAGAAAATGCCGAAGAGTGTAGGTGCAAGGACGCAGCCCTGTTTTACTCCGCTGCTGACTGAGAAGGCCTCGGACCACAACAGTATTCCAGTTTAAAATACAATCGTGAACAAATCGGATCTGCCCGAAACCAAAAATAACCTAGCCCACCGATCAAGCCTAAGGGGATATAACTCTATGCAAAGGTTTTGCAGGGTACAGCTAGTAAGTAAGTATTATTAATTTTACTATTGAAAAAAAAATTGAACAAGAGCCGACATTACATGTTTAAATGAGTAGTTAAGCAGGCGTGTGAAACGAGGGGGGTCCCACTGGTTGCTCCAAAGCCAGTGAACCTCAAACACATGTCCGTCACGTTTATTTCTTTAATTTTAAATTATTTTAAAATTATTTTATTTTCTATATGGGGGACAAACTGTCTGAGCACAAAGGCCCGGAATGTCTGTCTGGTGTTATGTCTTGATTGTAACAGCTTTATGTTTTTTTCCACAGTCGTTCCCCAGCTTTAGATATACCACGGCTGTGATGAGGGGGTCAATTTCATATCGTCCAGCTGGTCGACTGAAATGTAAATAAGATCCATGTGGTCGTTGATAGGTGATTTTGATGCATGCTTAACACCAGCCTAATAGCGCGTCTGCCTCTGCGCTACACAAAAGTAAATATCTATCTAGCGCATAACTGGGGTGGTCAGGCTATCGGAGCCGCAATGATAAAGCTATCCAATTGATATAAAGAGCTGCACCGTTGTAAAAACACATT
Source organism: Bulinus truncatus (assembly GCA_021962125.1). NCBI lineage: Eukaryota > Metazoa > Mollusca > Gastropoda > Planorbidae > Bulinus > Bulinus truncatus. The sequence goes on from JAGDYQ010000011.1 coordinate 8,273,698, forward strand.
TATTGGAGAAAAAAATAATAAAATAATAGAAAAAATTATATACATACATACATACATATATATATATATATATATATATATATATATATATATATATATATAAATTCACCAAAAGAGCTACTTGGGGCTCAAGAGATGGTTACCGTTGACATATAATGCCTTAATAAAGTCACCTGGAGTTTTTAGCTGTCTGTGGAATCTTAGCAAATAAAGTAAAATACGTTCAATTTCAATCTGAAAATGATCATGCTAAATGCAGCGTCTAATCTCAAAAATCTCATTGAAATGCACGCTTCTAAAAATAGTACACACACACGCAGTAATATGTGTAAGCAGAAAAGGGGGAGGGGGATAGAAGACAATGACAGTGTGATTTATAATGTCACTGTCGACGCACAAAAACAGTAAGTTCAGGTTCACTTTAAAATTAAACAGTCTGACTCAGTAATACCCCTATCAAAATTTACTCGACTATCGTTGGGAGGGCCAGTGGAGCTGTCTTTCAAAGTGCAATTAAAATGGAAGGGATAACACACACACACACACAACACACACACACATCAAAACCAGCTGACTTGGAAACCAGTTGAAATCGATATCCCCCCCTATCCCCACTCACTATTTTTTTAATGCAGTTTAATTGATTTTATGAACACGTTTGGAGCTAAGTGAGAAAACAGAAATTAGGGAAAGGGGTGAAGGTTGTGGGACACACGTCCCCACTCACCCCCCCCCTTTCCTCCTGGAAAAGAACAGGAAGGTCGAAGAGCTTTCTGTCCCGATATTTTTCTCATTAACCCAGTCTGCGGAGCTAGACATTAAGTTTTGGCTCCTGATTACCTGGGGTTTGTGGGTTTGTAGAATTGATTTTTGATGTGGTCGATTATTTCATCTGTTGAGCTAACAAGGTGATTGTCTACCCTGGCAACTGAGGAGTCTGTGATGGTCGGGCTCATACGGAGTACGTTCTTTATACTCCTGATAGCATTAATATTAATCAAAATAGTCAGAAATGTTTGGCGGTTGGGGTTAACTTTACTTTGATACGCGGACACATTTTTTTCTAATCAATATCTCGGCAATTTTTTTTAATAGACCAGGGTTACTTACTATATGAAAACAAAAATTAAAAAAAAAATTTTAAAAAGTGAAAATAGCCTTAAACTCATTGAACTCATATGATTAAAGAGAATCTAGTACTTCCAGTTCAAGAATTTAATGGGAGTTGTACATCCCACAGCCGTATTTATTTTCATTAACCAAATCAGATACTCATTTTAATAAATCTGGTAGACCTAAGGCAAGTCTCACATAGGGTTACTTATATTTACATTAAAAAAAAACCTGAAACAATCAGTTTTTTTTTTTTGGTTTTTATTTTAAGCAACTGAGGATTACGCAGCTATTTATTGTTTAAGTAACAATTGTGAGAAAAAAATGTAAAAAAAAAACAACAACTAAGATCTTAACAGATACGCCACTAAAAGAAAAGTCGCGATATACCAACATTATGGTATGCCCCGTGGCGCTGATGGCGACAGTGGTATATAAGTATCGCACAATCAATGTTGTAGATGAAGAAAAGTTTATCTATGGCCAGCATTAGAAAACTTCAGAAACTTGACAGTTGTAAAGTAAACTAAACGAAAACCCATTTTTGTTTTCTCTTTTTTTTTTAATGCCTGGTGTGATTTTCTAGACTGTTTAAAAAAAATAAAACATTCTGCTCATTAATGGAAATACTTCAGAAACAGATAAACAAGTTGACATATAAGCTGAAAATGAGTCAGAAAAGCAACAATATAACACAGGAAACAAGACAAAAAAAAAATAAAGACATAATATGTCAGACAGCGAAAGGTGAAAGTTCAAAACATAAAATCATGTACATTTTAAGAGATAAGACAGACTTAACATCTGCCTCTGTCAACAAGAAACGCAAGCAGGCTCTCATCATCTCCACTGCCACTAAAGACTCAGATGATTATGTCATGTTGTTGGACTGATAGTCCCATCATTACAGAGAATGAGAGACATGGAGAAAAGGAGAGAGGAGGGGAGTGAGGGAGGGGGAGGAAGTGGGAGAGAGAGAGAGAGAGAGAGAGAGAGAGAGAGAGCATAGAAAGATATTTCCGGAAGAAGATAAAAAAAAAAGATAAAAAGACAGAGCCAGCTGAAAGGGGGAAATCTGCAAGAATTAATCTGCGGCCAGACTGTGGTTTTTAGTGTTATCCGAGGATTTTGTCAAAATGGGGCAGACTGCCTGACGCGTAAGGTGGTCAATAGCCAGATTGATTAAGATAAGAATGAAATTATGAAAGGGGGGGGGGAAACGGAAGGAAGAAGAATACAAATTAGCAGAACACGAGAGACAGACCCCCGGGGGGGGGGGAGAAAGAAAAAAATGTCAACAAACAAATCATGTGTCTTTTTATGTGTATTGAGGACGAGTTGTCAAACCATGTCCCGAGGACCAAAATTTTAACACTAATGAATTCTATGCAAATATGAAAATATTTCTTAACGAATGGAATACAGAAATGCCAGTTCATGGCAATAAACAAAAAAAGTATTAACAAAAATTTAGGCAAAGGGGCTAGACAGTCGACGTCCTCAAGAATTGTTTAATTGACTGACAATGATCTCAGGCAGTCCATAACGGTGTGGAGTGCCCCCCGCTTAAAAAAGAAGAAAAAGAGGAAAAAATAAAGAAAAAGTCAAGGTCCCCCCTTGCTGGGTACTGGTGCCTCCTTCTTACTTTGACCTGGCTACGGGCCTGTATGGGGCATTATGCGGATACTTCTAGAAAGGTTTGTAGGCATTACATTCGGGGCTGTCTTAATAATAATATTAAATATGAATTATTTATTCTAGTGGCCCCATTTTTGAAATGGGGGGGGGTGGTCTACGATATCGCACAGTTAGCCCAATCCATAAGATGGCTGGGCCTGAACTAGTCAAAGAGATAACCACTTAAATATACTAAGATAAAAAAATTATGACTGAATGAGCGTCAGTGTATTAATTGTAAGTGTGTGTGTGTGTGTGTCGCAATATATATATATATATATATATATATATATATATATATATATATATATAAGAACAGCGTATGAGAAAGAAAGAAAATAAGAAGCCGAATTGAACTTGCGCGCGGGCGCTGTATCGTGCCACAACAACTTGCCTCTGTGCTGCAAAATGGCAGAGGGAAAAAAAATTAATTTCACCATTATTGCAATGGTTCGGTTTGATTTTAACATTGAGAGAATTAATTACTGTTTAAACAAACAATCCTAAGTTATTAGCGTTGACGGGTGAAAAGTAATTTGTGACGAGTGAAATGTAGGTCATTTCTGCACATCAGGTAGGTGGCATAAATTAGCACCCATATCTTTACCTAATGGTGTGTTAGAAATGTTATAAAGTGTCACGTTTGAACTCCGACTTACCGGGCAACGCCGGGTACACTGCTCGTAAATATATATGAAAGAACAAAGAGAAACTAAAATTTAAAAAAATGCTTTTAAAAGTCGCTCCAGGCAAATTGTTTTAAAAAAAAAAACATATCTGATGAGGACATAGCTTGGAGCAACTGAAATATTTATGGGTATACACTATACAGTAATATATAGATATATGATAACGTTTTTATCGTAGTGTAAATATTTTAGAGATGTATCAATACAATTCGTTCATCTTGAATTCAAATCCTCCCATCTGTACACACCATTTCACATTTAGATCATCAATCATCTTTTCCATTTTTTTTATAAGTTTCATCATGGCCATAAACTGACACAAGGAGACAATAAGATCGTTCAATACACGAGATAAACATAACATTCAGCAGATGTATATATATATATATATATATATATATATATATATATATATATATATATATATCAAATTGAACAAATATAATATGTACAACTTAGACGGTGACGCAGCTGCTGCTCTCTGACTGCTCGTGTGTCTCGGATTAGATGTGACCCGTGGACCGAAGCAGTACAAGCAATGGAAAAAATCAATAACTTTCAACACACACACACACACGCACAAATAAAGTGTGTGGAGAGGTGTTGGATTTATCACATGGCATGAATAATGAATGACGTGAATGGTCTGTGAATGACCATTGTGTTCCCTGTGTAACTCACGGTGGTGTGGTGTGTGTGTGTGTGCGTGCGTGCGTGCGTGCAAGCGTGCGTGCGTGCGTGCGTGCAAGCGTGCGTGCGTGCGTGCGTGTGTGTGTGTGTGTGTCTGTGTCTGTGTGAGGGGGGGAGGGGAGAGAACACTATCCCGCTGACTAGATTCCGGCCAAGGGAACAAAGTCTCACCTGAAACCCAAGATGACTCGCTGGTTGTTTTCGAATACATTACGTCACATACACAAAGAGGTAAAAAAAAAAGATAAACTGGTATATACATGTATAAGTAAATGAGAGGGGTGGGGATGGAAGGGTGTGTCTGTGTGAATGATAAAGAGTGGGGGAGAAGAAGAAACTGAAAGACATATGTAAGCATTATTTTGTTAGTGCATATGAAAAGAAAGTAGCGCGGGGCCCGCTGCACGTGAGGAACTTTAGGGACCCCCTGCTGGGCCTCCATGTTGTTGGAGACGCCACTGTCATTACATTTGCAAAGGTGCAAATCAAAAACGTTAAAGTATGTATCAATGTAAAGGGCAGTCTTTCCATTAAAATCGCCCCCAATACGAATTCTTGACAGCAGGGATGGCTAATAGGGTTGTATCATAGTGGAAAAATTAAAGCCAATTGAAATAAACAAAAAATTAAGAGAGCTTGGGGTGGGGGGGTGTGGAGCTCGCCAGTATCCTAATTTGTTTGTGAGAAGTACAAGTATTTATAAATAGAATTTATTTTTGTATCAATATATATATATATATATATATATATATATATATATATATATATATATATATTATGACAGGAAAACTTTCTGTTGTTCAGAACTTGGCACACGTGCCGTGTAATTGCCGACCCCGTTTTTTGGGGTGTATCCAACTTGTTTCGAATTTGTCAAAGAGGTCACCATGACAGACAACGCTGGAGAGAAACATTAAGAAAGTAAAGACTGTTGAACCCGTCAACTAATAGACCTTTCTCACTTGTATTCCTGCGCGTCAGCTGTCTTTGTGAAAGGGTCATAATGGGCTTCCGGTCGCTTTGTTTATACTTGATTAATACTTAGCTCGATTTTTCCTACTTTTTTTGTCTAATATATGATAAAATGACTTTAAATTTATTACCGAAATTTAATTTTTGTGATGTTGACAAGTTTTTAAAGTCACAAAATGTCCCGATATCAGAGAGAGAAGTTACGAAGGGTTACAAATACTTCTCTGAGAAGTATGTCCATGACATGAAAAGTTACATTTTACACTAAAATTGTTGTTTAAAGTTTTTATAATTGACGATTAGGGTTACCAGCAGGCCCGTATCGTGCGGGGGGGGGCAGTGGGGCCGGGCCCCCCTGCTTATTTGCTCTACTTAGTAAAATGTATTACTTGCCCCCCCCCCTGCTATTGCCTGGCCCCCCCCCCTGCTGTAAAATGCCTGGCCCCTGCTGTAGAATTTTCACGGTACGGGGCTGGTTACCTGTTTAGGGATAGATAGGGTGAGTTAACGTTAGGTTTATTTAATTTGTTATAATTTAAAAGGTAAAAAGCTCAGTCCTCAGTAAACGTTGAGAATTAGACCTATCTTAAATCACATAAGTCATAATTTTCTACCTGGGCACATTCCTAACCTTGGCACGTATTAACAGTAACACCAACATTAACTTTACTTAATTTTACATTACCATAATCTTAACCGAAACCCTAGTGCAAACACTCATGTACATTATATTATTTAACCATGATTGTTAAAACAGTATATTTTTGGTTAGCATATATTGTGCGATAGATAGTAATTAAAAATCGGTAGTAAAAGGTTTGAAACTACTACCTCATATTCAGTGGCGCAACCAGCAAAAAGTGCTGGGGGGGGGGGGCTCACATATTGAAAAAAGACAGTTTGACAGTCTTTTTAGAAACTTTATATAGTAAAATATGTATTGATGATTTGGTCTGAGGGGGCCTCAAGCCCCCCCCCCTGGTTGCGCCACTGCTCATTATGATGAGGTGATGCTCAATGTGTTATTTTTTTAAAATAAACAATATACAGTTACAGACCTTAGCTCTACACTAGGAAATGTAGTAAAACTATCAGCTAGATGCTATAGATGCTAAAGAAAAAATCACGAACCTCATAATTTACAGGTAAAAGGAAAAATATATGACATTATAATAAAATATGTTACTTATTTAATATTTTTTAAAATGAAAATATCTAGTGATTTTTTGGTGCGAGAAGGGAATTTATATCTGTACAGCCAGATACAAATGTTTGAAAAATGACAAATTAACAAAAAACATAGCCTTTTGGTTGAAGGAAGTCGGACTACAATGAGTCATAATCAAAATGTCACCTTTATACATTGGTATACAATTGTACTTTTTACTGAGTTGAAGTTGTTTGCATTAAACACATGTTTAACTGTTTACAGACAGCCCATTAAAATATTCAGATTAAAATGTCGAGAGCATACACTAGTGTTAGCAGTGGTCTTTAATTATAAAAATTATATCGTAAAAATCAGAAAAACATTGTTATAGTTTTAACTTTTAAGATAATAATAAATAATCACACTGAAAAATATATTAAATTTTGAATATTTGATTTTCATGATTAGAATTAAAAGAATAGCGGCAAGAGAAATTTATTAATCGCTAATTCAAGTACATTAATTGGTACCGGAAGTGTAACTTGCCCCTCTAAACAAACAATTCAGTAAGGGGACTACTTTATGAGAAAGGTCTATAGCAAGTGCCTCATAGAGAGTGCCATTGACATTACAGGGGGAGGTGGTAGCGCGGTAATGAAAAACCACAGGACTTGGAATTGTTTTGGTAAGCCATTTATTGCACTCAAGTTAATTGTTTATGGGATATTAAAATACAAAGAATTCATCAGAATAGACCCGAAACCGGTTTTTGTTGTGGTTGTTTTTTCCATTAAACATTAGGCCTACCATAAAATATAATTATTAGTGTAAATTCTCCCTCTACAGAAGAGTATTTAGCAAGGTGAATGCCGAATGTATATTCACAATATGTAATAGGGTACAGCCGTTCACATGGATAGCCGAACAAGTCCAGCGCTAAAAAACAAAAAAGTTAACCTGCATGTATTAATTTCAATCATATCTGATGTTAAGAAAGCACCGACTGGTACATTTGCAAATATCGTGAAATACTCTGACTAGAGCCCACAAAAAAATCTAAGAAGGACTCTACATACAATTTATTAGTTCTGTGAACTAGGTTAGCTGAGAAGTACCCATTAGTATAGTACAGGGGTCGGCAACCTGCGGCTCTTTCAATGTCAAGTTGCGGCTCTTTCGATGTCAAATTGCGGCCTCATCAAATACCATAATATTGAAACAACAATTTTAGTGGCTCTTTAAAAACCAAGAAAACTGTAAATTATAACTTTTGGCTCTTCCGTCTCAAAAGGTTGCCGACCCCTGGTATAGTGCATCGTTTTCTGATCATTCAGTTTATTTGTATCGTGGCCTTATGATAAATTTGGCATGTGAAAAAAAAAATCCAAAGCCATATCGTTACTTCTCGATTCTGTCAAATCTGTATAGAGATAAAAATTTTACTGAACAAAGCGGTAAAATGTCCATGACTCATGTTGTTTTTTTCTTAAGTTTTCATCAAGGTGTGTTGAATCAAAGGCGTATGCAAATTTTATGGAACAGGCGTGTTCAACATTGAAACGCCACTTACTTGTAAAAATCAATGGTGGTGCTTTTTTTTATCCGGGCTTTTGTTTATCAGGTTTGCAGAAGGTCATTCCATACCTCCCCCCCCCCCGGGCTCTCTCTTTTTTCAATGAGTCTCACAGGAGCTATGTATCAAACGGGCTTATTTATATTATTATTTTTTTTTCTTTCTGGGAAACATTTTTTTTTCTATTAACGGTCTGATCCGAGATGTTTATTCCGCTTGGAGGGGGGGGGTGGTGGATTGAGACAATTAAAATAAAATAAAAAGTGTTTTGTTGTTGTTTTCTGTGCTGTTTTATTTAACTCTGTTACAGAGGGGATGTCAAGGGGGTGGATTTATAAATAGGCAGCTGGCCGAGTTGATGACATGCCACATCTCTTCAGAAGACAGAGACAAATAAGCTGGAAGATTTATAGACAAGACAAGAAATCGTATATATGCGATATCTAAAATTCGATAGAAAAGGAGTTACAATGTTATGTTTATTTTCTTTTTGTTTTATTTATCTACATTCTTTTAAATATTAAAACGAAACTTTCCTAGAGATAAAAAATTCCTGGACAGACAAACAAAAAAATCAAACAAACAAACAAACAGACAAGAAGTGAAGTAAAGAAAAACGTTGTAATAAGATGCTCGATGAAACGTTACGTCACGCATGATGAACTTTCTACATAAAGGGGAAACTACGATCAGGGAAAATATATCGGCTATAAAACGTGAAATGATTGTTACGGTCAAGTCGATGTTGATAGGAAACATGGACTGAAACTGGCTGATGTCAGCCAGAGAACTACATTGTAGCAAAGCACACTAGGAGATGACGTAAATAATAAATATTGTGAAGTTTATATGCAGAAGCGGATTAAACGACTTGAGCAAGAGGTTCTCACTTGTAAGGGTATCTCCTTTAAAAGGGAGCTTCATAAGTCTCAAACTTTTCACATCTTTTTTTTTTTTTAAATTTCCAAGTCTCTCTTCTTTAAAAGGGTCCCTAACAGTTTTCTGCGCCATGAGCGTAAACGGACCTAACCCGCCTCTGCCTATATATTACAACAGTGATGACCTCTTTTAGGAAACAGATAGTGTACAACAGTGTTTCTCAAAGTGTGGTACATGTACCCTTGAAGTTACGGGGAGAGTATGCCCGAGGTACGCACTGAACCGGGCTGAGAATATCGGGTAAACATGCTCGGCTAAAGTGAAAAACAATGAAATGAGGGGAAACAATATATGATTTGTTTTTTTTTTATACTAGGGGTACTCATTATTACGAAAATGGAAAAGGGGGTACACAGATGACGAAAGTTTGAGAAACACTGGTGTACAATGATGAAGAGACGAACCTGTTGTACATTCATAAACGTGTCACTGAAAGTAAATTCATGTGTGTTGATCGGTGAATATCAACTGGTGAGCAACTGACAAAACATAGATTCATCTCTGAGAAAACGATACATTGTGGTATGTCCTCCAATCCAAGCCAGACATCCAGACAAGCGGAAAGTGATTGTGAACAAGGTAACAATCGGGGGGCTCAAGTGAGATAACCCTGTTAATGTTATTTGTTTGATCCCGTGGACATAATGTTGTTGCCCTGAGTCATGAGGAAAACAAATGGGCCAAGCAGCAAGTGGAGAGCTCAGCGAGTTATAAATCATTGACAGCACACTGAATGACTCACTCCCACACAAATACAGAAAGGTATCATGCAAGACAAATAAAAAAACAAAACAAGAAATGACCCGTAGAAGAGTGGTTCTCAAACAGATGCGCTGCGCGAACAATCATGAATCCTGTTTGATTTTCGCGACAAAGACAGTTTTAAGAAAAAACTATAAAGTATAAAGAAAAAACTACAACGATTGAAGATGGGGAAAAAAGCGTCATTATTTTTATTATGTATATAGTCAGTATATAGATTTTACATCTTTTTGCTTTGCAGATGATTGAGCTTTTAGTTATGAAAGATACAGGGAATTAAGACTATCATAGATTCTCTACCATTTTGATATAATAATACATTTAAATTTTGTCGCAACCAATGTAAAATTCGTCATCGACCCACACTTGTAAGAGTCACAGCCAATGTTCCCTCTAAGGTGTGGTATGAAGTGAGCAAAAAAATTTGTTTGAGCGACATTTTGTTTGAGGCCAAAATTTGTGAGCGATTTAAGCGATGTCGTCCGTCGGAGTGAGCGATCGTACGTGTAGTATGAGCGACGCTCTGAATTCGTGTGAGCGATCGCTCACGCGCTCAGCTTAGAGGGAACATTGGTCACAGCCCTAGAACAATCTGCTGTCTTTTAACTTCAGCTGGTCGTAGGATACTGTTAGATACGTGTGATTGAAAGTTTGCGCAGTGTTGTAGCAGTACCCTCACTCAGCTGAAAATTATGTACAAGAGTTGTTTCGCTTAACTAAAAATAAGTTTGGTAGTACTTACAGACACCATTCCTATAGAACAAAAGACCTGTTGCTATGTATTAATATTCTTTTTTTATCAGAATAGGCGATAGTGCTCACATTACACACACACATATATATATATATGTGTGTGTGTGTGTTTGTGTGTATGTGCAAATTGTATTGTCAGGTATAAAATACTTAATCACGCAGTTCAGTGAGTTAAATGAATAAGATAAGTTTTAAAAAAAAACTGATTCTAATTTTACGAGAGTGCTTCAACTGTATTTTTAAAATCTCTTTCGTTGTATTTATCTTTATAGGCCAACAAGTCAGTAGAAAAATATGATATGAATTTATTTATTTTTTCTCCTATTAACGGCAACGTCTCAAATTGTTCAGAAAAACATTGAAGTTGTTAAAGTAATGATCAATGGTGATTTATATTGTTAAAAAGATGGGGATAAAGTTATGAGATTTATGTTTTTCCGTCAAGATGACGACACACTTTGACTGAAATCAGCTAAGCAAATTATATTTAAAAAAAGATAATAATGATGAATCAATATAATAATAACTCAAAACTCAGTAAACAGAGAAAAAAAATTAGAAAGAAAAATAAGTTTTAATACATATTTCATTTTGGCCTGGTTTATTGCAATTGACGTATTGTGGCGATAAAATGTTATTCCTAATTCTATATAGCCTACAAAGGTAAATACATAGAGCTCGTGACAGCTACATGAATAGTTTCATAGTGACCTCTGCACTCAATTGAATCGGCGGAAGTACCATGGAGAGCAAATGCAGTAATGGCCATTAGCTTTGCCGGAGTTATAACTCGTAACATGAGCTAAACCACTGGAGATGACATTCTAGCTTTCATCGAGACATACTCTTTTAAATATATATATATATATATATATATATATATATATATATATATATATATATATATATATATTGTGTATTTCGGTAAAGATAATAAATAAAAAATGAATTAAATTTGCAAATAATAAAAAGGAAGAAAGGGAGAGATAGTTTTTTAATTGTCATCTGTCAACTACGAGGGTATGGTGGATGGGGTGGGGCTCTGTTGGAATGTATTGGTCTTACAAGTACGCCTACTTATTTATGTATATAAATATATATATATATATATATATATATATATAACAGAGCCCCATCCACCATACCCTCGTAGTTGACAGATGACAATTAAAAAACTATCTCTCCCTTTCTTCCTTTTTATTATTTGCAAATTTAATTCATTTTTTTTTTATTTTTATTATCTTTACCGAAATACACAAATCTAAAGAAGATATCTTTAATTAGGCAGGAGGGCCTTGTGCGATTTAGTGGTGGCCAAGTCTAACGGAAGTGTCAGTGACGTAGTTCCGGATATCATGATAAACACGGTTGGGAAATTTGCCATGGCAACAGATAGAGAACGTCACGAAATCTGACGCAGCTATTTGTTTCAGTAGAATAAGACCGGATATATGGAGTCTTGGTCAAAACTGTTCGTGGAAACATTTGATCCTCGGTTCGTTGGTCAAAGGGACTCGGTATGTAACATGCTCTGGTCGATGTCAGTAGCCCTTTGAAGACTACAATATTTCATACATAGTAAAGAAGCCACACAGTATGACGGACATTTCTTACGTCATATCAGGACATACAAACAAAAATGTAAGTCTTGTTTTAATAAAACAAATAAGCAGTCCAAAATGCAGCAGGGAAATATATATTTCTATTGTAGTTTTGTACTAAGTGTGCACTATAGAGTTTAAGCTCTACATCAGCCAACTTACCATTATTACTATTATCGATATCATTTAAAAGTTGTTGGCCTAGTCAGAGGGGTCATCGGCTAATAACTTTCAAACATAATAGCTATGACATTGTAGAGCAGATAACTTTATACCACGGAGCCCCTTATGGGAGTGGCCTCTGACAGGTGTTAGGGTTGCTTCCCATTGTGGTGCCCCGGGTCTGGTGAAAGCCACCGTGTCCATGTCTTTTTTTAAGTGAAAAAAAAAACACGTGACACACGTAGCTCCAGCCAGTTCTGATATCAAAATAGTTCTATAGCATTATAGCAAGAGTTGTGTTGAACTAAACTGAAGAAAAATTTAAGTTTCCAGCACAAACCATGTTAAATACTTTTTGAAAGTAAGCAAGTTTAACCCAAGACAAATTTATCTGTATTTAAAAAACAATGCATAGGCCGAATATTTAACGCGGTTGGTATATGTGTGTGTAAAAATATTCGACAGATAATTTTAATCTCAACTTTCCGGACTCAACAATTCACGATGATTTAAAAAAAATCATCTTATTTGATTTTAAATGACGTTTCAATTTTTTAGTTGTCAAGATTGTACAAGAGAAATGTCAAAGAGATATACTTATAATTCTAAAGAAATGAATAGGACTGTTTAGGTTTCAGCGAGGGGGGGGGGATTATAAATAAGAGAAAAACAAGTGGAATGACGTTAAAAGGGATTTGATTAGATGAAAGACTGACATGAGAGGTAACCAGACCAGATTATAGTTATTAGTTGACAAGATGCTAGACGGGAAAAAAATGGAAGGATTTAATAAACAGCTGGTATTATATAACGAATTATAACCTTCCCAGACAGACCACAAAAAAAAAAAAACAGAAAGAGTTGTTGTAACAGGCTGGATGGAGGGCCATGACATAATGAAGATAAAGGAAGTCTCACGAGGTAAAAATAAAATTCACATAGACAGTGACATATGCCATGGTTTTCAGTCCTGCTAAAAATCTTTCACATACCACATTATGTTATCAGTGGTCAGTGGCAGACTGAATCTTGAAATATTGGTTGCCAGCTTGCATACGGAGACCACCACTATGATGTTATATTTAATTTCGTTAACCAATGATAACATTTATTTTTCGGTTCGGGGGAGGGGAGTCAGGGAGCAAAACACATTCTATGTAAGGAGCTCACTTGCAATTGGGCAAGTTGACTTTATCATGCATAATGGCACTGGCAGTGGTTTATCAATATCTGTATGTGTAGATATAAATCCTGAACAAAAATCTTCAGCCAATTTGTATTTTTTGTTTACAGTTTACGGTCAGGTCGGTCACACGGCTACAATGAAAGGATAAAAAAAAAAGTAGTTCACCATTCTTTGTTCTTGTTGTTGTTGTTTTCGATGTTTCTAATACACGATAAAGCCTTAAATAAAATATTAATATGTTCTCGATGGAGGACGTGGCCAAAAAAAAATTCAAATAAATCTGGAAATATCTTAAATAGTGTTCAGTGTTCCTGGCAGGAGATACAGCCGAAGACTTAAGCCCTCCCACAAGTCTCCAGATGTAGGGAAACATGACAATGTGTGCGTCAATGGCAGCTCGTGATTCAGAGTATTAAAACATTTTATTCCAGAAGAAAGCTGAGTTATCCTCTACTTGTCATCTGGAACTGGAATCTTTAGAGTACCCCCTCTCCCCTATATTTTTACCACTTGGTTTCTTTTTCTCTAGCTGCTAGAGTATGAGGCCTTGACATTAAAACGTGAACAATAATTAAAAAAAAAAATTATTTTCTTTTTATGGAAATTGTTGAATGGATTAGAGTGAACTATTTCTAAGTAGCGCATATATACATTTTATATACTGACTTTAACACTCAATGAAATGGAGAATACAATAGTATATATTATGAGTCATACGTTAAAGTTTCAAATTTATTAACTCAGTTCACCAATGTGTGTGTACGTTGTTATCATAGACGGGTTTTGTAATAAATAAATAAAAAGGCTGAATTTAAAAAAAAAAGTATGAGTATCACTATAAGATAGTTCTATTTATAGTGCCACATACTGAGTCAGAACTGTTATATGACCTAAACCTATGCCTCCTACAGTACAGTATTTCAGCGGGCACTGCCTAAACCTGCTAGTCCCGTTGTTCACTGGCTATTGTTGTCGATCTACAATTTTAGGCGTGGCTGCCAACTTGGACATTTTATTTCCGAATCTAGAAATTGTTTTAGCCATGTAGGCTTAAGAAAACTCTTTCAATATAAATACCTTGAAAATGTTCTTTCAGTTTATTAAAACATTTTGATTGTCTGCTATTTTTTTTTTATTTTTATATAAATCAAGATATGTTTCCATTTATTTCTGGAAAATTATTCTAGAAAAGACGTTAGCAACCCTTGTACGGAGACCATTGTTTTCGAGCACAAGAAGTATTTAAAATTTTGGACTGGAAGCAAGATTACTTAAGTGAAGAACTGACAGTACCGTTCATAAATAAAGAACTAAACGTCAAGGGCCGCCCCTGCAGACCCATTATTGCCTTGAGTCATGTGACTTCTGACCTGGAATGTTTTCAAAAGGAACAGCCCCCACTAACAGCCTGCCCTCTCTGAGCTGTTGGCTCCAACGAATCAACCCGCCCGACGGGGAGAAGGAAATCGCTGGCGTAAAGTGAAACTTGAAGGAGGGGGTAATCTCACGCACGTCTAGACTCGAAAAGATAACCAATGGTCATTAGTGGACTGTTTACTCTAGTCAGGACTTAGATCTCAGGGCTACAATCACATTAGCCGCATTCATGATAGCTGTTTAAACCGGGACCAGGACAAAAACTGCAATCATTCACGATCATCTTCAACCCGGGCCTATAAATACCAAGGTGCATGTAAGCAAATGTAAAAAATGGGAATGATGGAAAGAATATAACAACATTTTTTTTCTTCTTTCAAACAGCATAAAAATATCAACAAATCAATCTAGTATTACAATGTGCTTATGTATGATTGTTTAGTAGGGTACATACATGTACAATAATGTACATGTATTAAACAGCTCACGATGATTGAGTCGAGTCGTTACAAACAACTCTCTCACTTCCTCCTTCTCAAACACACATTCACACACAACGGCAGAGTTCAGAAGTCCCATTTCTATAGCTCCAGACCTCATGTTCTCATCTGTATCTAAAGCGGGGCGGCCTCAGTTTAACAAAGTAACATTCCATATTGCCTCAATAGATTGAGACCTGAATGATAAACGCCGGTTGAGTCAGATCAATCATGGTTTCCCTCTTGATACTTGTCCCATTTCTACCAATAGCCGTTGGCCAATGTATGATATGAACCAATAAATCTTACAGCTTCAGAAAAAATAGAATGGTTTTTTCTCGTTCAAACTGACTGCCAGCACAGACCTAGATGACATTTATTATTCATCTGAATGTCGTGTATCTGTAATGATTCCACTGATCAATTATGGTAATTAGTTAATAGCTAGAAAATAATTTACGTTGTTCACGAAAAAATTAACAACGAAACCAGAATATTCAGTTATTATTCATTCTCAAATGTGGTGTTTTAATAACGTTAATTTTATTCGGGTGCCTGAATGTCCTCTTTAAATCTATGACTCACCATATTTCATTTGAGTTTTGCTTGTTTTTGTTGTTGTTTTTTTTTTAATAACAAGCGGGCCGGTTGGGGTCGAATTCCACTGTGGGCGTGAATGTATTTTATTGTAAATTTTAGTTTCGAATGATAAAATGCTTAGACGGGTATGAACAGAATGGTTAGAAAGAAAGATGATAGCTGATAATTCTGAGTAAGCACTGAGAGGCATTCCATGCATCATACAGCCAAATGATTTAATTTAAATTTAAAAAAAAAAATCTAGTCAGTAAATGAAACTAAGCTACAAAAACAGTTGTGTTCCCGACTCAATGCACAGATGTCACAATATTTTCATCCACTTTTTTCACCAGCCTACCACTTCTATTAAAAATGTTAACCAGGGCGGAATGGCCGAATCAGACCCAAAAAATGCAAATATAAAATGTAAACCACCGATAAATTGAATAAGCTAGTCAATGAAATAGATTGTACAAATGGTCAGATTTGTGTGTCACTGACCTGCAAGCAGGGCCGTCCATATGGATAGGGGCCCCTACTATCAAAGGGCTTTCTTTCAATATAAAATATTTTCAAATTTAATGCTATCAAGGCCCCGAAAGGAACATTTTGCCTAAGGCACCAAAAAACCTCCGAAACACACTGCCTGAGAGGGAAGCCTCGAAAATCTAAGAACTGCTCGGCTGCAAGGATTACCGTTCTTGAGCTTGACATGTTGAAAGACAATCTGATTAATTTGTTGACAACGACAATGATGAAAAAATTTGGTTCACTCTAGAGAATGTACATTATACAGGGACATACAGAATGCGCATTGTCAATTTTAACTGATTTTTGTTCCGAAAGCCGCCATATTTGTGCATATTCTATTTTGTATCAATATTTAGGTGTTACACTATTAAAAAGGATAATAACACAAATGGTGGCATTTTTGTAGTGAATGATGGAGGACTTTTTAGATGTCGTTGCGCTTTCTGTGTGATATATATTATGTGGTTCACTCATCACCAAGTAACACAAGCCTCGTATACTCAGGGGATCATACCAGTGCACCACCTATACCCTTGTCGTTATTTGTTTTCTTCTTATTACGACCCTTACTAAATAACTTCCCAAGGAACGTGACCATATGGTATCTAAGTCCCAGGAAACAATAAACCTTTGAGACGGCCAATGTCTTGAACAGAAAGAAACTAATATTTCCTTATAATGACTCTCCGAGTCGGTCTGACAGAACAACAATACGGATATGATTTATTCTCTCTGGCTGTCCTTTTGTCTGACATTTATCAAAGCGTAAGGACTGGCCATAGCTTAAAGGGGGGGGGGGGGCAGAGAAACGCTAATATTACCACAATGGACAGGTCTGGTACATCGCGCGCAGCCGGACAACAATGTGATATTGGTGTCACGTAACTTCCGGTCAAAGCCGGTTCACAGTGCAGAGTATCTTTTCGTTAATAACCTTTGACATAGCCTTGAGATGACGTTAAATTAAAAAAAAAAATAACAGCTTCTGATTTCAGCGGAAGAGTAGTGCATATGAAGTTATGAGCTTTTCGGTCAATGATTGCCTTCAATGTCAGGACATCCAACTGATAAATACTGTTTCATTCACTTCAAAACACATTTCATAAAATAAGGCATAAATTGTTGTTTTTTTTAAAACCAAGTACAAAATTGGCCGGTAGCCAAGCTTTAATAGTGATTCACCTACAAAATGTTCAATGTTCCAAAACAATAATTAGCTTAATCAAGTTATGAATATCTTATTTTAAAGGTCTAAATACGAACTCATCAATTATGTGACATTGTCTGGGGAAAGAGGTTCTTGGTTCATAAGAAGATTTCTAAGTAAGGTGATATTTTTTAATTTAATATTAAACGAGTGAAGAAGTGGTTGTAGAAAGTAAAACACAAGGTACGTATGTATATCGATAAAACTATAAACGGTGTAGTGAGCTATCTATCTATCATCATTCATCTACATGTGTCATTTAACAAGTTTTGTCTTGTGGGAACTTCAAGGACACTGTTGTGGAAAGGCCTGTGTATTTTTAACGTACGAAATCCAGTTCTTTTAGGGCGCCTCTCTTTCGCGCCCCCTCGACGGTGGTACCCAGTATTCTAGTGTTGCTCAGGGTATTTTATTGAGATGTGAGACGTGCCCGAACCAAATCAACTAACGCCTTTTTACTGCAAAAAGTAATGAGGAGGTAGCTAACAGGCTTTCTCTTTGTGGTCAAGACGATTCAGTTCCCCGGTGCGGATAAAGTTACCTAAAGTTTCAGAGGTATCAACATTAGCTAACAGTGTCCTGTACATAATAAATACACATAAGAGGTGGGGAGGGGTGGTCAGTACTCATTGGTTGGTCTAACGGGTTAGATTTAATAAGTCTGACTGGGAAATGTTTTACAACGTGCAGAACGTTTTTTTTTTTAAAAAGTGAGCAATGGAAAGGTAAAAAACAAAACATTAACCGTGTAGTCTTACAATTCATTAAACTAGACGAGAGATGACCAGCGAGAAGCAAAACAAATAGCCTTTCATAAAGCGGAAACAAATAAATTGTGCAGCGAAATTTAACTCTTTCCTGGAAATCCCACCCGTGTTTTAAGACAGTATGGACAGACCAAGATGACGGGTGGGGGGAAGCGGAGAGAGAGAGGAATGATAATGACGTTAGACTGTCTGTGCCAGATATCTGGAATATTTTTTTTCTCCCTCTCTCCTAACAACACACAACGTTTAATCGATTTGGTGTCTAGGATAATACAGTCATGTGTTCTGTAAGAATCTGTTTTTTTTTTCCTTCCTCCCACCGTTGCAAGGTAGTACGTGAAATAGATCGATTTTTTGACACACAAGATGAATAAACAGCAATGGAAACACATAAAAGAAATGTTAACAGCAGGTCTTAAAAGGTTGAAATACACATCAGTTCCAGCCGTCTTCCCACCAAACCATAAGACGTGTACTTCAAAAAAAAAAACGAATGGTACAGAGAGACATTGGTGGGGAATGGGGGGGGGGGAGGAGTCCGTAGAAATGATGATGGATGATTTAATAGAAGAAGTCAAGACAAGAGGAATTCTAAAATTGAAAACTAGCATCATAACAAATCATGCAAGCATTCTGCTGCGTCGTTTATTGAATGGACGTAAAAGGCGTGAAATGTTGTGTATGCCAGTCTGCCAAATACCCATCAGGAATGATCGTACAGTCAGACGGATGTTTTTTGGTTGTTGTTGTTTGTTTTTTGTACCAGGTTGTCTTGCATTTACCAATGTAAATAATACTAATGGATGCATAGACTTTTAGTCACTGTCTGATGCTAAGCTATCTTCCTCGTCTGACTTTGAGGAGCGGTATTTAATATGGTGAGGTATTCATTATAATACTTTTCCAACGAATCACCAACATAAAGGATTTACAAACAATAAACGAATAATTATTTAATAAAATAAAAGCGATTTGGGCTCTGCGTTAAATCGAAAGTAAAGAATTAATACAAAAGTATTCCAGTTTAAATACAATCATGAAAAAATCGGATCTGCCCGAAACCAAAAATAACCTAGCCTACCGATCAAGCCTAAGGGGACATACATTACTCTATGCAAAGGTTTTGCAGGGTACAGCTAACTTAAAATAAAGTGCATAAGCTTATAAATTGTACATAACATGTTACTGAAAATAAGCCGGGAGAAATGTTCACATATTGTGGAGATGTGCTAATAACCATAAACAAAGTGACACAATTGTAATAAGCTGATCATGTAATTGCTGGCTATTAAATGAACTAATTTAAATGTAGGCAATGAGAGAATGATGGGGATGTAAGAAAGAGACAAATAAAACGAATCAAACACATAAAATAAATAGAAAGAAATTACTCCAATGATTACATACTTCAATTTTATGTATGCATAGCCAACTGATTTTCAATTTGAGGTATTTTTTAATGAAAGATTTTTATCCAAATACACAATAAACCTTGATTTTTATTAAGGAGTTAGCTACATTAATATCAATCTGCCAGATGAATTTTTATTCATTTCAACGAAAATTGTCAACAAAATATTTCATAACATACAGAGTTTTTTTCCACCAAGCCTTTTACAAAACTCTTGTTTGTATTAAGTCAAAAAAAAAATTTTAAGTAGTATAATAGCTTAAATATCGTCACTGCAGCTACTGTGGTTTTATTTATATACATGTTGTGAGACCTATACAGAAGTTAGGTGATATCAAATTAAACGTAGGCTATAGATAGAAAAGTACTGTATTTTCTTTTCATTAAAAAAAACCAGACAGCCTTCCGTTGGTTTCTACTAAGTAAAAGTTAAAAAAAATCTTGTCTATACGATGATTGTAATATTGTCTAAACTGTCAACAGGAGACGTCTACATCCAAAACCAATTAGTTAATAAATTATTGATGTCGTGCAAAGAGTCTGGGAAAAAAAAGTATCCAATTTTAAATCTGTCCACAACTAATGTAAAAAACGTAAACGCGGAAATGAACAGAAAGCGGGACGTTTCAGTGAAGATCAAAGAGGCTGAAGCCCTATAGGACCAGACAAGACAACAATACATCGTAACCAGTTGTAGACGATCTAAAATGTCATCAGTTGAAATGTAGCCATTAGCTCGTACTATCTGGAGAGATCAATACCATCTAGACATTGGCTAGCTTACTCAACCACTCCATGTTTCGACTGATGTATTTTTTTTTATGTTGAGAAAAAAAAAACGTAACGTGTAATGGTTTAGTCCAAGTAGTATGATGTTTACTAGTAAACATTACTGTTATTACCTAGAAGATCTATATACCCAAATGTATCACAAAATTCTTAGCTTGCATGGACTCAATAAATGTAGTACAATGTGGTAAAGGTTTGTACGAAACGCGTTCAAGAAGTATCATAAGAAGTAACGTTCATGAACGCGTTGCAAATCTAATTAATTAACAAATCAATTACATTTTTATAAGAAGAGTTGGTCATAATGGTGATTGTTTTGTCATAAAAGTATAACTGACATTGTCATTACTATCTATTAGTTTGATCGCACATTTAAAATTGTACAAATGACATATACAGATATACCAGAGGTTATATCTCTAACTCAGTAAAATATAAAAGCCAAAAATAAAGAAATGGTTACAAAACTAAATAATTTCAAGAGAGTCCATGACACAATATGTGTGCCGTGAGTGTGTTATTATTTGTATATATTGTTTAAAAAAACAATATATATTATTATTTCAACTTTAGCTGTAGAAAGTGTTCATATAAAGCGTGAACTTTATCTAAAGTTAATACGATTAGACATACAGAAAGTTATACGGACAGAGAAAGAAATTGTGAAAAACGAGCAGAAAAATCTAAGCAGATAATTAAACTATGGTGAAAACCTACAAAGAAAATGGACAGCTAGTCCCAAATATCAGTCTTTCATTACAAGTATGATTTCTCAGTTAAGTTCAGAGAAGCTGTAGATGCTTAGTGTGTTCATGGCTTCCTCTACTAATGATCGCCATACAAAATCTTTCACACCCACAGTTTTAAAAAAAAATGCTAACTGCGAGCAAACAGATTTCTGACACATTACTACAGCTCATTATGTCAAGTGTCTGGAACTGCGCGAGGAATCGGCCGAAGGAAGAAAACTTTGGTGACTGTCAGGAAAAAAAAAAAACTCTTAAAGAGAAATAAAAGGAGAGAAGACGGAAAATTAGTGAAGGAAGTGAGGGGAGGGGGGGGGGAGGAGTGAAGCCGCTGGGCTTTCATGAAAATTGGGGGTAAATGGAAATGATCAGGACGACTTATTGTAGGTCATGGGAAGTGAATGAGTCGGTTGTCACTGGCCGCTGGCAATGAGCTGCACAACATTGTAAAGTCTATTCTAAAAATAAAATTAACAAAAAAAAAACTAACATATATGAATTTGTACATAAAGCGTATGGCAGTGAAGAGACCATGCCATAGTCGAGTGGCTAAAGCTAAATTTAAACATTTGATGAATGACCTAAAAGCTTTCCTAATGTAGATCTCATGACAGCTGTTTACATAAAAGCTGTATGGTTCTTAAAATGCCTATGTGTCCACAGGAGTTGTTTTTCCTTTTTGGAGCATTTTCGAGAAAAAATGCTCTATTGTCCCTGTTTTGTCTGTCTGTCCGTCATAACTCTAGATCTCAACAACCATAAGTCCTAGACCCATGATGTATATATCATTTTGTAGGTCTTGGCTTGCCATGTGTGCAGCAAAAGTCCATTTCGTGATCTGACCTCTGAGGGCCGTAAAAGGGGGCTTATAAAGTACCGTTTTTTACTATATAAGCTATAGTAAAAATGAAGCGCCCTAGATCTCAGCAACCATAAGTCCTAGACCCATGATGTATATATCATTTTGTAGGTCTTGGCCTGCCAAGTGTACATTAAAAGTCCATTTCGCGATCTGACCTCTCAGGGCCGAATATAAGAGTTTCTTATGTTCCGTTTTGGCTTATATTTTAAATATAAATAATAAAAGCTAATCAAAGGGGCGTAATCATTATTTATTTTTGTAACAGTTATTCAACATGATTACTTCCCTCTCTATTTATCAAAACCCATACGCGTGGAGCAATATCTATGGCTGTAACCCGGGAAAAAAATACGGATTTCGTCCGGCGTAACCGTAGCCACTGCGTACACGAAAATGCTCTAAAATGTCCTTTGTCCGAAACGGAAAAGACTTAAATTGCGTGTTTTTTCTACATGCTTTTTTTTTTAAAAAAGCGAACATTAAATAAATACGTAAATATTACATATAGTACCCTAAGCCCCTAACTGGCCATCGGGGCAGATGAAGTGCAGAATTCATCAGTATCTATAACTTCGCATATGAAGTGATTGTGTGGTTAGCATAAAGCCCAGCCTCCTTTGCATTCCTAACTTAAGTCAGGTACCCATCTAAAGCTGTGTGGACTTTTGGGACGAATTTGTACTGCATTTCACCTGGGAAAAATTCATTGGATCTCACCGAGTATAGAGCCCAGGACTCTCAGGTCGACAGTCGAGAATATACACCACCCTGCCACCCGTCCCATTCATAACAAGTAATTTGATGAATGGATGGAATCAGGAATATTATATTGATCGTTAAGGGTATCGGAATAGGAGAATATTTATCGAAATTAAGAACTCTCATCCTATTCACAGCACGTATATATCATATTTTCGAGCTCGCCATAAAGCCTTTTCATTCAATATATAGGAATCGGAATGATAAAACGAGTCGCACTCTATGAGTTATAGAAGAATGGGTACAGGATTTGGCATCGTCCCATCACTATGGAATACTATCCGTTCATCTGTTTGTACCTGAGTAAACATCAACAGCATATAAAGTAGTGTAGTAGCATATAAAATAAAGGCAGTTAAATAAAGCTCAACCCACACAATGGTTGTTTGTATGTTACAGGCCATTGAAATTAATGATTCTGTGCGAATAATAATGTTATTTGGTAAACAGTGACAAAAGTATTGGGGGGAAAATGTATAAAGTGGTCACCGTAGAAGACAATGCTTGATTGGATTGATGACCCAAATAATATAATTACAAATAGACTAATCATGACAATAGCACATGACTACATTCCAGGAAGGCCAGACCCGATGACTGCTGTCCATTTTCCCAATGGGTCTTTTCACAGCTGAGTTAATCGGTCAACATCAAAATTGATCACACATGCCGACGCGGAAAAAAACAAATTGTAATAACTCATGTCATGGATCGCAATAATATAGGTTTATATACGGTAATTACAAAAATATGCCCAGAAAAAAAATACACAAATTAAATGTGCATGGTATAAAATATGTTTTCGCTACAAGTCTACTCAAACAAAACCTTCTAAAGAGCAATCGAGTGAAAGCTCTTGCACACGCACACACACAAAGAATGTAATGAAGATAGTGACAAAATATTTCATTACGTAATTTGATCAATAATTATGTCTAAGTATGATGATGCCCACCTAGTATACTGTCGTTCGAGGGAGTGGTCTAATTTCAGTGCTAGATTTACATTGTTGTATAAGTGCCACGCAAAATGGCTGATATATTGAGAACTTCGATTTGTACTTAAATGCCGCATCTCTCTAAGCCAATAGGATTTCGATAGTTGTGTTATGGTGTTGTTTTTTTCCTGAAGAGTATAACCATACATTTTTTTAAAAGGTTTTTGATTAACATTGAGAAAGCGTTTACCATCTGTATGTGTGTGTGAGTGTTGACTATATCACTGGCGGAAACGGGGAGTACATTTTTGCTGTACAGTTTGAAGTTCTGTGTAACCTTTGCACACGGACTCAATCAACTCTTTGTTCTGGCTGTGTTGAATGTTCATCTTTTTTTTCCATAGAAAACAAAAGAAACTCATAGGACCAAAACTAAAAAAAAATAAAACTATAGTAGCAGGAGGCGTTAGAGAAAGAGGTATCCATAATTCATCAGTAGGTACTCGACTGGCTCTACAGGACTCACACTTCCACTCTGTGAGGTGATGTCAATTTGATGGAACTAGATTAAGGGGAGTGACACCAAAAAGATACTTTAAAAATGACCTAGTGGGTTTTACAGACCTAATTATAGTAAGCTTTCAATGAAACATTGAACCACAGTATCATTTACAGACCTAATTATAGTAAGCTTTCAATGAAACATTGAACCACAGTATCATTTTTTTGTAGTTTGTTTAAAATGTAATTCAATTACTAATATACAGACCGTCAATGACGGCAATGCAGACCATAATCTGTAAATAGCGAATATTTTTTTTTATACATTTTTTTTATAATCAAGTTTGTAAAGTATTACGTCATAAAACAGAAATCAATCAAGTAAATGGACGCAGAGTCCCTAATTTAATCAATCACCAGAGTTAAATGTGGAACAGGCAACATTATGTGGGACAAAACAATATGGAGTAAACGTGTTGCCTCTGAAACAAATCCAATGAAGAAATTAGCCAATTTTGCGTAACATACAGACAACATAAAGAATTAAAATCAAATAAACGAAGCCGTGAGTCTTACATCTTATTTTTAGATTCTCGAACCCACACATCCTTCTGACCAGAAAAAGCCCAGCGTGTGTGCCCTCATCTCACAGTGTGATGATGTAAACAAAAGCTGACACATAACTGGTTCTTCCTTGCCTATATGAATTATTAATTTAGAAGAATCAAGAAATATGATTTTTTCCCCCAAGTTGAAAAGCTGGAAATCATATGATTCGGGGCGAGGAAAGAATCAACGTGAATATCAAGAACATCTCATGCTGAAGCACTTAACCCAAGTCTGGCTACACAGAAAAAAAAACCAACTTAATCAAATTTCAAATAGTCTTCTGTTTATTGAAAAGTCGAGGGAAATAGAGGAATAGGACCGGGCGTTCAATGGGGAAAAAAAGCTGAGATGCGGTTTCGCTAGGTGACAGGACTCTGTGACATTGACTTTATGACTTAGTCTGGGATGAAATAATGACGGTGGTTTGGGGAGAAAAGGGTGGATAGAGGATGCACCATATGACATATGGCGGAGATAACAAAGAAATCAGGGGAGAAAAACATACCGGCCAGACGGACTGGTATTGATCAGATAGTTTAATTTGAAAATATTACTCTGAGTGAGTTAGTGCAATGTCTGTGTTTAAATACACAACCGGCGCACTGTTTTGTGAGATGCGAATCGCGATACAGACAGACGGTGCTTCATTATGATAATTAGTACAGATGCCACAGGACATTTGCCAACATTCTATAGCACGGGGTGTTGGCCAAGCATGACGTCGATTAGAGCCACACTTCAGTTTTTTTTTTCATTTAGTAAAATATTGTATAATGAGCAGCACCAATTAACAACATTTAATAAGGGGAGGGCCCGGGGGGAGGGGGAGAGAGAAATTATATTAAAAAAAAACGGATTCAATAAGCGCCGCATTAAACTGAACAAAAAGCCTCATGTGGTTCTGAGAGCCCCTATTGGTCACCGTTGGTGAAATATGGTGTTTCCTTTTTTTATGGATTTGAATACTGTAAACATTATAATCATTGAAGTATATCAGAAAGTGAGTTGAAAATGTTCAACCCATACTAGAACACACACACAATAATGTAGTGTTATGAGATATCTAGTCAACAATATATTGACGTCAAACAATCTGATTTACAAGTAAAGAATTGCTCCCTATTTAAAAAAAAAAGTGCTGAGGATAGATGGGACATTATTATTGTATCCATTCCTCTACTGACTAAACCAGACATTGATCTGGATGAGAAGATTGCTGAGATTAAGATGTATGGTCTACTGTTCTCATCTAGCATCTGCTCTGTGAATAAGCGTATATTGATTGTGGTTCTGTAACAGTGATGGGGAAACTAATTTGGCGATAGTGAGGAGGCACCATAATGTGAAATAAACACCAGCCCCAGCGGATCTCACATTCCAGCCAACAAGACATCGTCATCTGGATAATGCAGAACAAGGCTTCCCACTAGTTAATCTTGGGCCACTGACAATACCCAATAGCTGTGGCCCTTCTGATTACACACCCACAAATTGCTAAGTCAATGTTGTAAAAAAAATGTACTCTGTTGACCCCTAAGGATAGGGGTTCCTGATAAATGTGCGACTGTACCACCCGTTAAGCTGCCCTAAGCAGAACAAAACATCAAATACAATTTAAAGGGGTAATAGTGTAAAAAAAAAAGTTACGTGTGATGCAGGCATCCACCTGAGTAAATAGCGTCTTGAGGGGGGCGGCGACTAAATCAGCGACCCCCCCCCCAGACCCCGCGCCTGACGGGTACCCCGAGAGAGAATCCTTTTGATACGATACACAACCTACAGGTACGTGTCTAGGCCCGGCTTTTGACACTTGGCCTAGGCCACATGAAAAAAAGTCGCAATGCCAAGTCCGCTTCTGGTGATTAAGTCTCTAACAGTACAGTCTTCATGTCTAGGATAACATCACATAAATAAATCAGTCAATGATCCAGGTGTTGGGCGATTGGTCGGACGACGAACGGGTAGATAAGTGCCAATGTACATTTGTTCATTAAGCTGCACTAATAAACTCCCACCCCCAATGCACACTGGTACACATAAGAAAACCAAGTTGCTCAATTTAAAACAGCAGTTTAAAGAAGGTTGCTTTAAAAGATGTAAACGTGCCGAATAAATAAAATTGTGTGCATAAAAATGTCAAAGTGAATTCTCTCATCAGTGGCATTTAAACACAAAAAAATCACCTACTGATTCAGTATCAGTTCTCAAAAACAAAAACCAAAAAAAAAAATTTCTTTTTCGCATGAATCCTTGCCAGACCCCCCCCCCCCCATTATTTCCACTGCCATAAAACACGCAGGTCGATCAATAACTTAAGACTATTGAATATTTTGATGCACGGAAATTAATTCGGTGAAAGCGGATGAGAAAGCCTGAGATGTTATACGTGATATTATTGGATTTTTTAAAATCATTATTTGTTGTTGGTTTTTTACCAAGATAAAAAAAAATGCATTCAATTATACAGACGAAAACACACTTTATTGTGCAATGACATTTTTTTTTAAACTCAATGCTTTTAAAACAACAGGAAATAAGATCCTTTTTTAAAGTTGAAATTTGAGGATAATAAACTGGTTTCCAATGATGGTAATACGTACTATGAAAATAAACCAAATCTGCAAAACAATCAAATTTCTTTTATTTATTTTTTTAAATGTTTTTTTTTTAAAAGAGAAAGAAAAAAGTACATTTTTATCCAAGAAATGTCTCTTGTGAATGATCAGATATGTTATTGTCTATAATTCTATAATGTATTCGAGGGGAGGGGGCGTTGTTATAGTTATAAAAACGAGGCGGCTGGCTAGAGCCCCGCTTCTAATGGGGGTCACACCAGATGGAACTTTCATTTTGGCGTTAACTAAAAAGTCTAACTGTTTGGGGAGGTCAGAAATCGTTGTTCATTTTTTTTTCTTCAAAGAGCCCTCAATCTACCTCTACCTAGCGCCCCAAGAGAAACGTAACATTGGTCCAATCATAGGAGTCCTATGTGTGTGTGGGTGTGTGTTGAGGGGGTAGATCTTGTCCAGGAAACTAGTCAACGTAACAATGGTCCTATCATAGGAGTCCTATGTGTGTGTGGGTGTGTGTTGAGGGGGTAGATCTTGTCTAGGAAACTAGTCAACGTAACAATGGTCCTATCATAGGAGTCATATGTGTGTGTGGGTGTGTGTTGAGGGGGTAGATCTTGTCTAGGAAACTAGTCAACGTAACAATGGTCCTATCATAGGAGTCCTATGTGTGTGTGTGTGTGTGTTGAGGGGGTAGATCTTGTCTAGGAAACTAGTCAACGTAACAATGGTCCTATCATAGGAGTCCTATGTGTGTGTGGGTGTGTGTTGAGGGGGTAGATCTTGTCTAGGAAACTAGTCAACGTAACAATGGTCCTATCATAGGAGTCCTATGTGTGTGTGGGTGTGTGTTGAGGGGGTAGATCTTGTCTAGGAAACTAGTCAACTGTGTTGGACAAATTTCAGCTTGATCAACTGTTACACAAGCCATGACACACCTCATTAAGGTGCTCGTGCTTCCCATGGGAAAAGGGGGGGGGACGACGACAAAGGACTGAGTGCTGGCAGGCTTGGACACAAAGTAACGGACTCCATTAAATCGATAGTCACATAATCTTAGTCATCGCTGATTGCTAAAAGCTCAAGGATGCATGACGACGACAGTACACGCGAAATGGGACAAAGAACAGTTGTCTGAAAGGGAGAAAACTCCACGGCCTTGGAACAGCTGCTATGTTCGTGTACACAAAAAAAAACCGCATACTTGTTTCATACATACTTAATAGCCAAAAGCCATTTAATAAAGTTGTATTGTCGTGTACGCTGTGAATATTATAGTGCTATTTGTTATTATAAAAGTATGTATCAAGTATAAACTAACACAAACGATGGATAGTGACGACTGGTAGGTTATAAGCTGGTCAGTTAAAGTGGAATTTTTTTTTTATAAACGTTACAAATGTTGGAAAGTTGAAAACAAAATAAAATTATTTATTTTTTCGGTTGATTTCCGGGCGCGAATCTCTAAAGTAAGGGCATTGACTCCCAAACATTTAAAATATCAAGAATTAGGGGAAAAAAGTTATTTCTCACTTTCTAATTACAAAAATTAACCCAAAAATAAATAACTTAGCAGCTTCTTGCTATAACCTAATAAAACATAATCAAAGTATATTGCTCGCAGAGATGGTCTTTAACAATCTAGGTCAATGTTGTGGGTACGGGATAAAATGCTTTAACAGTAAAGGCTTCAGCTGGTGGGGGGGGGCAACATTTTACGAATATTATTAGGAGCCCAATATTTACCAAGAGGCGCCCTTAACAGTGATTTTGGCAAGAACCCCAAAAAGTACCCCTGCTTAATACAACTTAATGTGCCTTTGTCTTGGGCCACTAAGATAACCTTGCCTAGCTCCCAAAAAAGAGCCTCTGCTTAGGACCCCCAAGTGTACTTTATTCCGAGGGCCCCAAGTATACTTTTGCAGAAGCCCCCCCCCCCAAGTGCCTTTTTCCCAGGGCCCTTAAAATGAGCATTACAAATAGCTCTCTTAAATACTTTTTCCTAAGGTAACTTAAAAAGTAAGAACGGTTCTCCCATAATAGTTTATGTTTGAGTTCAGTTTAATATTTAAAAATGCCCAATAAATGTTAGATGAGATCACACAAAGTTTTCCGTGCGGTGTTAATGACGTCAGTAGTAAATAAATAAATATGCAACGATTCGATGCACTAGCGGGCTAAGGCTAAAACAAATGTTTTCTTGTAATTTAATTTCACAATTAGCCCATTACGCGGTTACATAAGCAAGCTATTACACAATTTTGAAAAGTTTCAATAAATAATATATATATATATATATATATATATATATATATATATATATATATATACATATATGTGTATATGTGTGTGTGTGTGTGCGCGCAGGCACACCGAGAGTTGGGGGAAGGGGGGTCATTGCCAGGGGGCCCGCATCTGTAAGGGGGCCCGGCCGCCCCGACCATGTCAATTTTTTCACGACTCATTGTTTATTAACGGGCCCGCAATGATGTCCTGTCCTGGGGCCCTTGTTGGCTCTCGGCGCCCCTGTGTGTGTGTGTAAGCGTGTGCGTGTCAGATTTCTTTTTATTCAAGAGTTCCGCAAAACATTTTGCAAAGAGTTTCAAGGGTTTATTTAGGGGACAAAATAAGTTTATTCACCTAATTTTGTAACTCTATACAACTGATAAAAGATAAGAATAAAAGCTGAGATAGTTTGACTCATTTTTCACCCCTTTCTGGTTTATAAAAAAAAGGTCATATCAAGCATGTCCTCATTAAATTTTAGCTAACAATGAATGCACCCATTGTAAAATATTTCTATGTCAGAGATGGGGCCGATTGTGTATTTAAAGCAAAACGCTGTTGTTGAAAGGATTGGAGTTATAAATAAAACAATCCATCTTCATTCTGCATAGAAGGATGTCTCACTCATACGCTTTTAGTCTCGTTGCTAACAATCCATAAAGCATATGAGACAGAAGTAATCCCAGAGTTTTGTTTTCTTTGTTAAGTTTGATATAACACACAGTGCCTAGCCTTTACAGTGATGGCTTGACTGGGGATCGGAATGTTGAGTAGGGAAGGGATAAACTATGAACAAGTTAAGTGACTCGCAGATACACCAGACAGATATAATATGATCATACAGAGATAGGCTGCTGATTAACAGGTCATATATTACGATATATCAAGTGGAGAGGGGGTGTGGGGTGCCAAGATTATAGATGTGTGATAAAAAGGAGTGAAACGGTTAGGATTATGTACTCTTTCGCTATATTTCCAAGCACAATAAATGCGGGTACCTAAATATATTGAATGATTTATATATTTCTTCCACTGGGCAATACAGACGGCGAAGCTACAAAGCCGCCTTACAGTTACAACGGGAACAATATTTAACACAGGAAATATACAAGAGATAAGAAAATCTGCCATCCATTATTTGATCTTTTCGTTACACAAGAGTTGTTTTTTTTTTTGCCATGTGCACAGCACGCTAGAGTAGCCAGTTGAATTAAATGTAGCAAGCATAAACCTGTTTGTAGCCATCAGATCAGAAAAAATATCCATTTCTCAGCATCCGATTATTCTTCTAGAGTGCTCCAAGACGACAATGGATGCAGCATCGCCAAGTTTTGCGATCACTCGTCGTTTTTACACCTCGGAGACGTCTCATGCTATCTCCTTCACAGCCGCCAACAACAAACAAAAAATAACAATAATAAACATAAAGCCTGGGATGGAACAAGGGGCTTTCACTCTGATTGAAACCTAACGCCTTATTGTATTTTTGTCACTCCCCGGGCTGATGAAGTAAAATCAATTTAATCCACTTGCAGACGGCCTGGTAATTAAATAAACACCTTATCTGTGCCATTCCGGATTACATACTGTGGTAACGGTTTCCAACATGAGAAATTAACATGCAGCAATTTCTGACTTGGCGTTTTATTTTTTTCTCTTCCTGGTTTTTGTAGCCTCACTGTGCATTCCATACATTCATTATTCGTCTTATGATTTAACATACATTTTAAAAGTCTGGTGAATATTTTAAAGTATTATCCTGCACTTTAAATTCATAATAAGCACAAGACGAGGTTCAAAAATGCCAGTTCCTAGATGCCACTCAGGATTTGGTGAGACGAATTTAGTGATACGCTACGAGCAATCTCTGACAGTCCAAGTCATAACTTTGTACAGGCTGTGACGTCTAATAGTAACTAATACATGATGCTGAATAGAGATTCCTAATTTTTGGTTTTAAAGTCGTTGATTTAAGTCAAAATAATGTCTCCATCAAAAAAAACATTTTTTTTTTTCAGCGAGATACAACAACCAACAGATGGTAAAGAAATAAAACAACAGACATTCACTCTTTAATTTTTACAACACTCTATGGCCCGTTAGGCTGTTTGCAATGGCTTAGCGAGGGAGGGGTAAAGGGGGCATCATGCACCGGACGCTACTCACAAAGGGGGCGACAAATGGTAATTTACATATAAAATATTATATGGTTTTCGAATGGGAGGGGGCGTTAAAAAGGGTATTGTGCCCCGGGCGCAAGTTAAGCTCGCTACGCCACCGGCTGTTTGATCCGGCCAGCACATTCCATTCTAATTACATTAATTTTATATTAGTCCATGTAAAAAACTAAATCCGTTTGCCCCTGGTCCGGCCATTTTATCTAATTTCTGCTCCCGGGTCTGGCCCTTCTGTCAATACGGTTCTTGATTCAAAAAGTTTGCCCACCCCTGTTCTTTTGTAATATTCGTACAATTTTGCTTCCCTCATTCTCGCTGCCTCCAATTCTTCCACTCAAATGCTTCATTTACATATAGAAACTACCAAGAGCTTACAACCGGCTGGACAGCCTGTACTATAAAAAATATTTGTCCTTTTTCTCATATATATATATATATATATATATATATATATATATATATATTCCCTGTTAATGTAATCATTTAATGTACACAGACCTCGGAACCGCCCTCGTTTTATTCTTCATGTCATTAAATATTACTGTGTGTCTGTGCTCGTTGCTTAGGGTATTGTCATGTGTGTTCGGCTACCCAGCGCAAGAAGACATTAAATAAGCTTAGTATATTAAAGAGGGCAGCTCGATAGCGCGCGCGACTTCTGACCCGGTGTGTTGACATTTACAGACAGAACGGAGAAAGTCTCGGAGAGCCAGCGGTTGGATTAGTTCTGGTTGTTCTTTGATTAACAAGTGATCCAAGTATCTCAGTTTATTCCACTGGATATAATGACAGAAAAATTAACATTTCATTCAGTTTTAGGTTTTGCAACATTCATATATATATATATATATATATATATATATATATATATATATATATATATATATATATTCGTTTTTTTTCAAGCTGTGCAAAACTAGCAAGTATTGATCCAGTCTTGTGTAAATGCCATTCTGTATGAGTTAAGTATAGTGTTTTCCACCAGAAAAAAAACACATGACAACTTCCGTGATCTTTCGAGATAAAACAGTCATGTTTAAAACAGCCCATGAGTAAGAAGATATAAAACAACACACACGTGATTATCCTTTTAGAAATAGACTACTAAACAGGGTGGATTTCAATTGATAACTTTAAACATAAACCAAACTAGTTTAACGCGTTGAGTAACATAAAATGGATTTTTGTTAAAAATAAATAACGTTAAAACGTGCTAAATAACAAAAAAATCTTCAATTTCTAAAACATGCTTATATGCAGTTTTCTTTTCACGTTTATTGCATGCATATTGAAGCCCTGTGATGGCAAATGAATGAGCGTACATTTTTGAAGGAACAAAACACTCTGAACCACTCAGACGATAAATACAGCTGCATAGCACACAATATGGGAAAGGGTGCGGTTGCGAAATGGGTTGTACAAGTGTCCATAATATAAATAGACATTACGTGGTGATTTGTACCCGCTATTTTTCGGGACTAATGTACTGATGATAGCAAATAAACGATACGTCATTGCCTGCACAGCGTAGTGTAACGTTAGAAGATAAGCACAGTGATAGCTTTCACTTTTGGACCTGTTTAACTAAATTATCGCTGAACAGCAACATTTTAAAAAGCACAAGACAAAAAAAAAATTTTGACGTTTTTATCTAGAAGTAAACAAGGCAATGTTGTGTCTAGCTTTGGTCAAAAAAAAAACATTACAAATGGCATTTCCTGTGTAACAATAGAGCAGCCCAGAAAGGATTCGTAAATAAAAAAAAAAGATTTAAAAGGCTGTTTTTTTTTTGTTGGAATTAAAACAAAAACATAAATAAATCTTCGCGCCTAACCACTTGTTTTCCTCTCATGTACAGAATACTCCCCCCTTAGAGGATAATTCAACATTGAATCGTGAATTACAAATCAGAGGTCTGAATTAAGACCAGACCGTATTTGTATCTAAACAGGAAGTCATTAAAGAAGCAAAGTAATCATACAGCTTGTTTAAAGACGTCTTTATTCAAACCAGTACATTTGATATCTGAGAAATATGAAACGGTTATCGATGGTAACAGAACTGGATGTTTTGTTCCATCTCTTATTTTACCACACGGGAAGTGAATTTAGAAATACCATGCGAGTAAGGTAAATGCACAGTGCACTTAATATGAGGAGCTAAAGAAGAAAGATCACAGAACTTATTTCAAATGTACAGTTAAACGATGAAAGCAACAATTCAAGGAACAATGAGACGAATTGCATACTACAAAGAAGCTATGAGCGGATGTTATATATATATATATATATATATATATATATATAATATAGAGAGAGAGAGATAATCCTATTTTCTTTCAATAAATCCTACACAAATACATTAATATAATATGTACTTTAAACAGACTTTTCAAACCAGTAGACAAAAAAAAATTGAAGAAAAAAATAATATTAGCAGAAGAAAAATAGTAGAAGATTTCAGAAAGTAGGTTAATTCTATCTTGTAATGGTCAAAGCTATCAGTGCAAGCCAAATCTCTAAATGACCCAAACAATCAAATTAGAAAATCAGAAAATCGGGGGAAAAATCTCAGAATCCTGAAGAAAATTATATTACCTTACCCGGGTCTCGAAACTAGTAAAAGCCCTCCCCCACCCCCAAACTCTCCCCATCCCCCCTCCCGCCAACTTTAGTTCCCTCATCCTCGAAACATCCAGAATCCCTGTTGACTGTATGGTCTTCACTTTTGACCTGCCTGGTCTTCACCATTCTCGAGGGACTTACTGACGCTGCGAACATTCTCTCTGCTCGTCCCATCCTGCGGGATAGAATTAGCCGTCCACTGCATGACTATTCTTTCCCCATTTTTCACTCGGCGAACGTCAGGGTAATCTCCCCCCCCCCCCCACGAGGCACCCCAAGCTGGAGACGTGCCATCTATTAGTTTAAAAGAAGGAAAGGACAAGTTCAATGACTGACACCATCTCTAATTCATACCCGTTTCTTCCTGGTCAAGTTGGTTTCTTATTTTAGTGTAGTCGTTGTTGTAAAATATGAGAAAACCAAGTTTTTTCTGTCCATGTTTTAGTCTGATTGTGGTCGTGCACAAAAATGTAAAAAAAAAACATATTCTGTGTCTGCATGTAATGCCGCGAAAATTGGCACACATTAAAAAATCTTACATCATTGGAAAGCTTATTCATTTAAAGCATTACGCAATAAATTTGAAACATTATTTCATATATTTTCATTCATAAAGTTTTGAAAGATAAAAGTGCTGAATGTGGAAAAAAAAAATCATTTCAGATTCTTGAGGGTTAAAGCGTGACATGCTACACGGTGTGATTCTCAATAACAGATTTGGAATCAGAATATCAGATTTGTTTCAGTACACTTGATAAATCCAAGGTAGCACACACAAGTTCATTTTTTTTTTTATTTTGCATTAACAAAATATAAACGTAAACAGAAAAAAAAATCCAATGTGACGCACTCTGATAAATATCCAAATTTAATTCACACGGTCCACAGCAGATAATCTTCTTCCCATAAGACGTTTGGTAATCTACGGACAAACATTATATATATACATATATATATATACATATATATATACATATACATATTTCAACTACGATTTCTGACAGTGAACAAAAGTTTCAATGTTCACGGTTATCAGTGCGGCAAGTACATTTGTTGCAGTGGTAGAGACATAGAAATAAATTTGGTACATTCAAGGTGTAAAACGACATGAAGGGGTGGGGGGGGGGGGGAGGGTCCAAAAACTGGTTTTGCATTGAATAATGCCTGTGCAAGACAGGTGAAGGAATAAATATGTTACGGTGTGTGTCGACGAGACTGAGTTGCCCCAAATCATGAAATAAACATTGAGTGTAATTTCCTGGCCCGACTTTGAGATGTATGGAAGTACATGACGAAAATAGTTAAGTGTGTGCATTTAAAGAGTTCTCACTAAGGGTTTTAATTAAAGGGATTTATTTAACTAGTAGAAGTAGCAAATAATGTAGCAGACATTTTATTGTCTGTACAGCTTGGATTGTCGAATAGCAGCTTATTCAGGAGCATGTCTAAATGTTATCTTTTTATAACTTGTCCGTGTATGATTTTTTTAATAGATTTAAATATACGTAAATATACATTTTAAGATATTTTTGTGTATATAGTCATTGTATATACAAAGTCCGAGGGCCGTATTGTGATCGTTCTGGCAATGATGCATCGAAAGGGCTGAAGAGGCCAAACGTTAGCGAGTATTTAAGAAAATGTGTATTAGAGAATATACAACGAATGGTAAACCAACTGTCCTGCTGTGGTCAACTGTACAAAACCACCATAAAGTTCGGTACTTCTATACCATTCAAATGTTTTAATGGCGTTCCTTAAAGGAAGAAGAATGCTTAAATCGAAGATATCTCCCAATTCAATTTAAAAATTAACAAATTTAGCATAGGTCAACACTGTGGTTTTCTTATCAGCATAGCTAATTTTAGAGCATTTTTGAAAAAAAAAAGCTCTATTGTCCCCCGTTTTGTCTGTCTGTCTGTCTGTCATCACCCTAGATCTCAACAACCATAAGTCCTAGACCCATGATGTATATATCATTTTGTAGGTCTTGGCTTGCCATGTGTGCAGCAAAAGTTCATTTCGCGATCTGACCTCTGAGGGCCGTAAAAGGGGGCTTATAAAGTACCGTTTTTTTCTATATAAGCTATATTAACAATGGAGCGCCCTATATCTCAGCAACCATAAGTCCTAGACCCATGATGTATATATCATTTTGTAGGTCTTGGCCTGCCAAGTGTACATCAAAAGTTCATTTCGCGATCTGACCTCCCAGGGCCAAAATATAAGAGTTTCTTATGTACCGTTTTCGCTTATATTTTAAATATAAATAATAAAAGCTAATCAAAGGGGCGTAATCATTATTTATTTTTGTAACAGTTATTCAACATGATTACTTCCCTCTCATTAAAAATCCTCTAAAATGTCCTTTGTCCGAAACGGAAAAGACTTAAATTGCTAGTTTTTTTTTAAATGATACTTTTGTCTCGCTCGGAACTATTCGATAAATAAACAGTTTAGGACTTCCTTGAGAAGCAGGAAACCATAGATATAAAGAAACAGTGTCCGAAATACACCGAAAATAATAGGGATAAAAAAAAAACACCGAAAGTTTACAATAATCCTCGCCACACCCACCCATTTAATTTGATTACACAGTGTTTCGAAACAACTCGGAGAATAATTATGTACATTGACTTTTGAAAGCCAATCTTAGGAATGTTTATGCTTCCCTTTAGTCCAAGTGTTACCATGTTTGCCTTTTAATATGAAGGAACGAAAACTGGGTTCAGTAAGAAGATTAAAATACGTTCCAATCCATTTGTCGTTAACAGGTCCCGGATGTTTAGATAGAGTGTACAAAAGGGCTTCTTCGTTCAGGACAGCTGATTTATTGCATTAAAATGGCAATATGTCTAAAAGACCACACGAGAATGTACAAGACCCTTTAAAGGCCATGTAAAATAAAGAATAATCTGCTGTGACAGCTGAGAGGTAAATGTCAGTTAAAACATTGTTTTAGCTACATGCATTGAATAAAACAACCGATTCACAATGCAATAAATCATGCATCGATGAATAAAAAAGAGAACGCAACGGAAGGAGGGAGTGGAGGGTAGGGTGTGTGTGGGGGAGGGGGGTTTAACATGCAAGACACGTACAAAGAAAAAAAGATCAAACATGCTGAGATGTAGCGTACATTGAGTACCACGACTATCTCTGCGGTGATCGTGTTATTGTGACACTGTGGAGGATTACTAGTTATTTACTACCTTCATTAAGTTTACATGTGACGGCTGAATAGTAGAATGGTCTGACGAAGAAATCACTCTGCATGTCATGTAAACAAAGGATCAGGAAAAAAAGTGTTTCAACTGCTGTAAAGGCGTAGTTTTTTTTGTATCGACCAACATGGTAGATATTTAAATAATGTTTAAGTCAACTTGAAGCATTAATCAGAGCCGTACCAAGATAGGGGCGTACGTTCCCCACTGAAAAAAGCCCCCTTGTCGGTTAACGGTCGTGTCAGATTCGATGATATAAAGGACTGATACGATATACCTATTTTGCTTTTGAGCGTTTAAATTGGTCAGCAACATTCGCTCAACACATTCAAATTAAATTCAAATTTGTCTCAGGGCTATACAAGTGGTGAAAACTGACCCCCAAAATTACATAATAATGAGATCTCGAAACAGCACACATGTTACCTCGAAAATTAGAAAACATTGGCAACAGTACTAAATCTGCATAAAATAATTGATGCCGAAATTGTTGCTGTGATGGACTGGGAGAATAACACGTGGAAGGGATATATTGCACGTGTTGCAAAGCAAAATCTGGCATTACGTTGCCACAAGACAGGTGAATCTTCATTGAATAAAGAAAGGGAACTATCTTGAGATGGTTGAGACGCATTCGAATTTGAGGTTAAAGATGAGTTCATATACAATAAAAGCAAACGTACTTATCTGTCACCCGAAACTCAAAATGAGTCTATAAATGTCCTGGCACATCATTTAAAGGAGATCCTTATAGGGATATAAAGGCTGCGAAGTATTTTGGCATTGTGTTCGACAGCACACCTAACATATCACACACTGACCAGATGATTATCGCTTTCATTTGTCTATCATTAGTTATCCGAAGTTTAGCTTTTAAAAGAGATACAAAAGCTGAGAAGGCATCTGAAGGGAGCATATATTGATCTTAACAACGCTAAAGAGTGGTCAGTATTTGATATTTTGAAAATCATTGCTGAATGGGGCTTCCTAGAATCTCTGCCAACACTTAAACTGAGCCTGCAATTATTTATCACTATCTATGTGTCTGGAGCTTCATGTGAGATGAGCTTTTTAAAACAAACTGATAAAAAGATTACCACTATGAGACAGTCAAGGCTTACTGATCTTGCTGTTTTCTATTGAAAGTGATATGGTGAAAGATGTAGTGATTGATAGTTTTGCAGCTTTGATGATCAGGAAAGGAAATTTTAAACAAAGTTTATTGTCAAAATATTTTCCTTTGCTGGTTGTTGCGGTTTTTTTAAATGCTTTCACGTTAAATTATATTGTGTAATGTGTTTGTTTTTTTTTATATTATATCATTTAAACTCATCAACTTGCAGACCAATTGGACAATTTTGACAAACATTGCAATTGTAGGCGACTATCTATGGTCTAGTACAAGAAAATTTGAAATATGTTCCATTTTTCATTGTGGAAGTCTTGGAAGGGGGGGGGGAACACCTTCAATCGTTCGCACAGGGTAACACCTACCAAAGTGACGCCACTGGCTATCTACTTAAGCTTTTTTCACAAATGCTGAAACTACACTTTCAAATCAGTGATAGCATACTGCCAGCGCTACATGTACTTGTCTCAAATCGGACAGTCATATATTCTTAAGATTCCATTAAAAGAGAGAGGGGGGGTGAGGAATAACATAACTGTATCCAAGCATCAAGTTTTTACCAGGAGAACCAACAGCGATTTTGACACTCAGTTGAAACTCAATTCTCCAAACAAGTCTCCGAACCCGACAACAGTAATAATCACAAGTGTTAAGAAGAAATGTTGCCAACCTATTTGGGTTCCACTTCACAACAACTTGCAGAGTCACTACAGATTTAGTAGGATTGATTTATTTAATATTATGTTACCAGTCAAAGGTGTATAAGTGTGATGGGTTATTTGGTAAATATTACCGCTTGTATTTAAAAATGTTCGATTAAAGCAATGTTGAAGTTTACCACAGAATTATATATATATATATATATATATATATATATATATATATATATATATATATATATATATATATATAAAATAATGCCTTATATACTATCTCAAAAACTAAGTGTGTTAATATTTTTTTTAAAGTTGAAAAAGAGTTAATATATATGAAATCTATGGTCTATGTACATATACGTTTAAATAAACGAATTCATTTTGTCAAAAAATATTGCAATAGATGAGCGGACATGTGACACTGAGGTATTTGGTGCAAAAAAAAAAAGAAATATATAAAGAAATGTACCATGGTATTAATCAAATAATATTAACAAAAAACACTATTCCACAATAACAAAGCCTATTGTTTTCTCTGAGACCAAACAGTTGTTATTTCAAGTCATGTTCACCGGTGGCATATGAATAAACAAAGAGAGGGGACAAAGAGAAAAAAAAATGAAATGACTAACAATATAATTTTTTAAATATGTATATATATATATATATATATATATATATATATGTCACACTGTATTTTTTATTTTGTTTATATAGTTTGCATCATAGACTGTGGAGATTCTTTTCTTCTCTTCTTCGGAGGCGTTTACAGCGTGTATAGTTTACTTTTACTAACATTCAATTAACAAGGTAGCCGAGTCAATAATAATTATTTTACTTTATTTCAACACAACACAAAGATACATCATGAATACGATAATTCCAATATCCTATCAACAACTTTATAACTTGTCCTCTTGTCGATCCCAACTAAACTTCTCAATCGTCCTCTCTGCCCACTACTCCCTGACTGTCTCTCCACTTCTCTCCGTCTGACCCCCTGTCTCTATCTCCGTGTCTCTAACCTGCTCTCTACCTCTGTCTGCCTCTAACTCCCTCTCTAACTTACTAAAAACCCACTTACATCCCATTATATGTG
Source organism: Bulinus truncatus (assembly GCA_021962125.1). Lineage (NCBI taxonomy): Eukaryota > Metazoa > Mollusca > Gastropoda > Planorbidae > Bulinus > Bulinus truncatus. The sequence continues at coordinate 8,314,284 of JAGDYQ010000011.1, forward strand.
GTGATGATTTATCACGTGCCCCAAACGCCCAGAACTTTTGATTGGTTCCCTAACACCCTTTCTAACTCATCTACATATTAATGACTCTTATTCCAGCCTAGGGATTGGTGCGGCTAAAAACTCATTGTGGGCTAGTCTTTCTTTGTCTCCCTAATTACATCTATCGTCACCTATATCTAGAGGTCACCGACCTGTGCTGACAGACTAATTCTACCTAAAACAAAGATACAACGCTGGATTTCCAGTTATCAAAATATATAACTGTGTCCTGGACCCACAAACTTTCCATGTTGACTTAACCAATTAACCAGTGGTTCTAAAATTGTATAGATCAATCTAAAGCTATTGTTACAATATATATATATATATATATATATATATATATATATATATATAGAGAGAGAGAGAGAGAGAGAGAGAGAGGAGAGAGAGAGAGCCTACTTGTTTTAATCTGAAAATAAGATACAATACATACACAGTGAATGGGATAAATTCAAAAAGATAACTTTTTATGGTTTTCTTTACAGGTGCTTATCAAAACGAAAATAGTTTTCAGAGTTAGTCGCGAAAGGTGCAAGTGAGATTTACATATTTAGACAGTTTAAAATGTCCTGTATTTTTTTTTTGTATGTTTATCTCTCGATGCAATCTTTGATAACTCTTTAAACAGGAATCACTAAGGAATATCTAACTTATTATTGTATATAACACATGGTGGCTGGAAATGACGTCTGGTTATTGTTAAAATACGTTATAGCCTATAAGGAGGTGATGGGGTAGTGGTGTATAAAAAATAATAATAAAATGCCTACATTTTCTTCGAGGGGGGTTGGGGTTGGTTGCTTTATTTTTCTGGGTTTTTTTTTTTGTTTAAGAAAAGAAATAGACATGATAATGTTTCAACATTGACAAAAGAATATTCTAGGATTATTTTAAAAAAATAAAAGAAAAGCAGACATAATTCCATGCATTATTCTAACTGTACATTCGGGAGGAGCATAAACTTTTTTTTTAAGAAAGCTGTGTTATAAAAACTGAAAAACTGAGCTGACAACCGTATTGTGGCGAGTCAGCTGAAAGATCGGCTTCTTTACATGGAAACTAGATCTGGACAGGAAAAACAAAAATCAATATTTGGGATTCACAATGGCTGGATGTCTTACAGAGATATATACCAGCAAAACAAACACAATAGGCTGACGGCATAGTTCAAACAGCACTCTAGTAAAATGAACTTAAAGTACTCAATCACTACAATAAAAAAGAAAAGAGTAAAACATGTTTTTCTTCTCTTCCCTGAAACATATTGCGTGTTTCTGTTATAATAGGTATTCATTTCAAGATATAAGACATCTATATATCATTATATATAAACAAGGACGTGCTAAGGCTACATGTGGAATATAACCAGACTAGGCACAAGTTTACATTTATTAAAAGTACTTTACAGTCTACAGCCAGAGTGAGTACATTGTCGAATAAGTCTTGTAAATGTTTTCACCGGTTATTCGACTCAGTTTAATATACTGCAGGGCCACGGGCCGCTAAAAAAGGTAGTCAGTCCAATCTCAAGTCATGAGTGTTAATACCTTTAGTAGCCCTGTCGAGCACAGAAATCTCCTTAAAATGACTGAGCAATTGGTGATTGATCGGATGGGCCAAATGGTAGCGGAATTGACTGGTAGCAATTTTAAGCGATTAGGGAAAGTAGTGACACGCTTCTAATAAAATAATAGCGATTTGGGTTCTGCGTTAAATCGAAAGCGAAAAACAAGAATTCAAAATGAAGTCTCGATTCGATAAATGTGTATTTTAAATCTAGAGTTTTGAATAATTTCTGCGGTTTTCAAACATGAAACCTAAAGGCTAAAATGTGAAATAATTTCATTTAAATATTTGTTTCTTTGTTGTTGTTTTTATATAACTATGCAAAGGTTTTGAAGGGTACAGCTAGTTTATTAAACATTATTCCTAGCCTAATACAATCGATACAAAAATTTGATCATCCCAATGTATTCGGTCTAAAACATGAATTTGTATGTTTATGTCAAACAGTTTGATTTACTGAATGATTTAGAAGAGACAATGGAAGCCGCACTAAAGAATCTCTATCCGTGGTACAGGTCAGCCCTGGTGAACACTAAGTAATGACAGTGAAAGAAATCAGTCAACACTTAATACTGCAGTGAAACCCATCAGAGTTAAAGGGTGTCCGAAAAAAAAACACTGACATAAAGTTCAAATAATAGAAAATGTCAATACGAATGGATTCACGTGGAGCCAAATACCAAATAAACTAGCATGTAATACCACGACTAAATACGATTCATTTATTTATCAACAAATATATTCGCCCAAGTAGAAATGGTGTTATAAAAAAAAAAACGTTCGTTGGGAAAAGTGTTCAGAAAATGGACCTCGGTGCCATTTCAGGCCATTGTATCTATTGGATTGCTCTCTTGACAGACGAGTTCTAAGCCCGGAGCTGATTTTTGAGCAGACACATTTCCTCAAGACTCCAAAAGAAATGTCAAGTCTTTTGTTGTTGTTTTTTTTTCAACATTATTTAACTAAAAAAAGAATTATTTTTTTTAAACGGTAAAAAAAATTATACAATACAAGTATGCTACTGTAATTGTTTAAGATAGTCAATATCATAATCCTTAATTTATTCTCACTACTAAATCACAAAAAAGTATGATTGATTAAGTGGAGAAGTGCTTGTATTTATTATCATTCAAGTTAATACAAAAAAGTCAGGTTGAATAAAACAACATTATGTTATGAAACCAGATAATTGAAATCCATGTAAAGGGATGAGATGATTATCTCTCGAACCAATATTACTGATAGAGTAGACGACTGGATTCGTTTGTATTTGAGCCAACATGTTGATCGGACTCGCCAACCAAAGCCCCCGGAGGGTCCCTCTATGAAACCAGAAAACTGTATCAATTGTCGATCACTTAAACGTCGATAGAGCTCAATAGAAAGACAAAAAGGTATGCATCATTACCAGCACTAAAAAACAATTGCAATGCACTTGTATCTTTTTAACGGTACTAGAAGTGTGAATGGTTTACTTTAAATTTATAACTAGAGGGCTTTTAAGCTTGATATTCACCTAGTATTTCATGTTTAATGACATGTAGACCCAATTATGTAATGCAGTGGTCTGCAGCTCCCGGGCCGGTACCGGTCCGTGAATCAAATGGTACCGGGCCGCCCAAGAAACATTAAAATATTTCCATTTTTTTATTTACTGTGGTGTATTTCTCTCGGGGTTGTGCTCATCGGGTGTGAGCGGCAGTCGTATTGTAAATGAAAATAATCACCCCCCCCCCCACCTTTTCCAGTGGGCCGCGGTGAAATTATCAAACGGTGACCGGTTTGTGGCGAGAAAAAATTTGGGGACCACTGATATAATGGATCGAACAAAGTAACCACACATGAAGAATTCTTCATCTTAGAGAAGACGGACTCAAAAGTAAAAAGTGAAAAAAAAAGGCTAATTCTTATTATGATAATGTACATGTGAAAGCTAAGGATGTTTAACGTACCCTGAAACAAAATAACTGATTCGGGTATTCCAGAGAATGTCGCGGGAAATTATCTCCGCATCAATCTTGGTTTACTTCCCTTTCAGACGCTCGCAAGATACACTAGCCTCAGGCCACCGAGCTATGGCTGAGTAAATAATAGCGGAGAAATCATTTGTTAACACGCGTCATACTGTGCTAACTGGACTTTAAGAATGCCCCCCCCAAACCCTTCATACCATAATGATTCGGCAGTGGTCACTACCATCATTCTTTAATGTGGCCGATACCATCGCGATTTTGGTCCGATCTGACCACAGTATATTATACAGATAGCGCATCGCTATATAAATAGTCCTCGGTTTTGTGTTTAAAAACTCTGGCGCCATTGTTGTTATTCGCTTTTGTTTCCAATTACGCTTTCCATTCATAAAAACCCACAAACCTATTTACACCTATTTATTGTTTTTTTCAAGACATGAATAAAAAAAAGCTTTCAATTTGCCTTATAAAAAGGGATAATATATTATTTAATTCATGAGTTCATGATTTTTAAGAGCTTTATCTATATAATAAGACTGATGAGTGTAAATATCATTAATGGCGGCGATAAAAAAAGTGTTTCAAAACGAGGCTTGTGCAATCTGTATATTATCTAATCTGTGGATCTAACCATCTTGATATGTTCCATTCTACTTCACTCAAAGCCCCCTTGACGTAACAACACACGCCAGATTAATGGCATCTTTCCTTTCTGAATAAAATATATCAAAAAGTATGTGCTTCATACATAACATCTATGTGATTATCGGGAGCGCCATTACTAAATACCATGTTATGTGGACATAATGAAAGCTGTCACCAAGATCGTCAACATTTAACGAAACAAATAACACGGCCATATAATTATTTTGTTGGAAATTATGAAATAATATTATTATAGAATAAGTGGGGTTTTAAAGTTGTCCAAAGAGCTAAGTTCCAAAAAATCAGAACTGTATGTGGCCTAGCCAGATGTGTGTTCCGAAAGTTATTTCAAAACTGTAAACTAGCCATGTGTTTGTTCAAACGGCTATTTGTAAAACAAATAAGTAATATGAATTAGACCAGTGGACGTGTTAAACCAAGTCTGGCCAATTTACTTGTTACTCCAACACTGTAGATTAAAAAATATGACTTTTTTTTTCTTTTTTGCTATTTACAATATAAGATGAAGTAGGGCACTACAAAATGACAAGTTTTTCTTCATTGTCTAGAGCAGTGCTTCTCAAAGTGGTGGGGGTGGGCCGCGGCCCCCTAGGGGGGCCGTGGACTGTCCGGAGGGGGGCCGTGGAATTTCGAAAAATGTGACACATAAAATATAATTAACCTAATGTATTGTATGTAAATAATATTAATATATATTTAAAATAAAATCCAGTTTAATTTATATGTTGCATCCATTCACTCTTTCACTGTTAACATTAGAAAAAGCATGTATTGACTAGTAAAAATTTGCATATAGAAGTTTAAAAATATAAATTTAAGCAATCTAAACAAAAAAAATAAAATAAAATAGGTGGGCCGCGACATATTGATTGGCGTTCCAAGGGGGCCGTGACTTCAAAAAGTTTGAGAAGCACTGGTCTAGAGCAGGGGTCGGCAACCTGCGGCTCTTTCGATATCAAGCTACGACTCTTTCGATGTCGAATTGCGGCCTTCCAGTTCAATGCGCAAATAATTATAATGATATTATTTTATACACCTATTCCTAATCAAATACCATTAATATTAAAATAACAATTTGAGTGGCTCTTTAAAAAAAATGAGAAAATTGTAAATTATAACTTTTGGCTCTTCCATATCAAAAGGTTGCCGACCCGCCCGGTCTAGAGAAAGTTGGTTTGAAAGGTTCCAAGCGAATAAATAATCATAAAAGAATATCACTTTTAATGGCAGGCCTACAAATTAACACGGGGAAAGGAACATGCATATCAGATAATTAGATCTTACTTTCACAGCTGTCAATCCTCTTAGATAGACCATGAGCCAACTTATCACTTTAACTCACTTTAAAAATAACGGACCCTTACGCAGCCATTTAAACTCCAACAATAACCACCCCTTACATCTATGTTACTATGTCAACCATATATAAACTCGCATTTAAATTCAAGATTTGCACACATACACATACTAAAAGTGTTCATATTGTTTTTTTTACCAATGACATCAAATCTAACCGCGGAGAAAGGAGGAAAACATTTCTGTACCAAAAACCTTTCTACTACCTCATGGGAGACATTAGTGTTAGATTCCAGCGTTATACCGACCCCCACCCCCGACAGCGCCTACGCTTTTCACCATCCTCTCCGGTCTTCATATCCCGTCCACTCGCACCCCTCCCCCACACCCACCATCCAGCCAGCCCTAATCAATATGATACAAAAAAAAGGGGGGGGGGGGCATATAACCCAAAATAATCATCCACAGGCCACATCACGGTGGCTTTTGTTTCACACTTGTCCAGACATGTGACCAGTCAGTCCATCCAGACATTTGGGGGGGGGGGGGGAGGGAGGAGGGGGGAGATGACATAATTATCTCGAAAATGGAAAATGTGACAAGTTTTCAGTATGATATTTTTGTATTCAGCTCATCATTCATCGGAAGATTTCCGCACCATTAAAGATTGTTGCAATCACGGCACATTACCTTTGAAATAATTGATAAGTCCCGTTTTAACTAATGATATTGACTATGCTAAACATCCTGTTTTAGAATAAAACGCAAATGACTTTAATCCAAAACATTTATAATAATAATCTCCTATTCCATAATCAACTCCTATTCAATAATCCGTCTACTTTAAAAGACCCAGTAGTGTTTGGGGCATAGGACCTACAGCATTTTATAAATGTGGGAAATTAATACAAGTAAGAAGGAATGTTTACTTATTAAAGTTAAAAAATGTTCCTGTACAAAAATTTAGTTTGTTAATTTTTGTTTTTCCCCTTTATAATGAGATTTAAAAAAAAAAAGGAGAAACCTGTTCATTTCTTCAGCAACAGATTTTAAATAATGGTCTCAGACTAAAAAGGAACATTTTAGCCATGCTGACTTAGAGCAGGAATGTGTCTTGTTAGTTTAGGATTATCACAGCATTTTACAAACATGAATGGAACTCACTGTTAGTAACTTCCTTTCACAGTGGTTGATTTTTTTTTTCATCCTTTTGAAATTTTTTTTTATTTAATCAAAAGTATCTAGTGATTAAAGTAAAATATCAAAGCTGATGAACAACATCTTAAGACTAAAACAGGTTACAGTGGAATAATTAAAGGCATAAAAAAAATGGACGCTGTAATACAAAAGGAATATTAAGATAATTTTAAAAAGGAAAACATTAGAAAATAAAACAAATTTAACTAACTCGCAAAAAGCAAATACAAAATTATTTTAAAATGGAAAAAAGTTAATGGTATATATATTTTAAAAATGCAGTGAATATTGATAAGGAAGAATGGATGTCAGAAATATTAATGAGATCTAAACTACTTCCAACTAATATATTGCTTTCGCTATTGTAGCATGATTTATTTCTTGCCAGTAGGTGACTATACAAAATTAAGTGACAAATATTCAATTAACTATGATGAAATGAAGAGAGGGTTTGCAGCAGGGTTTACTTCTCCAAGTCATACAAATCAGTAAAGCATGTTGCATTAAAAAAAATTGTTACCAAAATTGTGATTTGAAAATTAATTTACTTCAACTCATTATCATAATATTTTTCTTTTAAATTATGTACACAACTGTTGATTTCCATGTTTTATGTCAGTAACTGTCCAATAGAATGGTAATAAGCTGGACAGTCATTTTCGAATGAGTGTAGTATAACTTTTAGGTCTCATGAGATTCTAAAGATTTTTTTTTTTGATTGAGAACATTTACAGATATACTAAAGTAGCTGCTTTAAAATAATCTACATTTGTTGCAATTAACAAAAATACACAAATGTATGTAGACATTTTTAAAAGGAAGCCTTTCCCTTCTTTGCACCTGAGCCTAGAATTTCTCCTGGTGGCCCTCTAGACATAGAGTGCTTTAGGAAGCTTAGAGGCTGCTTATGACCATTTTATATGTGACCTAGGTTGCACATTTATAATAATGCAACATGTTGCTGAGAGTACTTCACAAGCAAAGAGGCTTAGCCTATTGATAATAACTAGTCCAGTTTACTTAAGACTAATAGCAACGTTCTTTAAAGTTTTCTAATGCCATAAAATCCATCTTAGGCATAATAATCTGAAACTACCAATTTTATTAAATTATCTTATGAGAATCAACTATTTTAACTGGTAATGAGATAAAAATAGTAATCCCTTTTGTGGAAAAAAAAAATATTAATAATAAAAATAAAAGATAAGCAGACAACAGAGGAGCCAGTGGACTACTATAGCCATCAGAAACTTGGTTATAATAAATGATGTTTATATATTATGATTAATTTAACATTAATATGTACATATTATAACTAAAAATGCAGACCTACACCTAAGGCTAAGGCTAGAAAATGTGACATTATGAACATATTAATCAGATATTATCATTTAAGTCATTTTATTTAGCAGGAAACATTTATGTATTAGCCTCGATGAATTTTATTAATATACAAAGTAAATTTCTTTCTGTATCTTTGTTTTAATCAAATAAAGTTTCTTGTTTGTTTTTGTTTTTATCCAATGATAAAAGTCAAAAGATAATTTATTCAAAGAGAATTTTAAGCATTTTATATGTGACGGGATATGCCGATTATTACTATTATTAGACTACACCCTATCAGCCAAATAAAATATGAGTATGATTTTTTTTTTAAATTATATGTTCTACTTAACAAAGTTTTAAATGTCAAGAAAGTGAAATATTCAACGCGGAATGAGTCATGCTTTTATTGATTTGTCCATTAAACACGACGACGGTAAAGGGAGGAGATGTTAATGAGTCGTATTCTACGACCTGCACTACCGATTTCAAATAAACAAACTTTCACGTAACTAGCAGACGACACACAGGGATGGTTGCGTGTTGATAGATTAAGTACTTACCATTCACTCCAACAAAGCACACAACTAGAAAGATGAAAATTCTCATGATGTACGGAACGGCAAATCCTTTTTTATAAAATCACTTTCATCCTAAACAACTTCGGTCTTCGTTATACTGTTTCAGTGGCTGAAATAAATTCAAAAAGTGTTTTAGTTCTCTTTATCGTTCTGTTTTAGCAGCTGCTGTGTCTACTAATCCTAGCGCATGCGCAAGTGGTATTTGTCAGTCGCTTGTCGGTCGCTTCCGTCAACAATGTCGGAGGCGAAATGCGTTGAGTGTGGTAATGCCGTCGTTTGCCCGATCAATAAGTACATTCGACATTAGACGACTATTTAAAAAAAAATCAATGTGCCTCAGCAATACTGAAGATGAAGTCGTTGTTGTTATTTTTTTCCCTCTGAACACTGGGGCTGAAAAGAAAAAAAAAATACTGTTATCAATCTTACCCGTATTAAATTTAAAGCATTTATTATTATTTCAATTTATTTGACAAGCTTTCATTATTCAAATTTAATATTCAGTTGTCTCTCTCTCTCTCTCTCTCTCTCTCTCTCTCTCTCTCTCTCTCCCCCTCTCTCTCTCTCTCTCTCTCTCTCTCTCCCCCTCCCCCTCTTTGTCCAACTTAAATGTAATTTTCTTTATGTGCGGTTTAGCAGCGCTCACTCAACCGTGTCTGCATAAACGTATGATAATCTGTTTGACAATTTTTTTTAGCTTACTAAGAGAAAAGCTTACCATAAAATATTTGGACAATGATAGCTAAATTAACATAATTAAAAAAAAAAATAATGCATTTTTTTTTTTCAAAAGACGGAGTTCTTTTAATGGTTTGTTTTTAATCTGTTATACTTGGTGAATCGGAGGTAGATAATGACTATTTTATAACACAGTTTTTTTTTCTTGCCTTTTTTTACTTAATTATCAAATCAATAATAAACATTAGGCCTAACTAAAATTCGAAATTTTTCTTCCAAGCTGATGTGGGAGGTGGTCTATAGTTTATAATCAGGGGAAATAATCCTGAATTTTGTTAGATAATGTAATGGGAAAGGGGTGATTTTTTCGATTTTGCGTTATACGCCACGACAGTGCCAACTCTATTGGCATAATCTTATATAAATACATTGTGTCTCGTTCACTTTAATACATATAATAGTATAGCATTTAATTACTATATATATATATATATATATATATATATATATATATATATATATATAATACAGGTCATAGATCAATGTGACTGTGTCATCCTTCAAAACCATTTAGGTCATTGCCATCAGAAATTGAATGATATGGTCAAGTTTTTTGTGTATTTTTTTTTTTTTAGTTTTGCCAATTTTATTTAGGACTTGACATTCTTCAAACAGACCCACAACTTGTAGAACACCATCGCAGTGGCGTCACTAGGGGGTGCGGGGGGTGCGGACCGCACCGGGTGACACCCTCACAAGGGGTGACACCCAAATTCAAAATATCTAGTTTTAGGCCTATATTCTTATTTTGTAATTTAAAATAATTTAAAGCCGTATTTAATTTTTTAAAAATAAATAAAAATATCTCCGATTATTATCAGCAAATGACTTTATAAGGCTTCGAAAAAAATTAATGCCAAATATAAAAATATCTCCGATTATTAACAGACACTGCGTACTTTTTATTATTAATTATTTTAATGAAATTATTGGTATACTTGCACTGACGTATAGATATCAATTATCGCTAAAATCCTGACCCCGGAAACGGAAAAAAATAATAAAGTCGCGCATGCCCACATATATACGGTCTCTGGAAAAAAAATAATATGGAGACCGGGGTGTCATGAGAGGGGTGACACCATGAGTTACCGCACCGGGTGACACCATCCCTAGTGACGCCACTGCATCATCGCATACTCAAGAGGTCGATCGATTTGTCAGAGATGCCAAATTAACAAGAATAGAACAACTCAAGACTGTTTAATGATTTGTAAGTTCGCGAAAAAAAAACTTTTTTTCATATTGGAACGTGCTCAACTTTCTATTGCGAAACTTGAGCACGTTTTTCTATTGCGATACTTGGGGACATCCTCACAAATGTCTCCCAGCCACGAGTCCTTTTAGTATGCTCTTGTAAATCGGCTGATGTGCGTGCATTACTATATATATATATATATATATATATATATATATATATATATATATATATATAATTCACAACTTCAAGACGCAGGACTATTTATAGATTGAGGAATTTCCGAATACGTTGACAACTCGCGACAACGGAAAAAAAAACACTATATTGTGGAGACGGGAGGGCTGGATCACAGCAAGCATGTTGTTTAAAGTCGGTCAAGATGGATCACTCAGGAAGTCTTCACCCGTCAGCTATAGATGTTTAAAATGTTTCAAAAATAAATTTCGCTTTACAGAAAACATAATTCGCTTTGTCATTGTGTCCGTATCAAAGATTGTGTCAGTATCTTTCCCCCTTTCTTTGCGGCGTATGACACGCCGCGGGACGACTAGTATATTATAAAACTGTTACTGACTGACCTTAAAAGAAACGCAAAGTTTAAGCAGTTAGAGGCGTAACTAGAGAGTGGCGATACCTGTCTTGCGTGTAAGAGCTAGGTATATAATTTATTGTCCTACCTGTGAGAGCCAGGTATAAAGTTAGCTGTACTGTCTTGCGTGTAAGAGCTAGGTATATAATTTATTGTCCTACCTGTGAGAGCCAGGTATAAAAAAGATAGTCATACCGTCTTGCCGCCTGTTACTCTATGTAGATCTTGAGGCAACATTTTTTTTTAGATTAGGCACCACTTGTTAGGTTACTGACCAAGCGTGGGAAAATTTTCCTTACTTACCGTTACGTATTATTATTGTTTTATCAGCTGAGAAATAAAACATGGATTCACGTAAAAGGAAACAAAATTTGATCTGCAAGAGACAAAAAAAAATTCGCAATCGGGATTTTTTTATTTTTAATGTATGTCTGCTGATGAAAGGAACATATCTGGGGGCAGCGATTGAAGCTTTTGTTTAGATTTTTTTAAAAGGGAGGACCACGCCCACACATTTTTCACGCGTGATTTACAGTTTTAATAATAGATTCATTTTTGCAAGCGCTAGAGGTCCCGGAATGTTTGTCATTTTGGTAAAGAGTGGCTAGAAAGGCCCACAAAAGAGAAGCCAGATTGGCGGTTTTCCCCACCAGTTTTATTTTTTTTTTTTTTGCGGTTTCCATTGGAATTTAAGTGTGATTCCCGCTTTTTTAAAAAGTTTATTATGTAATTAGTTTAATTAAAGGTTAAATATTATATCATAAATGAATTGAACATTGTTACATTTTACATAAGTTTAGAACCTGTGCGGTTAATGAACCCAGTAATTGGCTACGGGTACTCTTTATAGGTCTAAAGACAACAATCACTCTTTACAAATGGGAGGGAGGGGTGGGGTACGAATGCTCAGCTGTGATACACAAGCAAGCCAAAGAAAAAGATGGACCCTGTTAGACAATTTAATAACATTTGTACATGTAACAATCCTTTCTCCGAAATGACTTAGACCCAGGCCCGTAGCCAGGTCAAAGTAAGCAGGGCAATACCCAGCAAGGGGGCAGTTTTTCCCATTTTAGTTAATTTTTCTTTATTTTTTCCTCTTTTTCTTTTTTAAGCGGGGGGGGGGCACTCCACACTTAGCGGGGGGGGGCACGGCCCCCAGTGCCCCCCCCCTTGGCTACGGGGCTGCTTAGACCTACAGATCGACAATATCACTGAAATATCTGAGTGTATATTTAAAAGTAGACTTTATTTTGAGTTAAGGCATGCTTAGCTAAAGTAAAACTGTATTTGATGCATTACAATGTATTTTTACATATAAATATATAGTAAAGTAAAGCTACCTTAAGCACCATCGGGGCTGATGAAGAGTACAATTCATCTGTTTCAGTAACCTCGGCAGTCGGCATATAAAGGGTTTGTCTGGTTAATTGTATGTAATGCGTGTAGATAAGGTTTGTAAGAATCAAACGTCAAACACATTATTAAAAGAGTGTGAAATTTAAGATTCAATTAAATGCATTCTTTATGGTTTGAGAGACCGTTCGTCCACAAATAATGTACTCAAGTGTATATAACGGCATAAATAAAATTATAAAAAGAAACTGCATTTCTTTCCCTATAATAAAAATTCATAACGTTAAATGCTATGCATGAAACAATGCAAGAGGGTGGAGAGAGGGGGGAGGCAGGTCTTGTCAAATGTTGGGTAAGAGGTTGGAGTTAGGATTAGTGTTAGGACTTAACGTATGTACACCGTGTCTGAATTTCGAGCTAACTAGGCGAGAAGTTTTCTTCACTGAGTGCCATAATGGTTGTCCAGTTGTATTGTTAAAATAGGTTTTGATGACTTGTGCCTCGCTATTTGTGTTACAATCAAACAGCGATGAAACGAAGCTTAGCAAGAAGATATTCTTTTATTTAACATTGTTTTTTCTTATCTTGAATCACACAGTTAAAAAAAAATCTTATCTTACGTGAAGTTAAGTACTTTGGTCTAGTATTGGTTAGGTAACATTTCTTGTTGGTCGAGTTTCATCATGTGAACAAAAAAAAAACAACAGAAAGCATATTATTGTATCCAGATTGTTTACGTGTATAAACTAGTATGAAGTCCAAAGTATAAAAACCAAACACACTCGTAATAGTGATTTTGTAAGTATATGTGTGCTGTGCAAGGGTAGAAGCAGCCCCGTAGCGTGAAAATTCTACATCAGGGGCCAGGCATTCTAGAACAGGGGCCAGGCAATTGCAGAGGGGCCAGGTAATACATTTTACTAAGTAGAACAAATAAGCAGAGGGGGGCCAGACAAAACGCAGGGGGGGGGCGGCCCCATGCCCCCCCCCAGCACGCTACGGGCCTGAGTAGAAGGTGTGTCTATGCGCGTGCGTGAGTTGCTTGTGTCCCATGGTGGGCATATTACGTGTAGCAAATAAGTTTCCAGCACTGTTAAAAACATTATGATTCATATCTCTGCTATTTGTTTTAGTATGCTATACACAATACAAATGGTGTGTGTATTATTCTGTTTAAGGGATGCCCATCAACAGCACTATGACCTCGGCAACAGAGTTCAAAGACTGGAGCCAGCTCCACGAGTCGAGCAATACTTTGTTTGAGGCCGTGCAAGTAAGGAAAACAAATGCATTCATGTATAAACTTGAAGTTTGTCTATTTACAGGGTCAGATTATAATCATACACTTAATTGGCTAAAGTCACTCAGATCAACCGGCACCTTTCCGTTCCTAATTTCCAGCAATTAGTGCGAAAATATCTCAGCTAGTGACTTACATGTTTTTTTTTAATGCAAGGGAAATTACCCATTTATTGGTGTCGTTCATCATAGTTAAACACGGTTATATTCCTTGATTAGTATAATGAGAATTGTTTTTTTTTTAATTAATAGCAAAATTAAAATTATTGAATCATGCATTGTCATGGAGCAAGAACATGCATGCGAATTTTCAAGAAAATCCATCACTTAAAAGTACCATAAAATTGATTACAAAAAAAAACAAAAACTCCGTTTACAAATAATTGCAAAAACTGTTCATAACAAGAGTTTGACAAAAAAATGCGATCCATAATTGTTTGAAAAATTATTTATCGAAAGACAGGTTGAATTTTTTTTTTAATAAAACATCAACATTAATATGAATAAACATAAAAAACAACTTACGGCCAACACCTTATATGTGTTTTAATGCAGCGGTCCTCAATGTGGTATGTGTACCCCAACGGGTATGGGTACGTTATGAAAGGGTGCGCAGTGACATATAATTTTCTCCTTTACTAAAGTAATTATTATTTTTTTTTTTTAATTTGCATTTCTTTTTTTTTTTTACTAATGGTGTCTCTGATATAAAATGTATAAAAATATTAAGAGGAACGAAAAGGAATTGACTTAACGTGTTTATTCAACAATTAATTGCTATTGAAAATGAACAATTCTATTTGACAGATAGTTCAAAACATTTCTAATTGGTTATTGGTGGACGAAATAGGGAAAGAGAATGAGGAAGGAGGGTGGAGGCAGGAGATAAAAAGCATAAAAGGGATGGGACGTGTGACAATACTGAAAAGGAAAGGGTGAGACAAAATAGGGACAAGTTGCGAAAAAGATTGGGACGGGGCTTGATAAAGAATACCGAAGGTTGGGGGGTGGGGGGGGGGGCGGAAGGAAGGGAAAATACATAACACGTACGGGACGTGTGACAGAATACTGAATAGGTAAGGTGAGCATAAATAGGGAGGAGATAGAGATGAAATAAGCAATATGATAGAATTGTGACTTGGCGGGAGATAAAATACATTATAGGGAGAGAGAACGAGAGTGGGGCTGGAAATGGGTGTAATGCTGCATTATGAACACATCCACCTTAATCCACCCCTGTTTATCACCCCTGCCTGTCTGTCTGACAATGTTATCTACCTATTTATATGTGATGAATCTATCTCTACCCGAAACCTTGTTATTTTCATTTAAACTTCATATTACTTCAATTTTATATCTTCCTATTGTTCTATTTTCAATTATTTATTTACAAATCCCACACAATACCCCGTGAAAAGTCAGCAGCAGTTAATAATTGTTGGCCGATTAAGTTAATCAAACCTGGCATCTACTTGCAGAAGCCGTCTGATTGGAGCAGTTTCAAACTATCGGCGGAAAATATGGCCAGATTTCAGGCAGACGGATTCATCAACCACGTTCCGGTTCTGACGCACGAGCAGTGTGATCTTCTACTTGGAGAGTACGTCCCATTTATGGTACATTTTCTTTAACGTTCATAATCTCTTTTATACTACATCATTACCGTGATGTTAGATTCTATACTTAATGTAATTAATATCGTTGGCATGCAATTAACAAAATACAGTTTGCAAAATGCTCTCGTACTTTGTACTGCTCTTCCCAATGGTAATCGACTGCCCTTCCATCTCACAGTACTGCTCGGCTCTCTGGCTAAGTACTGCTCTTCTTTCTGACTTGGTCTGTTCTTCTTTCTCTCTTATTGTGTGCCTATCTGCTTTTAAAGTAGTGTCCTTTTCTATGACTTTGCCCGTGATCTTTATCAGCAATTCTCTTTTCTTGCATTGCAGTCAATCTACTGCCCTCTGCTTTCTAAGTACTCTGTTCTCGGGTTGTGCACTTATGTAAACTTTCTTAGTATTTGCTCTCCTCGATTACAATGCACTTTTCTGCCCTCATAATTTGAATGCCCCCCTCACAAACGCAGGACGGATCCCTAAGTCCACAGGACTTGGACCTGCTGTATGAGTACCACAGGAACCAGTCTGGCGACGAGGACAGCGTCCTGATGCATGCACTGGGCCACTGGAGAATCTCAGCCCTCTTCCATGACCTGGTCTTCTTGCCTGCCGTTGTGGTGAGTGTATTTGGATACTTGAATCTTACACATACACACACATACACACAAACAAAAAAAAAACACGTCTTATAATGAATGCATATGTATAGACACAGAAGTCGTTATAACAGCAGGGAATTGAATGTTTTGCCTTTTTTTTTTTTCAAACCATCAGGCCAAAGTGTCTCAGCTTCTAAGACCAGGAGAGGAAACCCCAGTTCGATTCTGGCACGATCAGCTGTTTGCGAAGCCAGCCAAGCGTGGCGGTGTAGTGGCCTGGTATGGACATGTCGTGTAGTGGTCTGGTATGGATATGTCATGTAGTGGCCTGGTATGGACATGTCGTGTAGTGGTCTGGTATGGACCTATCGTGTAGTGACCTGGTATGGACATGTCGTGTAGTGATCTGGTATGGATATGTCGTGTAGTGGTCTGGTATGGACATGTCGTGTAGTGGTCTGGTATGGACATGTTGTGTAGTGACCAGGGTATGGACATGTTGTGTAGTGGCCTGGTATGGACATGTTGTGTAGTGGTCTGGTATGGACATGTTGTGTAGTGACCTGGTATGGACATGTTGTGTAGTGGTCTGGTATGGATATGTTGTGTAGTGGTCTGGTATGGACATGTTATGTAGTGGTCTGGTATGGATATGTTGTGTAGTGGTCTGGTATGGACATGTTGTGTAGTGACCTGGTATGGACATGTTGTGTAGTGACCTGGTATGGACATGTTGTGTAGTGGTCTGGTATGGACATGTTGTGTAGTGACCTGGTATGGACATGTTGTGTAGTGGCCTGGTATGGACATGTTGTGTAGTAACCTTGTATGGACATGTTGTGTATTGGCCTGGTATGGATATGTTGTGTAGTGACCTGGTATGGATATGTCGTGTAGTGACCTGGTATGGACATGTTGTGTAGTGGCCTGGTATGGATATGTTGTGTAGTGAACTGGTATGGACATGTTGTGTAGTGACCTGGTATGGACATGTTGTGTAGTGGCCTGGTATGGACATGTTGTGTAGTGGCCTGGTATGGACATGTTGTGTGGTGCTCTGGTATGGATATGTCGTGTAGCGGTCTGGTATGGACATGTTGTGTAGTGGCCTGGTATGGATATGTTGTGTAGTGACCTGGTATGGACATGTTGTGTAGTGACCTGGTATGGACATGTTGTGTAGTGGTCTGGTATGGACATGTTGTGTAGTGACCTGGTATGGACATGTTGTGTAGTGGTCTGGTATGGACATGTCGTGTAGTGGTCTGGTATGGACATGTTGTGTAGTGGCCTGGTATGGACATGTTGTGTAGTGACCTTGTATGGACATGTTGTGTATTGGCCTGGTATGGATATGTTGTGTAGTGGTCTGGTATGGATATGTCGTGTAGTGACCTGGTATGGACATGTTGTGTAGTGGCCTGGTATGGATATGTTGTGTAGTGAACTGGTATGGACATGTTGTGTAGTGACCTGGTATGGACATGTTGTGTAGTGGCCTGGTATGGACATGTTGTGTAGTGGCCTGGTATGGACATGTTGTGTGGTGCTCTGGTATGGACATGTTGTGTGGTGCTCTGGTATGGATATGTCGTGTAGTGGCCTGGTATGGACATGTTGTGTAGTGACCTGGTATGGATATGTTGTGTAGTGACCTGGCATGAATATGTTGTGTAGTGATCTGGTATGGACATGTTGTGTAGTGGTCTAGTATAGATATGTTGTGTAGTGACCTGGTATGGACATGTTGTGTAGTGGCCTGGTATGGATATGTTGTGTAGTGACCTGGTATGGACATGTTATGTAGTGGTCTGGTATGGACATGTTGTGTAGTGACCTGGTATGGACATGTTGTGTAGTGGCCTGGTATGGATATGTTGTGTAGTGACCTGGTATGGACATGTTGTGTAGTGACCTGGTATGGACATGTTGTGTAGTGACCTGGTATGGACATGTTGTGTAGTGACCTGGTATGGACATGTTGTGTAGTGGCCTGATATGGACATGTTGTGTAGTGGCCTGGTATGGATATGTTGTGTAGTGACCTGGTATGGACATGTTGTGTAGTGACCTGGTATGGATATGTTGTGTAGTGGTCTGGTATGGATATGTGGGTGGGCGGGTAATTGGGTGGGTGAGTGGATGGATGGATGGATGGATGGGTGGGTGGATGGATGGATGGACGGACGGACGGACGGACGGACGGACGGACGGACGGACGAACGGACGGACGAACGGACGGACGGATGGATGGATGGATGGATACTTATACCCAAACTACTAATCCCCACAGGCATCAAGACTACTCGTACTGGACAAGAACAAGACCAATGCAGCATCTTACGGTAGGTCATCAACTCAAGTCTCTTTTTTCTGTTTTCTTACTCAAAACTTCTGTTTTTTATTTGTTTGGAAAAATTGTGTAATCGATTTTTGAGGCACTTTTTAGTGATCGATGTTCTTGAAATTTTGCTTACATGTCCTTACAATGCATGATTCAATAATTAATTTTGCAATTAATTAATTAACTATTTTTATTTTTAACAAATATGAATATTAAAAAAAATCACTTGAACTAACTAAGGGATATAACCATGTTCACTGTGATGGACGGCTTTAATAAATGGGTTACGTCCCCTGCATCAACAACACTACATGTTTCAGATCGAGATCTATGCTGGCACGTGATCACCTCGTGCTGGTATGTCAAAGCAAAATTAAAAATGCTATTTTTTCCGATATAGAATCAAGAGATAAACGTCATCCAATTGAGTAGAAAGAAATATGGTTCTTTGCGTAAACTCGTTGTCTGTTCGCAAGATCTGTTGGTGCCTCGTTTTATTATTGAATGATTTTACAATTGGCCAGTAGTGTACATAGATATCTTTATGGTAGTGTAGCTAACTACGAGACGCCCTCGCATAAGACAAGACTTCTTTTAAGCAATGGACCCTATGAGTCCCGAGGACATCCGGGCTCCCTATAATGACGCTATGTTTATTTTTAGACTCAAAAAAGATTTGATTTTTTTTTTTTTAATTTCATAGGTTCACATTGCACTGGAGGATCAAACTGAAGAAAATGGAACAATAAAATATATACCTGGCTCTCACAGGTAGACAGTGGCGTAGTGAGGGGGGCAAGGGGGGGGGGTCATCATACCCCATGCGCCACTCACAAAGGGAGCGCCAAATGGTATATTTTACATATAATATTATATGGTTTTTGACAAACCGCTCCGTCTTTGCCTAGTTAGGACGATCTGCCATTAGGCCTAGCCCCTCTTAATTTGAACGTTTTTTTGGTCTTCAGAATTCGTATTATTCTTATTTTTAGTAACTCAGTGGCTCCGGCACCGGCCAAAACCATTAAATTAGGGTATAAGGAACATGGCATATATAATTTTTTTTTCAGAATTTATTTTTAAGGATTAGGGTTAGGGATAAGGGATAGGGTTAGGGATAGGGTGTGGAGCAATATCTATGGCTGGTACCCGAAGAAAAAAAAAATACGGGTTCGGTCGAACCGTAGCCACTGCGTTTTAGTAATTAGTTTCGAACATTTTAAAGTACATGTAGTGTATTGTCATCGAGAAATAAAAAAAAATAGTTTGGATAGAGTTTTTTTTTATTTTACTTTGTCAGGTGGACACGAGATGGCGAACCGCTCCCAGTGCTGGACTTTAATTTTAAAGACATGGAAGGTATCAAGGTATGGCAGTGACTTAGGTATTTTGCAGCATATTGCAAAGTCTTCCAGGGCTCTTTCCGACTGTGGAGGGGGTAGGGGGGAGGGGTCTAACAAGACTGAAATCTGATTAATGAGTCAAAATTTTGATGGGGTTCACTTTAACAATTTTGAGATGGAATGTAAAAATTATTTTTTTTGTAGAGGAAAATAATTAGAAAATTATTTTTTTTTAAATGATCTTGCAGACAATTTTAACAGCAGAAGAGCTAGAGCAGTTCAAACCAGTTTCAGCCAATTTGAAGAAAGGGGAGGCAAGCATACATCACGCTCTATCAGTCCATGGATCCTCTGAAAACAGGTATGCGGCTATATTTCGACACGCATATATCAACTCAACTAACAACTGGGGGAGGGGGGGTGAAACATGAGTACATGATAGGGGGAAACACTGAGTCCAGTAATTCGATATAAAATGACAGTGGTTGATAATTGTGAGTGATCAGATGGGCCCCCAGTTTGTCCCAATTGTCAGGGGCCTCACATTATTGTGTCCTGGTCCTGTACTAATGTTACATTGAAAAAGGATATAAAATATTTAGAACAGATTAATGGACATCAAAACCATAAAATAAGAGCCTTGGGAAATGTCTTGTATTACAACAGAATGGCCGCTTAGCTGAGGGCAAAAGCGACAACATAAATGTCACCGATCGAGTTGCGTATTTTTTTAAAATATTAGTTTAATGTCCCTAAGTTAGCACACAATAAAATGGATACCCCGAGTGATCGGTGGAAAATGTAACGGCGGAATGGAATTGCAGTAGAAAAAGGTATCATTACCTTTCATTGGCTGTTTATAATTTGATCACTATTATTGTAATTATTCTAACGATAGGGAAAATACTGTACAGTTTGTTGTAGTTTTTTTAAAACATTTATAAAACACTTATTTTTACACGCCTGTATGTTTAGTGGTACGTACAGACACCATTCCTAAATAACAAAAGACCTGTTTCTACATTTAATATCCTTTTTTATCATCAGAATATATATATATATATATATATATATATATATATATATATATATATATATATATATATATATATATAGCTATATGTAATTTACTTGCACTTAGTACTTTTCTGTATTTATTGTATATGTCAAACACACGTTAAAACTTTGGACAATCGTTAATGGCATGGTCAGGTCTGACACACCCAGATTGGCTGCTGTGCTGAACTATTTTGCCGATGGAACAGTTAGCAACACAGACCAAGAATTACTTAAAGGGAGTATAATTGCAAAGGTAGGATTGTTTATGTGTACTCTACCTTAGCATTCACTTAAACAGTTGGGGGGGGGGGGAAGCTGGTTGGCAACTGTTGGCAAGTTAAATAAAAGGCAACAGATAATGAAAATGCAAAGAAAGAAAATACTTAACAAATATCAAAATTTAGGCTTTTGAAAGTACCAGAAAAAAATTCCTTGGAGGTTAAAAAATATTTTTAGAAATTAGGATGACTTAATGAAACAGTGATCACCTGTTGCAGTTATTTGCTTCATTTATTTATTTTGTAATTTATTAATGAAAGACATACAAAGTCTAATTAATTACGTTATATATGTATATATTCAATATAGCAATGAAATGAGTTGAAGGCATAATAACTCCAGTATGTTGTTTTAATGATATATAAATTAGTTATTTCATTAACTCTTGAGATACAAACTGGCACATTCACTTTTAATTTTTTGTTGTCATCCTAATTTCTAGGAATGTCTGTTTTTAGTGCAGTTTTTTATTATAAAATGCGCTTTTAACAAAAATATTTTTTTGTTTTTTTTTAGTGTTAGTAGAGCTTAATTGACTTTTGTTTGTTAAATGTAAATTTAGTAGTTTAATTGGGTGTTTCCTAGAGAACCAAATGGGATTCTAAAAATAACATGTAGTCACCTAAATAAGGGCTTGTATTGTACAACACATTTATTTTGATTCAATAATCTTTAAATTTTACTTCTTTTTTTTTTCAAAAAAAAAGTTTTTAAAGTCTACAACAGATAAAATTTGATTGCAGTACTCAGACAAAAGACAGAACAAACAAATTTTAAAAAGTGACAAAGATAATCATGTCCTGTTGTGAATAGCAGGAACTTGAGAATATCTCTGATAGGTTTCTTCCAAAATATTTAACAAGGGAATATCTATCCAAGTGGTGGTGACTTCCAACATATTTAACGGAAGTGGCTGTATAACGGTTTTGATATTGTGTGAGTGTATTGAATTGGTGGCCACATTTGGGGCGATTTGTTTCGTTTACCTTTTCTATATCACCGCCTCATATCAAATAGCAGCGAGGAGATTTCCAATTACACATACATAAACATTTTACCAACACTATGACCTACATGTAGTACTAAGATATTACCAACTTTTTGTTTTTATCTACTCTATAGAAAATTTCATGTTTGCGAAGGTAAAATTCTATTAGTAGTCAAAAACAGGAAAGAAATAATAAAGTCAACTCTCCTATGTTGTTCAAGTTATTTGATATTTATTAATATTTATCACCTTTGTTCTGCACAGGGCAAATCAATGGATGGTCAACTTTTTCCAATAGTGTATGACCCAATATGGTCCAAGTAAGGTTATAGATAACTATTGTCAGATATCAACCAAGGACAACAACATTGAATAAGAAATGAAAACGCCACAGAGAAAATTAATTTAGCTCACTATCCTTTAGAACCATGTAGTAATATTGACTTTTATAAGGAGAGATGCACATACATGCAAGAAGAATCAATACATAATACCATACGTGCCAATGATCTAAGACTCAAACATAAGGGCATCTTATCTCTACTCAATTCCCTTTCATTCAGTCCTTACAGCAGCTGTGTTATACTTCTATCCAAAGTAAATGTGCTCTGTGCCGGAAAATTAAAAAAGCTTTCGATAAGAATTTTGTTTCTTTGGTTTTTTCAATTAATTGATATCACAAAAAGGTACAGCAGTGTTTCTCAAAATTTTAAAATGCACTTTATATGGGTAATTTATTGAGTTATTTTATCTATACAAGCTGTACACTGCAAAACATTTGTGTAGAGATAAACCTTAGTCTAACTTTTAGGCTATCATGAATGTCATTATATAGGTACAAATAATTTATTAGCAAAAGTGAGAAACTTCTATGCTATTTTTTTCTTATTTAACTAAAGAATAAATAATTAAAAAGAATTTCCCATAATAAAATTTGTTACAATGTGCATTGCTACTCTAATCCTCAAGTGTTTTTGACTAGATAACTTGAAGTCATTTTTAGTACATTTATCATATAGAGGTGCATGAAAGAAGCCATTAACATTTACACAGGAAACAATATACATGTACCAACTTTTGACTGACAGAAAAAAAAAAAAGACGAGAAAATATCTCAGTGGTTCACCAACATTTAAGACACACTACAGTACAGTAAACTTTTTGTTTAGCTTCATACATTCCTGTTAGCACTACTAGTCAGAATTTATGACATCTATTCAAAAAACTTCACTACATACTAAACCAGCCTATAAAATGTAAGAATAAAAAAACAAAAAAAAAACACACAAACACACAATGTATCATAAAATGTCAATATATTTTATTTTCATTATTTACAAAGATAAAAAATATCATTTAACACAATTAACATGCTAGAATACATTATAATACAGTGACATAAGGCAGCAGTCAACTCTTTGTTACTGTTGGTGTCATTTCAAAGTGTGGGAAAGAATGGTCGTTGGAGGAATGAGAGACATACTGTACAGGTCCACAGTGTTGGACAAAGATGTTGGGGGGGAGGGGGGGGAGGTATGGACAATGAGACCAAATGAAAGATTGAACCGTCCCATCTGTCTATGATACAGGCACAAGATCTATCGTGGATGAATTTAATTATTTTACCTCAAAAAAAAAATATAAATAAATAAAATCTGTACACGTATCAAAACAAAGATACTGGTAATTACATCAACTGCCTTATTCATCTGGAAACTCTTCCTATTAATGGTATTGGTAAAATTCCTACAGTAAAAAAAAAAAAAAACAAGAAAAAGAAAAACACAAAGAAATTAGCAAAGAATAAATAAAATAAATATAGTTATAACAAATTAAGAGGTTACACACGTTCAGCTTTCATATCAGGTGGGGTTAGCTCTGCAACACCAGAATACTTAAAACCTCAGGTCATGTAATCTCTTAACTGCATACTTAAAAATTCTAAATAAATGTAACCTAATTATAATCTTCAAATGTTTCAATGGCACTTTTTAAGATCCTGGTCAATCTTATGTAAATTCTTCAACAGACATGGTGAAATATATTAAAAAAAAAATACTGCTGCCTCTCATAAACACAAGACAATTTACACTACTGAAAAAAACTATCTTTGCCCAGCTGTTAGCTAAGAAAACATACTGAGTCGACACATGCTGGAGCCAAGCCAGCTGTTTGTAAAGATATGAAAGAGTAGCAGCATTCAACCTTGTAAGGATGTCTTTTTTTTTTGTAATCAAGTCAACTTTATCAAAAATACTCTTTGAAGAAAATCAACAAAAAAAAAGCAAGCTAAAATCAATAAGTAAAAATAACACCAAAAAAAAAAAACTGAGACAACTTAGAATTCATACAACCAAACCTAAAACAAACTTAACAACTGAGAACTCGTACAGCTAAAAACAAGGAAAAATAACCCGACTACTGAGAACTCGTACAAAATAAACAGGAGGTAACAGTCCACAGCAATACCGTGAGACAATAAATCTAAAAAAAAAAAAAAATCTTCTGTCCTTTGACAGATGAGCACACATATTTTGAGCTTGATGAACGAAAATCACTCACCTACTGATCACACAAAACATTTTATATGTCAGGTGCACATCAAAACTGCAGTAGATGTACACTTTTTTTTATGTTTGTCACAAGATTAAAAATGTTGTACCATAAGATTTTTTCTTTGTACAACCCCCCCCCCTTAACACATTAAGAAACATTTATAGCGTAATAAAGCGTAAAAAATTAAAGTTTAATTTGTCTTTGGCAAGCTACCTGATTATTCATGTACTAGTCTTTTTTTTAAGAGGCTTTCCTCTGCTGAAACAGCCAACTAAAAGAAGTTGAGCTAAGACATTATTACAAGCTTTTCTCTTGTATCCATCCATATGCTAATGAATATTCTAGAAAAAAACAATGAAGAAATGAAGTCCTAAACCGCTAGCACCAAAGAGCTCCAAGATGCAGAAAAAGCAATATCCATTGTTTGATTTATGAAGAAAAAAAACTAAAAAAAAAATAAATGAAATAAGGGAATGTCCGGTACTAATGAATGCATTCAATACAACACCTTGTCAAATATGTACAATAACCAAATTAACATGGACATTATGACATGTGTGGGGGTTATGACCTAACTATAAATACATGTGCTGAGACATGTTTCAAGTTCAGAGCCAGGATGCAACCACAAAACACTGGTTACAAATCTGAGAATATTTACTCTTAGGGAGTAAGCCTATTTATAACTGCAATGATTTCTTTCACAGTAAATCAATATTTCAGCCTTGTAACAAGATCCTACAGAAATATATGAATTCTTTATGACCAGATGTGAAAGATGTTTTCTTAAATATTAATACCAAAACAAAAACTGCATACTTTTATAATGCAATAATAATTGAGACATTTACCAATAAAGTCATGCATTCAACTTCAGAGCCTATCTAATCATATTACATGCATATAACAGCTCCAATCAAGTGAAAGGGATGAAAGACAAAATTGTATCCAGCTAGGAAACTCAGCCATTCAAACAGGTCTATATCTATATATAAATAGAAATCTGTAGATTCATACTGTAATTTCACAGAAGACAACCAACACGTAATTTTGGAATAAAAAAAAGTAGCCAACAAAAAAGAAAACTCAAACCCACTAGGTCAATAAAATCAATATATCAGAGCCATCATAGGATGTTAAATCAGTCAATACCAGAGCCATCATAGGATGTTACATCAGTCAATATCAGAGCCATCATAGGATGTCAAATCAGTCAATATCACATTTTCCCATATCCTAAATGATACATTATTTGAAAATACAATTTTGGAACAAGTATTCAAATTTTTTTCAAACCTCTTAAAAATGAAACTGACACAAATAGAGCAATGAAGATTGGAATGAAAATGACTGTTATTTCAATTAAAAAGCTAAAAGAATATTAAGCTGGAATAAAGATGTGGACGTTTTTTTTTTAAAGAATTTAAATATTGCATAAGTCAGACCATTAACAAAATAAAATTTAACTAAATAATCCTTTAAAAATGTAAGGCCTTTTCTGTATTGACAGACTGCAGAATGGGTTGGGTTAATTTCTTATTTGAAAATACATATGATGTCATGCTACTTCCTGGATTTCCAAAGCTATATCATGCTATTTCCTGATACACAGAGGCATAAAAATAAATTCACCATCGCTTTTATCTCTTTCAATGACATTGACAAACAAACAGTAAAAAAAACTATGGATGAAGAAAATTTATGTTCACATTATAGGTTCTAGTAGTTCTGAAGAGGTGAAATGGGGTGAAAAACTGAGTTAAATGAGTGAAGATACATCTAGATGACAAGTTGAAATTATAAAAGATCATGAGCTTCAACATAAATAAAAGAAGTATTAGTGGTTTATAAAGCATACACGAAGCAAAAAATATTAAACAATTCCTTTTTGAATGGGGCTCAATGTGAGACTTAAATTCAACCAAAATACAGCCTCCTCAAAACACAAATGAAAATGAAACAAAACCAAAACAATCAAAGGAGCATACAAGTAACCATCCACATACACCTTCATTCAATCATATTCGTTCACACAGGTTCATATAGTCAATCCACCGTCTGAACTACCTGAGTCCTTTGTTCAATGATCCGAGAGGCTGTCTGCTGTTCTATAAGTCTGGCCGCTGCATGTGCATCAGATTTAATAGTAGCAATGTATGTATGAGAGTTGCGCGCCCGGATGTGGTGTGCTTGAGGTGTGCGCCTTTCGACCACAGAAATCTCCTCAGCTGTGCCAACAAGTCGCCCAAGTTCTGCCGCTGTGTACCCAAGCAACATCTTCAGATCACATACAAACTTGTAGACAAATCTTTTTCCATGAACCTAACAACAAAAAATAAAAACAGACAAATGATAACAAAAACTACAGATAAATATTTCTAATGACCAGCATTAAAAAAAATTCACTAAAAATGTTTCTTATATTTACAAATCACATGTACAAAAGAACAGTCTTACTGCACAATAAAGTTTGAAAAAAAATGAAATGCATTATTTTCCCCTTTCCAATGCAAATTCCTTTACTAATTAGACTTATCACGTTACTTTTTACTTTGCTTAGAGAGTAGAAATGCAAAACAAAACCTAAAAATGTCACTCAATACCAAGAGAGGAAAAAAAACTGAAAATAAAGCAAACCACTTGAATTATGCAAGTTATGACTTAAGCTGGCAATGAGGTCTAACATTTGCGACAAGCAATTCTCATCCTGTGTCCTTGGTTGAAGCAGCTAATCATAAAAGAAAATAAAAACCAATGCACAACCAAGTTAGAACTAGCAACTATTGCACAACGATAAAACTTTCTATTTTTGAGATAAAATGCTAACAACATTATCTGAAACAGAATTTTAGTACATTACCACAGTCATGAGTATTAATTTGGCCCAACATACCAATTATTATATTTTAACAGTTTACTACCTTTTATAATTGAGAGACTATGAACTTAATGTTGAATTTTTTTTTACGTAACACTTAATCAGATAACAAAACATAAATTAAAATTACCTTTAGAGAATAGAATAAATTTTAAGCTAAATTTTTCCTATATATTTTAAAACAATTAATGAAACCAATTTTAATATTGTGCAAAATATTACAATAGAACGACAATCTGCCATCATGGTTTGGAACATCAAACTATTGATGGAAAGTAAATTTTTTAGCATAATGATGAAAAAGTAATGAATTTATTTTAAGTGAATTTATAAATGATGTCTTGGATGAAATTAGAACCAATGAATTTTTTTAAATAGTAGCGGAAGAAGACACTAGCACAAAACAGTAGGTCACATAATGCTCAGATTTCTAAGGTATCATGATAAGCAATAGTTTTTTTTTAATATGTAAGAATTTATAGTTATCGTTCCAACCTAAAAAAGTCAGTGCTTGTATATTAACAAATTTCAAGTATCTAAAATTTACTTCTCATTTTCTTTTTAAATATATATCTAATAGCCAATAGAAATTTTGTTCTTTAAATGCTAAAATCAAATATTTGTACTGAAGAAGTACTTCAAAAGATGACAAGTTTATTTTTTATTCTTTTGAATTTTATTTTATTTATCAATAATTTAATGTTCAATATCTATTATTAAACAGTAATTCACTATGCTTCACTATAATTATGTAAAAAAATTTTTATGTGACACTCCAAAGAAAAGAAAAAGAGGTGAGACTTACATTACGTACCTTTGCGATCATGTCCCCATCATAATAGTATCGCAGTGCCCGAGACAGCTTTTCATAATTCATTGTTGGCTTGTTCTTCCTCTGGCCCCACATCTGGGCAACTACCTCAGGGTTGACCAATTTGAAC
Organism: Bulinus truncatus; assembly: GCA_021962125.1. NCBI lineage: Eukaryota > Metazoa > Mollusca > Gastropoda > Planorbidae > Bulinus > Bulinus truncatus. The sequence continues at coordinate 8,342,717 of JAGDYQ010000011.1, forward strand.
TCTCCCTCGTCACCAACCCATGCTATTACTTCCCTACACATTTTATCTGTCAACAGCTCCAGAAGGAACTGCCAAAGTTGGATCTGACCATTGTTACCTAGAAGATATGGAAAAACATCGAATTAAAATAATGCATATCTTAGATGTTTATGTTCTTAATGGGGTTTCTCTCTCTGGATAGCAGAATCCCTGCCAAATTCAAACTTTTCTATACACTACCTAGGAAATTCTCTTATCCCAGTATACTATTCAACATTTGAATATTTTTTTCATTTCTCAGTAGTTTAATTTTGTGCAGTAATGCCAGCAAGGATTTTTTTTTATTTCATCCATATCGATATAAAGCAAAGAAAACCAATAATACATGTACTTTGTTCAAAAGGTGGACCTAATTTTCTATAGAAGATGTGATGTCATTAAGTTAACAGCTAGTATATAAAAGGGAAAACAAAAAAAAACATTTTTTTAATTTATCATTATTGACTGCAGAAACATTGACCCACACTTTAAATTCATTACTCTAAAACCAACCTCAGGGCAGGTGGAGAGAGGGGGTGGGGGTCTTATTTCTGTTGTTTATTCTAAGATAATTCAGAAATAAAATCAAAATTCCTAATTAAACACTCTGAGGGGCAGACTTTGACACTGTTGAAACAGTTTTATACATTTTTTTTTTTTGATTAAAAAGAATCAGAAAGGGACATACTCAGCCTTTGTGTATGATAAGATCAAGATGAATTGATACGATCTATAACCAGTCAGTAACACTGATTTAATTAAATTTTTTTTTATGTTCTTTAGTTGACTCGTTAACACCTATCTATCTGATTTTCCTAAAAAATAAACCCACGTAATATGAAAAAGATTTTTTTTTGTGTGTGAAAAATTTCTCATTAAATTTTTTTTTCGCCCATTACAGATATTAAGAAAATAATGAAAAATAAACAATTAAAATTACTTCTCTTATTTATTCTAATTTTAATAGATCTTACAAAGAATATATTTATCTCAGGATTTCCCTGAATGAGAATGTTTTGTTCCAAAATCCTGGGATAAGCCAAACCCCTGGAAATGAAAAACTCTAGTAACAATGTATACAGAAATTGACAGCTTGTTAAATGATTTCCCACCTTAACTAACAATTGGTTAATGAAAGATGGAAAAAAAAAAAGGAAATAGTAAAACGTTTAAAACCCTAACCTGTCCTATTTCCTGGAGACATTCTCTCCTCACCAGTTATTCTAGGCGATCGAGGGCGATGTTTTCCAACAGATCTTACTCTACCTAAAGAATATTCAGACATAAAACACATAAATCAGGCATCAAACACATACTCTACAAGAAACAGTCACTTAAATTTGAGATACTGACCATATTTTCCATCTCCATCAGATGTGGAAACTGTAATTGTGGTGATGGCATGAGGAGTTGGCTGCTGCATTACCGCTGAGGAAATTAACAAACTATGAATACAAATAAGCAAACAGAGATATACAGCATTTCAGAACATCTAAAATGAGGATCTGCACGTGTTCTTTGATGTTTTAATAACTCACCAACAAATTTACATTTCCTCAAAAGTTCTAAATGCGTCCAAAATATATCACCAGGGTCATTAGGAATGTGTTGGACAAACTCAGGATGTGTCATTGCACACAACTGTTCCCCATTGAAGTTGAAGGTGTCAATATTCACATTAACAAGACGAAACTCTTTCACTGCCCACTGAATCCAGTGTTTTACATGGAGCTCACTCCACTGTGCTGGGTCTACAAGAATAACATAAAAATATACAAAAGGAACACGCAAATAAAAAAAAAGAAGCTTAAATTGCTGATACTCCTAACAAAAAAACATTACCAAAAGGAATTTTTAGTCTCTCCTGGTCTCTCCTAAAACTCTGGTCAACTATCCACCTGGTGACATTTTCAGACTCCTCTGGAAGAGGAATAACCACTTTAGCATTCTGCACTTGGCTAGACTGCATAGCTTCTTCTGCAGCTAATTACATTGATTGAAAAAGTAAAAACTGATTAGATCCTCCTTAAGCTTTGGTGCAATTAAATGTGTCAATTCTAACTAACATTTAATGGATAAGATGAGAATAGAATTAAAAATAAAATGTATAAAACTCTATAAAAACCTAATCTGGTGTCATTTATTCTCTGCTTTACTGTGCAGATTTAAGTGTGCTGGCTGCAAAGTTTATAACATGTGAACAGATGGACACTATGTCCAAACACTGACCATATTTCTCCTCCACTTCATCCTCTGCAGTTTTTAAAATGTCTAAGATATTTATCTTTGGCTTGACACCAGGTTGTGATTTCACTTCCAGGTTGATCTGCACCATCCCTTCCCCTTGCACACATTGGTCTACTAGACTTTTACCGCTGTCCAACTGAATGATTAAATAGTGGGGTATTGGATTAAAAGACAAAAATATATTTAAAAAATGATCTTATTACATAATGCCTCCCCACCCCGGTATTCTTGTAACGCTTTTTAAACAAAACATCCTTTATCACTGCATAAGTTATTAGTTAGCACCCCCCTCGCCACAGTTAATTGCCCAAACACAAGCCCAAATGACATGTAACACAAAAATCGACTTCAACATTCAATTTCACAAGACACTTTTACTTTGATGAAAATAAAATAAATATAGAAATCTAACAAACTTTACCTCAATAGAGTCCTGCAAATAAAACTGATGGTCAGCTAGTGAGCACTGTAGTCTTATTTCTAAAAGGCGCTTAAGTGTTGAAAGAGGTTCAGCTATGTCCATATGTTGAATAATTAAATTCTGATACTGTGGAGGGGGCTGCTGAGGTTGGACAATTTCCTCCTCATAGATTATTCTAGAACAAATTTTAATACAAATTCATGTTAAAGAAAGTTAATTGCTCAAAAATTATTTTAAAACATAACAACCATAGCGCATATGTCTTCTGTATGCATCACCAACAAAAAAACATTTACCCATCATCAAGACAAACTTCCTCCTCTGTTTTCTGACGTTTTATTTCTTGCCCAGAGGCATCAGTTACAATTTCTGTAATTACTTCAGTCTCAGGGTCTACTCCTTCAGCTACCACCTCCATCAAAGCTGGGGATGCAGCTCTCTTCATTTTCCTGAATGATATAAGTGTGTTTGTTTCAATGTAGTTATTCATAACATAGGATATTTCCATGCATGTACTTTCGTGAATATTAGTACCAACAAATTTCAGATTTTCTATAAAATTAACAAGTTGTATAAATTTCTGATATTCAATCATATTCTAAAGCATGGTGAAAAACTATCTCATAAATAGCCTCACCGTGGTCATTTTCATAAATTTAGTAATGAAATATTAAAAAAAAAACTGAATCAGAAGTAACTGCACTAATCTCAACAAAGAGCTGCATGCTAGGCATTTATATACACATTCATATCAAAACATAGACAAATACATGTACACATATGCCATTATTTTCATAACTTTGATAACTATCTATATTAAACAGAATGGACTAAATCCCTAGGTGACAACATAAATTATATATATCTGTTTAGCGGTATTTATAAAGGCCTAAAATTTTTTTAAAAAGTTGTCCACAAAATATGAAATTCATATAAACAATAGCAATTATAACCAATCTCTTAGTTTTGATTTTAAATTATGATGTTTAAAGATTTTAAGAGTAGCAATGAATTTCATCTTTCACAAAAATTAATTAATTTGATTAACAAACATTAAATTAAACAATAATAAATTCATTTTATTATGGGGGGAGATAAGGGGGGAACCCGAAATCCTAACAGTGGTTTTTAACAAAAAAAAGTATGGGATGTCTGATGTAAAGGAGGATTTTCTGTACATTAAAAATAAATATTTCTATTACTTTTCTAATGTAAATCATTCTCTCCTACATAATGCATTTTGTTGATTAAGTTTCCTTTCGTTTCAGAGCATGAACGCATTTCACGTTACAGAATACATTATATTTAAGTTAAACTTCAAATTAAATTTGAGTAAGAATGACATCAATTTCCCATTTTTTTGTTTAAAACATACAGTGCTTTTAACAAAAATAAGACATAATTGTGTAGTTAATAGGATACCTTTTGAGTGTGTGCAGGTCCACCCCCCCCTTTTTTCCTATAGAAAAACGAAATTGGGCAGGTGCTAGCCTACTATCAAAATGGTTTTAGTCTTTTAGTTGCAATTTTAATTTCTCATGATATTTGTTTCAAATTTGAACATGTTATCAAGGGGTTACATTATTTTCCCCTTTTTCAGATCCCATCTTTACAATTAAACCTGAGATAATTTTGTTAAAATTAGTTTACTTTATTGAAGATAAATTGTGTTTGCAATTAATATAAGAAAACATGTTTAGGTAAAAGTTGCAAGACTCGATTTATTTGATCTGACAGTAATGTGTACATTTCTATTTTCTAAATCAAAACGTTATCGATGCTAAAATGAAAAAAAAATACCTAATAATTGTTAAAAATTGTAATCAGAGGATATAATTTTTGTATTAATTTTTTTAAAAGACTTTGTACCCCGCAAACTCAACACGGCCAGTGCAGGTCTTAAATCCACTAGATTAACAGCTTTAAGCAAGTGTGACGTCACAGTCATAAAAAATGAATACAATGAAATAAAGGTAAAGAAAATATTTTTTTTAATAACTTACAATTATTAGCGACTAATTTTTCTGACCATTTCATTTAATTCACCATTGCAATAACATGAAACAACTATTAATCTCGAGGGTGGCTTGATATAAATTACCGGAAACTAATGAGAAATTTAATAATAAACAGCTCTAAGCTTGTAAATACAGCCTAACCCCACTTTATTGGGACACATCGGCCCCGGGGTTTTTTTTCCCAATTACTCGCTCCCACTTTAAAACAAAAAAATTTTATTTTGTTTTTTTTTTGGTTTTTTTTTGTGATTTTTTTCAAAAAAGAGGCTCTCTCCCATTTAAATTCAACCTACTTTCCCACTTCTACTAAGCAGAACATGTGGTTTTTTGGCTAAAATTAAGCAAATTTGTTTTAAAATTCTTTAATGGTAAACAATACAAATAATAATACAGAACAAGGAAACAGCTTAAGGAAGTTAAAGCATTGGAAGATAACATTAACTTATATTAAAATAACATCGAAAAGTTTAAACTGCAAATGGTATTGAAATGGTCATCATTGATTTTGCAGATATTGACAACTGTTGCCAGTCAGATTTAATTATAGCCTACAATCGTGTTTTATGAATTCAATTTTTTCAGTACATGGGCTAATAGGAATAATAATAAAACACCCTCTATTTAAAGCCCGAAAAATGCTTATAATAAAATTAAATTATATAGTGAATAAAAATAAGGGTTAAATAAGGCAACTGACTTTCAAAATGTGGCGGCCCTGACCGACATGGCGAACCCGCGGTTGGGCCAAAGTAGGCCAACACAGCAACCAACATGGCGGAGAGAAGGCGTGTAAGCCGAAGGACATAAGGAACATTATCATCGAGGAGTTTAAATGAAAATATAATTAATAAGTATGAAAGTTGCTTTACACAAGAAAAATTAATAAGAAAGGAAGAGGAAATGGTCAAACAAAACGGATGTTTATGAAGAATACTTCCGGCCTAAACTTCTCCACGTTCAACATCCTGTTTGTTTGACTCTGACCATTGAAACGTTACGACATGTTTAGACAGCCTAGTGGACGTCTAGAAATTATCAAATATATAAGAAAATTTAACTTTTAAATAGTTAAAATTATCTACATTATAATGACATTCTTACCCTGTTATGAATTAATGAATGAAAAGATGTAAACAGCGGTTATTTTTACCGGAAATCTGAGAAACGGAAATGGCATAAACTCAAAAATGTCTAGCCTCCAGGTTCACGTGATAACTTAGGAACGCAGCTCGAGTAATATTTAGACTGCGCATGTCAGATCTATTTTTAGCTTTGGCTGATCCATTATACTAATTTCCCCCTCAATTAAGATTGTTGCCTTAGTCATTTTGCATAAGGACTAGAGTTAAAATAATAAAGCCACAGAATTAAGTGTTTTTGTTAATTTTATAATGCTACAGACACATTATTCTAACAAAAAATGTAAATAGCTCTTTGTCTCTTTTTTTTAACACATCTTATTTTCATGGTAATAATAAAAAATGTTTGGAAAATTTAATTTTAAGTGTTAAATTTACATGGAAAACAATGAAACGCGGGAATAGAGGAATTTTATTTTTTTTTTCTGTTAGACCATAAAGTTATCTAATCTAATGATCAAGTAAACATCAATTGGTTTTTAAATGCCAAAATAATTATTTCATAATTGTGCCAGAAAGATGCCTACAATCGAAATAGTAATCAACACTACTATCTTAAGTCACTACAACTGTTATATAGTCGAATATTATTATTAAGATAAATAACAGGATATTACGAACATTAAATTGTGCTTTTTTAAATTTTAATTTAATGCTTCTAGAATTTATTTTAGGGTGGATTTGTTGGGAGGGGAAAAGCTTAAAGTTAAGAATGGGAGGTAGGGGTGTGGCCAGAAGATAGCTTATGGGGGCTTCAAGCTGGACGCATCAGAATAATGATAGTGTCAGGGGCTATGTAAATAGAGAGTGTACGAACTGAACAATGTTATTGTGACTAGGTAATATTAAAATACATGTTGTGGGTGGGGGCGTGAGTGAGTGAGTGGAAGCTTTGACTTTCGTGACCTAGAGGGAACAGAGCCCCACCCTAACAGTTTTACCTTCTGTTAAATCTGGTTCCATCGCTGGGCCAACATGTTTTTTTTTCTGCATAGGGCATCATGAGCTCATCGTATCTAGTCATGTTTAAAGATTGTTAAAAAAAAAGTGTTCCCTTCCTGGTGACATTCTCCAATTTAACCTCTTCCTTAAGCTCGTCGTGTCCGATAACAAAAAATTTTAATCGCTGTGGTTAGCGCCGCCGAGATAAATTTCTCCCCTACCCATCTACTACACTATGCAAATAAGACTTGATTCTCTCTCCTACCCCCCCCCTCCCCACCCCCGGGGCCGCATACTTAGCTCACATATGAATGCGTTGTAATATCTGTAGCCTACATTATTGTTTATTTCTCTCAGTAACATATATAACATTGAACTCTGAACTACATTATCGTATTGACTAAACATGTCTACTAGGCGAGCTTTAAAGAAAATAAAAGCTTTGGGGGGTGGCGCCGAGCTCGGTGGGTCGCCTTGTGCGTCCGGGGGGGGGGGGCTCTTGAACAATGTAGCAACTGTACACTTATCTTTACTGACAATGATTTTGGTGATGCCCTCCAGTATTTCTCTACGCAATAACTGCAAAGGCACCATTGCATTCATAGCTCAATAAAAATGTTTTAGATGGCATGAAGCCAGACCTTTTCACTCACAAAAAGTTTTTTACACATGGTATTTTATTGAATGCTTCAATGTTGTTGGGTTTTTTTTTTTAATCCATATTATAAGTAATATTAAAATTTTCTAATAAGTACATTTAGAGCAAATTAGAGACAAATGCGTTCAAATATGATCCCCGTATTAAAAAAAAAACGTCTAGGATCGCTCTGACCTGCTAATCTCAGAGATATAGATGCAACTATGTTTAAATAAAAATAACAATCTAAAATCTAAATTATCCTTAAACACTAAACATTAAGTTTTCAATTTGGAATCCTACAAACTATCAATAGGATTAGTACACCTATGTATGCCCCACATTTGTGTTCACAACACTATTTTTTTTTTTTTAAACTAGTGATGGATTTGATCCATCCTAAACGTGACCCAAACCTCAAAAGTAAACAATAATTTACGAGAATCTGAACCACAGCATTTTGTTGTTTTTCTCGAATGTTCATGCTGTTGGTTTATTTTACGGAAACTATTTCATCGTTGACAGCACAGCAGTCTTTGGTGTTGTTAAGGGAGGGGTGGTGCGTTTCTAAAAATAGATTAATACTCATATTGTTGTTATAATTTCCATGATTTAAAAAAAAAATCTATCGCTGTTTACTGGTTGCTTTCTGTTTTATTTTCATGTACATTCTGGCAGGGGCGCCGAGAGCGAACAAGGGCCCCAGGGCAGGACATCATTGCGGGCCCCTTAATAAATAATGAGTCGTGAAAAAATTGACATGGTCGGGGCGGCCGGGCCCCCTTAAAGATGCGGGCCCCCTGCTGGCAAATACCCCCCCTATCGGCGTGTCCGCATTCTGTGTATCGTATTTACATCATAATTATTGCCGTAGCCGTCAGTACGTTTCAGAGAGCCCAAGGGGACCTTAATTTGCAAAGTTGCATTCAGCAGACCCAGGAAATGTAACACATGGGCATAGGCGTTGGGAGCTTAACTCGCCCCTGGGGCACAATACATTTTTAGCGCCCCCCCCCATTTGAAAACCATACAATATTATATGTAAAATAAACCATTTGGCGCCCCTTTGTGAGTAGCACCCGAGGCATGATGCCCCACCCCTTGCCCCACTCGCTACGCCACTGCATATGGGGTGGGGGGCTTGGACAATCTTGAACATCCAATAATCTTTCACAACAGAGGTCCATTTCTACCTGAACTGTTAAGTGATATTAGTCATCTTAATAAATGGCCCAAAAAAAGTGCCCCTAAGCCTCCCCCCCTTTAGGAATGGGGAGGGGGAGTAAGTAGCCGCATATTTTTCCTATCCATTAAGAACGACCCCCAACTGTAGCACAGTACACAGTTTCTCATTGTAGACCGCTAGTTTTTTTTTTCAGTTTTCTACCCATATTAAAACAGCAATAACAATCTCATGGCTATGCTACCGTTTTAAATACACCGGTCACTGCTACTGGTGACTGTGTTGAGTTGAGGTAGGTGGTTCACAGCCTAGCTTCTCAATAATGATTATCTCCAGCATACGTAGGCTTGCCATGCGTCCCGGTTTGGCCGGGACAGCCCCGGATATACTGGGTTGTCCCGGTGTCCCGCCCGGTTGTTGAAATTGTCCCGGTTTAGATTCAGGGCACAGTTTCTTGGAAATAATTGAGCAAAATTATTAGATCAGAGGATGATTAATCTGCTCTTGTGTGATCAGTAACATTTTGGTAAGTAACACAGTAATACAAATTTACAGAAGTGAAAAATACGAGTGGTAAAACAAGTAGAAAACTGTTTTGTTTTGTAAAAATATCATGTAAGTGTACCATTATGAATAAAATAACAAAGATTATCTAGTCTATATTTTAAGTGTTTTTTACATTACTGTTTTCATACCCCCCCCCCCGGAACCGACTTCCTTAAACCTAAAGTAAAAAAGACAGAACTGTCCCGGTTGGTCCGTGAAAAAATATGGCAACCCTAAGCATACTGGTTTATATACCTGCCAGGTACTGCCGATCACGTATTCAAATAATCACCATTCACATACATACCAAAAGCAGAAAATTGAAATCGAAAGTCTCATTATATTGCATATTGTATCAATATTATTTAAAGAAGGAATATATGTACATTTATCAATATATTATTTATTATGATGAGTTAAAAAAATTTGCATAAAACTTTATTTATAATTATGTACATGTGCGTAATACTTTATGTTCATAGTTTATTTGATTATTTAAATTATTATAATTATATATAAATTATATATAGAATATATATTAAATCAAATTGTGTACATAAATGGATGGGTTTGAAAACCACGCAGACAGATTCAAGTGTCAAATCGGAAATACCCAAACTAACCACTACATTTAATTCCATCATAGAATACGGTGGTCTAGTTCGTTATTATTAGATTTAATCGTGGTTTATCTTCCACTTTTGGCGTATTTCCAAAATCACATTAAAACAACAACAACATTTTTACCTTTAACTTATATTCAACTTATTTATTCTACTTAGTAAAATGTATTACCTCCCCCTCCCCTGTTATTGCCTGGCCCCTGCTGCAGAATTTTCACGCTACGGTGGCTGGGGAGGGGGCACATGCATTGAATGTTTATCATACCCCACAATTTTCAACAATTTTATGTATGTATGTTGAATACTAATTACCCCCTTCCCCCCTCCAATCATTTCATTTTTACTTTACTAAGGATATTTAACCCAATATTTTCCCGAGCTCTGCTCTCATTATTATATATGTCTCTCTCTCTCTCTCATTGTAGAGTAAAGCAATCAAAAGACGGTTAAATTCAAAAGCAAATAATAAGACACATTTAAACATCCTTGTCTGCCATTATTAAAAAAAAATTATAAAAATATTAACTAATCTTCCAGGTTTACAAATAGACCGGTATAAATCAGTCAATATGTTACATAGTCTACGTTTTTTTGGAATTTTTATTGTTGTTTCTTTTGAAACAAATAAATCGGATTATATTTGTGTTATGACTAATCCCGCTGAAAGATAGAAGGAAAGAAATAAACAGGAAGATTAAAAAAAAACGTTATCCTTACAAATAAACCTTTTACAAAAAAAAATTGTTTTACAGTCAGAATAGAGTGGGAAGTTAAATAGGTGAAGAATATATCTAAAAATAAATACATCATTCGGTCCGAGTAACACACATCAGAAACTCATACAGACGAGCAGGTGTGTTTACTTGTGTGTATAAGTAGACATAAGAATACGATTTGAAATTTTAAAATGTTTCTCAGATACCGGTGCAAAGAGCTCTCTTCCTGACTCCCTCTCTCCCTCCCTGTCTGCATCCCTCCCTCTCTGCATCCCTCCCTATCTCACTCCCTCCCTCTCTCCATCCCTCCCTCTCTGCATCCCTCCCTCTCTGCATCCCTCCCTCTCTGCATCACTCCCTCTCTGCATCACTCCCTCTCTGCATCACTCCCTCTCTACATCACTCTCTCACTTCCTCCCTCCGTCTCTCTTTTTCTTCCTCCTGCATTATCTACCTCCCCCCTCCCCCCGTTTCCCTCTATAATCAATAGACATGAGGAAAACATGGCCCTTACATGTTTTTCTCCTAGCCCCCCCCCCCTCCCGCAAACCTCACAAAAAGGCTTCCAAAAGTCTCTACTTTCATTCCAGACATGAATATTTGTATGAATACATTCAAAAGGCTGAACTTCAACCACCAGAGGGCTAACCACTGGGGCCCGCTAGAGAATCTTGCTCCCCTGACAAGCCCTAAATACTTGGGGGGGGGCGGCGGGCTCTGATCACCCCCTCCACCCCAGCCCCAGGTTATTTTTATCCGAGCGTACAGGTATCTCCCATTATAATTGCTGCGGGCCCGTGTCACCAGTGATGCCCTGGCAGATGGGTGAGGTCCAGGGCGCGGGCGCCCGGATCGAGCCTCGACGTCATCAACGGTCGGTCCACCTCATCGCCCACATCGTCTTCCTCTACCTTCCGCAACGAGTCCGGCGAGCCGGGGACTGAAGCAGATGTCACGGACAGGTCGTCGTCGGCCGCCGGTACGTCACGGGAGCAGTTGTCGCTCACGTCCAGCTCAGAGTCGGCGCTGCCGTCCAGGGAATCTTTTTTAGGGCGGCCTTTGGGCTTGGTGGGGGCCTCTTTGGCGCCCTTCTGTAACACCTGATGAAAGAAGAAAAAAAAGAGAGATAAATATGGAAAGCTATTACAATAAACAAAGTTATATTGATAGTCGTAGAAAGCAGAGGTCGTTCAAGTGTTTACAAATCCTGTATCTGTTAGTTGACTATAAGTAAATTGAGATAGTCGTAGAATGTTAATGTTCAAGTGATTATCTGAGCGCAGGGTTTACAAATCCTGTATGTATTAGTTGACCATAAGTAAATTAAGAGAGTCGTAGAATGTAAATGTTCAAGTGATTTGCTGAGCGCAGGGTTTACAAATCCTGTATCTATTAGTTGTTATAAGTAAATTTAGTTTTTCAGAGTAGTTTTTTTTTTTGTATCCGAGGTTTTATTTACCTGTTTCTTCCACTTCATTCGTCGATTCTGGTACCAGGTCTTCACCTGAATCTGAGACAAGCCTAAAGACTCCGCAAGATCTAGACGGTCAGGCGTTGAAAGATACTTTTGACTTTCAAATCTCTTTTCTAGTCCCATCAGCTGTAGATAAAAGGCACAGAGTCTGTGATATAATATACGCGAAATCAATTTATCAATTAAGCAGCTTATTGATCAATAATTCAATGGATTAAAAAATTCATCCACCAATCAATCAGTCACCAATTAACTGACCAGTCAAACTGCGCGTCGTTAGATCAACCAAATCAATCAATTCGTAAATTAATCTGTCAATCAGTAAGTCAATTGATCATTGAATCAACTAGTGAACCTATCAGTCAGTCCATCGATCAGTCAGTCAACCAACCAATAAATCGATCATTCAGTTTCGTTATGTCAGCATATCATGATTTTTCTGTGATGCTATCCATCCCACTGTCTTTGAGTTAATTAGATAAAGACATGGGTTAGTGGAGTTACTACGTATTTTTTTTTTTGACAGGGGTGCACAACCAATGGCCGGAAAGCAAGTGGCCGTATGCGAGGTAAATGACGGCGTATTAATAATTTCATATTATTGTATAGTTAAGGGAGTACCAGAGGCGTAGCGAGGGGTGGACAAGGGGTCATCATGCCTCGGGCGCTTCTCACAGAGGGGCGCTAAATGGTATATTTTACATATCATATTTTATGGTTTTCGAATAAGCGGGGGGGGGGCGCGTTAACAAAAAAAGGTATTGTGCCCCTGGCGCGAGTTAAGCTCACTACGGCACTGGGGAGTACATAACAAAATCAGCAACAACTTTAAAAAACAGATTATCAATTTTCTATGGCCTTAACTAGAAACAGAATTCTAAAGCGTCAGTCAGTTGGTTGTGCAAGCCTAACCTATATAAACTATTTGAAAAGGTTGTGCAAGCCTAACCTATATAAACTATTTGTAAAGGTTGTGCAAGCCTAACCTATATAAACTATTTGTAAAGGTTGTGGAAGCCTAACCTATATAAAATATTTGTAAAGGTTGTGCAAGCCTAACCTATATAAAATATTTGTAAAGGTTGTGCAAGCCTAACCTATATAAACTATTTGTAAAGGTTGTGCAAGCCTAACCTATATAAACTATTTGTAAAGGTTGTGCAAGCCTAACCTATATAAACTATTTGTAAAGGTTGTGCAAGCCTAACCTATATAAACTATTTGTAAAGGTTGTGCAAGCCTAACCTATATAAACTATTTGTAAAGGTTGTGCAAGCCTAACCTATATAAACTATTTGTAAAGGTTGTGCAAGCCTAACCTATATAGACTATTTGTAAAGGTTGTGTAAGCCTAACCTATATAGACTAATTAAGTTTTTTAAAGAGTACAAGGGACTGGGTGATGTCAGGGCAGAAGCAAAATGATATAGATAAAGAGATGCAGACAGATAGCATGCAGTATGCGGTGGTTTGGGGGGGGGCTTTGATCATACCTGTAGTTCTGTGAAAACAGTTCGACTTCTGCGACATTTCTTGGGTTTCACGAAACTGTCAGAGCCCGAGGGAGATCTGGTTCTGATGTACACAGGCAGGGGGATGGGGAGCGAGTAGGATGAGTTGTCCGCCCTTGGTTCCATAAAGGATTCGATTTGTGGAAAGCATGAGGGCACTGTAGATAGAATGAGATGAAAATGTAAAAGAAAATCTATCTATCTATCTACCTATCTATCTATCTATATATCTATTTATCTATCTATCTGTCTATCTGTCTGAATGTCTGCCTGAATGTCTGTCTTATCTCCATTTACATGGGATAACCTTTTCAGTCCAGAAAAAAAAAAATAATAATTATAAAAATAAAAATTTAGAACGTTTCTTATCAGATAAAAAAATCAATCTATATTCTCAAGAAGACGGCATAGTGTGTGGATCACCGATCACCAAATACAACTTTAACTATACATCTATACAAGGCATTTAGAGTCTCGTACATTATAATGGAATTTCAATAATCATTGCAGATATTCCATATGCAACGACAAAAAAAATTGTGTAGCCAGACTTAGGTGTACCACCCAGTGTGACTTAACGCGTGTTACCGACGCACAATTCCCACACAGCACTGCGACCGCTGCCACCATTACGGGCTCCGATTTAGATGGGGATCCACAAAGGGGGAGGGGGCAGTTATATCATTAACGGTCAGAGGGAAGCGGGCCGCACAACTTGGAAATGACTTTGCCGTTACAGAGGGGCGGTATTTCACCATTTATGAATTTCCGGCACGTAAAAGGATGACCTTCTTTAAAAGTTAGCGTGCTACTGATTGAAAGGGGTGTTAATAATAATCAGTGCCGTAACTGTGGGCACTGTAGGGTGTAGGGCGCGTTGCCCTCTGCGCGGCAATTCATTAGCTGTCAGCAAAGCAACATTTCCCTTCTTTATGAATTTTATTCCCCGGGGAAAAAAAAGGCCAGTTTTTTAAGAATCACTGATTTTAACGGGTTAAGCTGTAGATGATAAAAGACAGACGCTTAAATGATAATATATGTGATAGAGAGAGAGAGGGGGGGTAGAGATAGAGAGACAGCTATATATAAGATTACAGCTATGTGCACTTGTTTATTTGTTTATACTTTACCTTTCTTTTCTGACACCTTACCCCTCCCCACACACGCCTCTCTTGCCACCGCCTCCCCTACCACCACTTCTCTCCCCCCCCCCACCCCAATTCTCTAAGCGATTTTTCGAAATGTGTCACCTTTTCTTTTTCTTTGTCATTTGACAAACAAGAAAACACATCAACTCTTTCCTGATGTCTTCATGAACTTTTTTCACCCCCCCCTCACCTTTCACAGAACACACACACGCACATGCTAATCTGTTAGACGTTTATCCCCCCCCCCCCCGAGTCCTTATTTTTAAAGGTAAAAAAAAAATAGCTATTAGAAATAAATATTTGTGGAGAAATCGTTTGTGTATTGCTGTTAGCGACTGCCAGAAATACCACATTCAGTGGTTAAGCTAACAACATCCCCTGTCAGTCTTAGTTAGTGAAAGAGGGAAAAAAATTAAATAAAGGGAGAGTAAAAAAAAATAAAAAAAAGTTAGCATTGCCTCCCCTGCGTGTGAGTCTAAAGGGAATTTCCGCACAGAAAACCGGAAGTTCGCGAAGTGGCTTGCCGCCATGAAAAATAAGAAAATAGTGCTATGAGAAGGGAGGAAGTATGGCAGTTTTTTTTTTTAAATCTTTGGACACGTCTGAAACGGGCAAGATGATTTCCTATGTCAGGGGATCTCGGATCGCAAACAGATGTCAAATTTATAAACGAAGCGCTTTTGTCACTTAAACAAATTATCATTGTTTCGCTGTGACATTTATGTCAGCTAACGTCTGAGATTTAGGTGAGGCGGGTCGGGTTATTTATTAAGGGTATACGGGGGGGGGGGGAAGAGGTAGAGTTGAGGAAGGTAGTGGGAATGACGTAGGCGTGGTGGGAGGGTAAAAAGAGAGTGATGATTCGTTTGCAGAAGCCGCACGTGGCTTGCACGTGATCAAACTTTACGAGCTTCGAAATACATTTTTTTTTCTATTCAAGGGGAGATTATTTAGCATAACAAATAATGTGATCCGAGTTATATTCTAGTATACTTTCAAGGGTGCTCTTCAAATTGATTTCTCACATTTCATTTTTTTTTTAAATACTTTAAAACACTTGCATGCCAATATTTAGATTTTTTCTTACTATAGAATATCAGTCCCTTATTAATTTTACAGTCATCTTTATGGATACCCATTGTAGGGGTCGGGCGTTCACTCAGGGGCCCCACATGATGATAGGGTCCCCTCCAGGCCCGTAGCGTGCGGGAGGGGGCAGGGGACCGCCCCCCCTGCGTTTTGTCTGCCCCCCCCCCGCTTGTTTGCTCTACTAAGTAAAATTTATTTCCTGCCCCCCCCCCCCCCCGCTATTGTCTGGCCTCTGCTATAGAATGCCTGGCCCCCTGCTGTAGAATTTTCACGCTACGGGGCTGGTCCCTTCTAGTAATGATTCAAATTAGATCTGAATCTGTCAGGGATTCCGACAATTATTATTCCAGAGGGCCCGCAAATATCTCTAACAGAGGCCCTTATCCTTATCAGAACGTTTAAGATTGGCCAGGATACTGTCAAAATTGTATGACATGAAATCATGAATCTAAGTATTTATCACAGTAGACTGTCATTGAATTAAAGAACAATACATGTTTTTTTTTATTTATGTGTCATATTGACCACATCATTGTTGAAATAATTAGTTTAATACACTCAACAAATGCTGCGTCAAAAATATAAATACAAATTGTTTTGAACCTAAAAATGGTGTTGATTAGCTTAAATACTATTAAAAAATATTGATTTAAAAAAATACAATTTATGGTTTCCAAAAAAAAAAAAAAATAAAAAATAAAAAGCTGGTAATATATCAATTAAAGTGGGACGGATGGCCGAGTGGTCTAGATACTCGACTGTCGACCTGAGAGTCCTGAGTTCGATCATCGGTGAGAACCATGGGAATTTTCCCAAGTGAAATTTGTTTCAAACTCGTCCCACAAACCTCCCAGCTTTAAATGGGTACCTGACTTAAGTTGGGGAAGTAAAGGCGGCTGGGCGTTGTGCTAACCACACAATACCTTCATATGCCAAGGTTATAAAAACAGAGGAATTCTACACTTCATCTGCCCCGACGGCCCACTAGGGCTAAGGGAACTTAATTTTCATATCAATTAAAAATATTAATACACGTTTTAAAAAAAATTAAAGTTATATCTATGTAACACAAAATTGTAACATAATTAGTTTAAGTTTTTATTGCCCTTTTAATAAAATCCAGGGGATGGTACATATGTTGAGGTCTTAATCCTATCCGCCCCACCACATATATATATATATATATATATATATATATATATATATATATACAGTGGATTCCGCTTAATTGGGACACCGCTTAATTGGGACAGCCGCTTATTTGGGACAAATCTCACAGAAACCAAACCAAGAAGCCAATACTAAATTTGTATGTCTAATTGGGGCAGCCGCTTAATTGGGACAAAAAGCCTCGGTCCCGATGTGTCCCAATTAAGCAGAATCGACTGTATATATATATATATGCGCTGATGTCTGAGCCATTTACATAAATGTGAAACTCCTTTATTCTCAGTATTCAAAATGACCTCTCGAACTCCTTCATATGAGTTTCGGGTAGGTCATCCAGCTATCCCCCTGACCACCTGATCTGGTTGAGAACTAGCAGGTACAGCGTGAGCAAAAGTGGGGTGCACAATCATGGTTGCACTGGTCATGTGATCTGATCACGTGCAGACAAAGGGTAGAACGTAAACAACAGCAAAGAGAGAAACAATGAATGTCTCTATTTAGATGTTTACTGAGATCAGACAAAATTGATTGGATACAAGACAAGTATTTGTTGAAGGTGAGCAGTTTATCTGATGTGGCTGTGCTTTCAGTGAGTTAACACCTGAGCTCATATGTCAACGCAAACATATGATATGTAGGAGATGTATGTAACACGAGGCGACGAAATGGATAGATATGCATGGATATGGGAATCCGGGTGGACGGGATTATAATGGGAGCTATTAATACTGCGTCTCTGATAAAAGTCAAGGGAGATACATTGATACACAAAGAGATGGATATAGGGCAGGGACGGAAAAGACCAGGCACGCGTGTTAAACTATGCACGCCAGAAAATTTTCACCTGCACGCTAGCAAAAAATAATTTAAATAAAAAATAAATAAATTATGTTATAAATACTACAATTTATTCTGATTTATTTTATGTTAAACACTTTGATAAAACCTTTTTCGCCATCCCTGATGTATTGTACAAACAGACATTGATAAAAACCAGGAGTCGGATAGCCCTTTCAACATCCCAACTAGGGAGCGACTGATAATCGGATCGGTATCGGTATCGGACTATCGGTAAAAAGGCATATCGGTCGCTCCCTAATCCCAACAATAGCCGATGAATGAAATGGCCACATTGGCTTCACAGTAGACATGGCCACTAGTGCTCGAACTCACAACCTGTACCACGCTCACAGAGTTCACATTCTCTCCACCATGGAGGTACACAGATCGATAAATACAGCGGAGATTTTGAAACTCATAACTGGCTAACAAAGTCACACAACGTACTGTAAAACGCTCTAAGGAATTTCACTAAAGCACAGGCTTGAGTTAAAAAAAAAAAACAGAGTATTTAATAATTTATTTACAATCAAACACTATAATGGCCACCATTATTCCTTGCCGGCTTCATCATCACAATTCTGCTGCTCCTACGTCACACAAGTCACTGCTTTCAATACGTAAATTATACGGTGCGCTGGTCTACGGGAATTCCCTATTCGTAGCGCACCACCGAAACAAAGGGGAGAGTTATAACTCAACTGTATAACTGTGTGCGAGCAACGAGATAGTGCAATAAACAGAATATAAACTTTATTCTGTGATGAAATGTACAAAACGTTTCGAATCAAACAGACATCGCATATTTTTTTTTATTATTATTTCTAAAGAACACAGTAACTATGTGCATTGTGCTGTATGAGTTCAGCCACACAGGACCGCAGTCAGAAAATCAGGGGGAAACCCCAGACGAACGATGACAACTGGGTACATCTGACCCACACCCTCTCCTCTGACAAGTGTTCGGATTGCCCCCCCCCCCCCCATTTCCACTCCCAATTGAATGGCTCTGCATCACACACATACACATATATACACACACACACTTTAACCACACAATGGAAATAAAAGTTGCAAAGTGAATAGAACGAAGGAGTCACATTTCACGAGGGGCGGGCCCTTGATGTTAATATGATAAAAGGAAGTGATAAGTAGACCACCCAGAGAGCCCCCCCCCCCCCCGCTCCCCACCCCACCCCCGTACTTTCCTTTTAGATTTGACTCTCATGTCTCCATATTTCTACTCATCGACTCATTGAGGGCAGTGCAGGTCGCCTGAGTGGCTCGGGCATAAACAGTTTACAGGATAACTCGCTTTCAAGGGGTGATCACTCACTCCTATTGTACTTTCAAGCCGGAGATATTTGAAGAAAAAAAAAAAGACTGGAGTTATCGGTCCTGAGTTGTCTATAATAAGGTGGTTGCTGTTCATGATTGGTCCGTCGAGGAGTAGCGGTAGATTTGGGGATTTGATACCTCCGGTCAGGTACGTCGACTGGACCACGGGCTTGGTGGTTTAGTTTCACCAACTGCATATTGTAAACACATGTTACATTAATAAGAAACAGACATGTTCAGCAATTATTTGAAAAGTTAGTGGAGAGGGGAGGGGACAGTTTTACAGTGAGTAAGTTACACATTCATTTATTTGGCAATTAGGTTGTCATTGAAGGTGCCATTAGTACGACATCACAACCGACACATCAAATGAAAATACATCAGACGACGGGACATCAAACGCACGGAAACAGAGGTAAAGAGAAACATCAAAACAAAGAAAAAACATCTGATGACTAAAAAATAAATAAATAGAACAATAAAAAAAAACATAAAACAATACAAATACAAACAAGGTGTACAAACACCAGGTATAAGAAGGCATGTCAAAAATGCCCAGATACCCGCCATCCCATTTAAATAAGATGGTGAAAACTATTTTTAGTTTAAATCATCCAATCAGATTAAATTTTCTTTTCATAACTACTTAAATGTTGGAATTGGTGGCAGGGTTTTTTTTTCAAATCACTACCACGCAGGCTGTTCGTATGTAGTTACGATTTCTACTTCCGGGCATCATTTGTCTCTATTCAAACTATATTTTCCAAGGAAGCACTGAAGATTTTTCTCCCCCCGGGGTAAACTGTCGAAGAAATATTTTTTTGTATCTCTAGTGTGGCTAGCTGGGTGGTAAAAAAAATAAAAATTTACAACATGTGCCAACCACCCAGTTTTGACTGCATCTTTTTCTACATAGGCCAGTGATGATGTCTAGAAAATGTTTACAACTGGAGATGCTTAGCCGGCCCAAATCCGTGGGGTGTTAAAGAATGTTTCAAACAGTGGATATGGATTAGTACCGAAACCTCATTTGAATCCGAAGAAGGAAACTGGAGTTGCGAGGAAACTGGAGTTGCGAGGAGTACGAGAGGGGAAAAAAAGCTTTTACACTTAAAAAAAAAATGGCGTTGAAATTGACAAACTTCAGTGCCTTATACTCTTATAGGAATGCAGTGATGTTAAACACAGATAATAGATGTCATTGGTATCATACATAGGTAACACATGTCATTGATGTCATACACATCAGTTTTCACCACGAGAGCTGTGTTAATCTTGGGAAATGATTTCACGTTGTTGTATGATACAGACTTGAATTCACGTTGTTGTATGATACAGACTTGAATTCACGTTGTTGTATGATACAGATTTGATTTCATGTTTTTGTATGATACAGACTTGAATTCACGTTGTTGTATGATACAGACTTGAATTCACGTTGTTGTATGATACAGATTTCATTTCGCGTTGTTGTATGATACAGATTTGATTTCGCGTTGTTGTATGATACAGATTTGATTTCAAACGCACGCACCTTCTCCAAACGCACGCCCCATTTCTCAATTAAAATGTACATTGTTATTTAGGGGCCGTTCACATATTATATAACGCAAAGTGTCAATTTTTTACCCCCCCCCCATATAACATTTTTTAAGACTACACCATAATCCCCTCACCATAGATACGACTATGATAGACAAAAAGATAGAATTATAGACAGGTAGACAGACAAACTTACACCCAGATGGTCATATAGATAAAACATACAGATAGAAAGATACATACACACACAGATAAACAGACATACGTACAGACAGACAGATATATTTGAAGTTACCAAAACATAAAAAAAAAGAAAGACATCCAATAATTGTGTTATTGTGTACCAGAAAGCCTCTGAGGCGATGTGCTCTCCAATTTAAGCCATTGTTAGCTTGATGTTCTAAGCATAAAGAAAATGACAAATTGCTCCACATGTAACATACGATTCTTATGACCCGCGAACCTTTAATACAAGAGTTAGCGGATGTGATAGAAATAACAAGAAATGCACAAGTACCATGACCCTGAGTACTCACCTCCCACCCCCCTTTACCTAGTCAGCGCACGCAGACGAACACACACACACACACATCTCACCCTCACGCCCTCTCTCTCTCTCTCTCTCTCTCTTGTTATACCTTTTTTTTTTATAAGAGAGCTATTAACTCCGCGGTGGTGAACTGGTGCAAAACGATAACCGGAACCAGAAAGGAAAGGTTCAATATGGCAGCAATAAGGAGGAGGAGGAGGGGGGAGGGAGAGATTCAAAACCTGAGCACATGACAACTGTTTTAATTCTCTCTCCCTATCCGCCACTCGGCACCTTCACTCGCCCCGCCCCCCCCCCTCATCTTACGTCCATCTTCACCCCCCCCCACCACAAGCAATCCCCCCCACCCCCATCCTCTTTTTTTTTTTTTTGGAGTTATGTTATGTGGTGGCGCGCGCTGAGAGTTGAAATTCGATGACAATGCACTCTCGCAACCCTGGGGGGGGGGGGGGGGTGAATGGGCTTCAGGACCGAGATGGGTCTTCGCCATCAACTTTTCAGAACTCCTTTTTTTTAAATAAAGTGTTTGGTTTAACGAAATGTCACTGAAGCTATTGTTTATAAAAAAAAAAATGAAGTTTCTCTTGGATATCGCACTAACGAAAAAAAACAACAACTAATAATTGCCTTCGTTATAATATTAATTATTTCCAGTCTAATTTACAGTAAACAATGACAGTATTTAATTCCGTTGGCTTTGTTGGAAAAAGCGGTCCGTCCATCACGTAACCATGGACTCGACTTATGACTGTTTGAGAGTCCCAGGCAGATGGTAGGCCCATGTCAGAGTTTTATTAGATTTTAAGAGAAAATAAAAAAAAAATTTACAATAAAATTAATCATTAAAATTTCGCCACAAAACCACGGTTTATTTTACACCAACTCAAAGTCTTAAAATTATGTCCCTTTAGTCAGCCATCAACACCGAAATCTCCAGCATTATGTAATTTTTGAAGACATTAGATCTCTTTACACGACTTATTAATTTGATCTTGTTATTGTTTACTCATTTGTGTGTCTTAATTGATTTGTGTGATTTAACCTATGACATAAATGACATCAGATTTGTTTTGTGTAAGACAGTGAACATTTATGAATTTGTTAAGCACAATTTATTGACAACCTGTATTGTTGTGCATAAAAACATGCGCGGAAACCCACACAATTTCAAACTAATAATAATCAATAAAAAATATTCTTTAAGACCAGATGTGCTAATCCGTTGATATCTTTCTTTAAGACCAGAAGTGCTAATCCGCCGATATCTTTCTTTAAGACCAGATGTGATAATCCGTCGATATCTCTCCTAAAAGATATAAAAACTATAAGGACATTTCGGTTATAGACAAATCCGGATTAAGAGAAGACTATGTGGCTCTCTAGGCAATGCACAAGTTCGAGCTGAACTCCGCGGTAATGACAAAAAATAATACACAGTTTATCAAAGTCTTCGGTAACAAAGATGTCGATACTCAGACAAAGGTAAATATACATTTTTTTCCAGCTACCATTTTACAGATGGAACCTCCCCCCCCCCCCTTTCGCCCCAATCTCCAGTAGTCTCTCAATCTTTCTTTTTTTTCATTCCTTCTTACTTCAACACCCCGCAGCGTCGTGACCAGACGAGACAACTCGAGAGTTGGCCCATGGGGGGGGGGGGGGTAGAAGGGGAGAGGAGGAGCTACTGCAGTACGGGCCAAGATGTAACTTCATGGAACATAACATTAGACAGTTTATTTTGTTTGACTGATGAGTTGTTTACACGGACAAATCTAGCTATTGGCCGGTCATGTTACATTGTAATGTTACGATTAATGGTAAGGATCTTATAAAGATGATAATGTGATGTCACGATACTAATACTTAGTTCCCATTGAATTGCGGATGTAATGATAATACTTAGTTCTCATTAAATTCGATGTCATGATAATACTTAGTTCTCATTAAATTCGATGTCATGATAATACTTAGTTCTCATTGAATCGCGGTTGTCATGATAATACTTAGTTCTCATTGAATCGCGGATGTCATGATAATACTTAGTTCTCATTAAATTCGATGTCATGATAATACTTAGTGCACAAAGATCCAATGTCAGTGCTAATAGTTTATTTTTTTCCTAACCCGGATGTATACTCTTAATGTCAGTCAAAATAGTTCTATCCCCATCATTAAATATGTAGTTTTAGTCTATCTGTTATTTATGTATCACTTGTTGATGGCTTTTTCTAATTTATGAAACTAAACTGTATGACATACACGTTCATATACAAGTACATGTATTTGTACAGTTCTTTGATTTCATAATGGCTTTCGTTTGAAAGCTGAACATTATTTCAAACTGACCTTCCAATGAAATGTGTCGACAACGCAGGTAGTGGCCTGGGATTTGATCGAGTTTTCAATTGTGGAAATTTTTTTTTTAACTCTTTTACTTATACCTCAGAAAGGGCGTTAAATTTCTCCCATGGCGGCCGCAGCCTTAGGACCGACACTGTCAAGCTGATATGAAGAAAATTGAATTATGCAGCCATCCACTGTTTCGCTTGTTCTATTCTATACAACACCTTTTAAGGTTTAGAATTGTACATTATACCGAATGTGCACTGTGTAAATGTGAAACAAGCAGCCTCTGTGAGCTACCTTGGTAATTTCATTGGAGGTTCATAGGTGTTCATAGGCAAAGGAACATAAGAGGATTATATGAAAATTAACATTTTGGGGTTCTCGGGGTTAAGGTTCAATGACAACCCCCCTATCTCGCATATCCATAACAACAGCCTCGAGAATTACTCTTCAGAATCTTATATAAATAATAGCGGTGTGGGTTCTGCGTAAAATCGAAAGCAAAAAATTCATGCAACAGTATTCCAGTTTAAAATCGTCCAACGTAAACAACAGTAATAAAGATCATGAAAAAATCCCATCTTTCCGAAACCAAAAATAACCTAGTTTACTGATCAAGCCTAATGGAATATAAACTGTATGCAAAGGTTTTGTAGGGTACAGCTAGTACTAGAATACTATCGATGGTCACTCTCTATCTCTCCCTCCCCCCCCTTCCCATTGGCGGCTTTTGGGGTCGTAACAATGGTGACGCCCTCCGCGTTAGGATATTCCTTTGTCCCTTTGCTGTAACAAACTAAACTCTATGCTCGGCATATGAAGTTTTTCCCAGAGCCCCATTCAATGATCCCCCCCCCCCCACGTCGTAAGGCCGACACTGCTGTACCCAAGCGGAAGCCATTTGCAAAGATCGGTCTTCACGAGTACAAATATGACGTACCACAGGGTACTTCCACCAACCACCACACCCTTCACCCCCCCCATATCACTGAATGTGCTTGTTTGTTCTGGTGAGTGCACTTGTAAGCTCCCGTCTCCTCCCCCGAGGGTATAGTCCCGTCCTGGAGTATTTTCCTGGAACAAAATATACACAATGTGACCGTATGGATAACGTGGCGATATGTAAGTGTCTCCAAAACGCTTCCTTGCCGTGGAGATAGCTGGCAGATGGCGGGAATAGAGATGATGATGGTATAAATAGCAGATGTTTGATGGACGGGAATGATGGTATAAATACGTCAACTTCTTTACAGATATGGATGAAATATGGCCTGAATATAAATGATAGAGCGAATGAGTTCAAAAAAAGGAGGGAAGAGTTGGGTTCAGAAAGACAAGGAAATTGAACTAAAAAAATAATAAAGATTTCTTTCGATAATTAAAATTGTTTGCGTTACATACATATTTACTAAAGTCAGAGGTATTCGCGACATATTTTATAACTGAATCAACCTTTCTGATGAATTATCTAGTTATTTTGAAAAAAAAAAGGCAACAACGATAAACAGATCTTTAAAGTGTTATAAATGGAAGTCATTTATTTCAATCATTTTTTCGACCACAAATATAAGTGATGAAATGCATGAAGATAAAGAAATTAGCACATTTACTATCTACTGAAATTATATTCACGTTTTACTGAATTGTGTGTTTATGGTTTACGTTTTTAATGTTTATGTTTTAATGAAATGCGTTTTTAAGGTTTACGGAAATGTGCATTTATGTTTGAATGATTGATGTAAATAGGGTTGGATGTAATGTTGATCTATGGTGTAATAAAATGTGTTTTTATGGTTTACGGTTATAAATCTCTATGAATTCGTAAATTAATACGAAAAGGGGGTGCTTCGCATTAGTTATCAACGTAAAAAGCTTCCTTTCTGTGGTACAAGACAGGGGCAGACTAAGATTGGTTTGGGCCCAGGGTGCAGAAAAAAAAATGGTATGTAGTTAGTCTTTGTGATTTAAAAGTTTGGCTTTGTGACTTATAATCTATAAAGTTTGGCTTTGTGACTTATAATCTATAAAGTTTGGCTGACAATTCGCCAGCCTTTAAATCCGCCTCTGTGGTGTAAACCACCGTAAAAAAAAAGTCTCTTTATTCCACCCATCCACAGCCACATTTACATTTCATCCTTCTTTATTTTCTCGAACAGAACTTTTAAAGTCTATTTTTATTTTTCCTCTTAAATTTTATTACACATTTTTTTTTATAACCCATTCTAACTTTTTCTTTTTTAACATTAAAACTTAAAAGTTAAAAAAAAAAAAAAACCCAAAAAAAAAAAAAATAGAAAACATTCATCAAATAAACTTTGACTACAGTCAGTAAAAAAAAAAACCCATCTGGCGTTTGGCGGTTTTTTGATAATGTTTCATCCCCGATGCCGTCTGCGGTAACCGGAGTCAGAAAAATAAAACAGTACAATACTTCTCTAAGGGGGGGTAACCGCATGGGATAGGAACAAAAAATATTCTGGGTGGTGGTGGGGGCGACGGGGCGCAGGGTGAGTGGCAGCAGGGGGGGGACACCTTAGCGATGAGTACATTCCATGCGTTGACGTTTTTCTCGGAAAAAAAAAATTCATTTGCGTAAATCTGCTTAATGGTCAAGCAATCAAGTTAGCTGTTGACACCATGGCGAAATGGAGATTATTTTAGCTTCAGTTCGCCATGGGAGTTAACCATGTGAGATTATTTCAGCTTGACTTATCCATGGGAGCTAATCCTGTTTTATTTTTTATTTTTAAATGATTTTTTTTTCTTTAAATGTAATGTAAAGTGTTTGTGAAATGGAGAGTGGGTGTGTCGAAAGTGTCGAAAATTCTCGAATGACGAGGATTCGAGACTCCCAAAATATTTATATGACATTTTCTCTTGCCATATAACTCAACGTTATAACTGACAGTTATTTTAAAATCTTCACATATTAACATTAAATAAAACAAAGTTTCTAGTCAAATAGTGATGTGCATGGTGGAGATTAACTGTTTTCCTATAAAAAATCAATAGCATGAAGATATTGGATATCTAGACAGTCGAACTAAAAGTTCGATGCCCCAGATATTGTGTGAGGAATTTTCTCCGTTCTTGATTTCTACCTGAATTTATTAGAGGTAAATGCGGATGTGCACTTTGCTGACCCAAGGGGTGAGAAATTTAAGGCCCTTGTGCCAAGTACGTTCCATATGGCCCTGTCATTCATCCCTTTCATATTAGGACGTTAGCTTGAAATTTTTATTCCTTGACATAAATATCTATTTCCTTATGGTCCAGCCTTTATGTGAAATTTAAGAAACCATTATGGCCCATGATTCAAAAATGTTTGCCCAACCCTTCTGCTCTCCACACATTACCACCAATAGGCCGTGGCTACGAGAAAATCTTCATGCTGGAGTTAGATCTGCATGCTGTGGGTTACGGGTTCGACTCCCTATGTGTCCAGTCACCTTTCTACGTCGTATGCCTCCCGTGGTGCCTACTTGGCCATTAAATTATACTGGGGGTGAAAGAAGGGCATCATAAAAAACCGTCTTACTAGTGGTTTATATAGGGTCTAAATCAGGGCTTCTTAAACTATGGGTCGCGACCCCATTTGGGGTCGCGTAGCAAAATTCTGGGGTCGCGAGAGATAAAAATACAATTTAACAGAAAATGTTTTTTAACTTGTAAAATATTAATTTATTTTTCTTTTATATTTGTATGGGGTCGTCAAGAAACTCGCAATCATAAATGGGGTCGTGAATTACAAAAGTTTAAGAAGCCCGGTCTAAAGGATAAATATATCGTCCTTACATGGACTTCACACGCATATATACACACACAGACAAATTGATCTGCCCTGGTTATCTCTAATTATTATCTTAAAAAAAGTAAAGTTCCCTTAGCCCCAACGGGCCATCGGGACAGATGAAGTGTAAATTTCATCTGTTTCTATAACCTCGGCATATGAAGGGATTGTGTGGTTATCACAACGCCCAGCCGCCTTTACTTCCACAACTTAAGTCAGGTACCCATTTAAAGCTGGGTGGACTTGTGGGACGACTTTGTACCAAATTTCACCTGGAAAAACTCCATGCGCCTCGCGAGGATCGAACCCAGGACTCTCAGGTCGACAGTCGAGTATCTAAACCACTCGGCCATCCGTCCCACAATCATTTTTAACCTCATTATAAAATCTCTAATCGTGACTCACTACTCTGAATGAAAACAAAAACACCAACATTGAAACATAATCTTTATGTATTTTCACCATAATCACCATGGATACTTAGTTAACACATTTTTATAAATTGGCCCAATATCAAGGTAAATCTATAGTATCGACATTCGATCAACTCACGCACACAGTTTTTGCTGTCGATGTATACACTCATTCAACAAGGTGCTCTCTTTCTCTCTTCTCTCTCTCTCTCTCAACCATCTCTCTCTCTACTCCACTCTCGCTGGGGTTTTTTTTTTTTGTTATTTTCTTTCTCCTCTGTTTTAGCTCATCTCACGTTACAACGAAGTCCCTATCAGCGAGAGAGGAGAGAGCGCGCTGATTGAGCAGTAATTGAGCAGTAAGCGAACACTTGTTTATTTTGTTTTATGTGACGAAAGTCTACACCCGGCTACGCCTGCTCTACCTATTAACGTAATGCCTGTGACAATTATAAGAAGATTTCCTACAGAAAAAAAAAACTTTTTTTTTTTAAATTTCTTCCCGATTTTTTGTTTTTTATCAAATTTATTCTTATTTTCTGTGCTTATAAACTTATTCTTTTAAAAAAAATAAATAAACCCATAAATCCACTTTTTCAATTTCTCTCGTTCTTTCAATTTTTTTTTTTTTAGAAATTTAGAAAAAAAATCTGATCATATTTTCTTTTCTTCTCTAAGCGAGTGTTAACAGTAAAGTACAACGGTTGCTACCTTCTTTAACTCGAGGAGACCCCCTTATTTTTGCGACCAAGCTCATTGCAGAGATACTTAGCGCTACCTAATTTTTTTACATGACAATTATTTATAAGGAATGGTTTAGTACAAGGATTCCCATTGGTGGGTCGCTAATACATAAAACGGCAAATCTCACTTCCTGTTTTGTGTATGTAGGCTTACAGTGTTGTTGTTTTTCTGGCGGAACGCACCGGAACGGGGTTTCGGCACCCTTTTTTTTCCGTATTCAAAATGTTACTGTTTACTGCACTATAATTACTGTTTACTGCACTATGTTTACTGTTTACTGCACTATATTTACTGTTTACTGCACTATGTTTACTGTTCACTGCACTATGTTTACTGTTTACTACACTATATTTTCTGTTTACTGCACTATGTTTACTGTTTACTGTACTTTATTTTCTGTTTACTGCACTATGTTTACTGTTTACTGCACTATATTTTCTGTTTACTGCACTATATTTACTGTTTACTGCACTATGTTTACTGTTTACTGCACTATATTTTCTGTTTACTGCACTATGTTTACTGTTTACTGCACTATATTTTCTGTTTACTGCACTATGTTTACTGTTTACTACACTATATTTTCTGTTTACTGCACTATGTTTACTGTTTACTGTTTACTGTACTTTATTTTCTGTTTACTGCACTATGTTTACTGTTTACTGCACTATGTTTACTGTTTACTGCACTATAGTTTCAATGTTATTTCTCTATGATACGACGGACATAAAGAAGATTTCCGGTTCTTTTTCTTTTTAGATAAAATACACTGTGTACGTATATCGGACAAAAATGTGCCTCTAGTACTAGGCTTGATGCTTTGATGCGTTCGTTTTTTAAATGACAAAACTTTAACAAACATTTCGTTAGATTATTCAGCACAACCTCCCCCCCCCCCACACACACATACATTTCGTCAATCTTACACCGAAATTCTACTCACTTAAAAAAATATGAATATTCTGAAGTTCGAATCGAAGCCGTCATGTTTATTTTCAATTTTTGAAGACGTTGTTCAATCAACAGTCAACAGTGGTTTCAATCATTTTAACCATGGGCTACATTCGTTAGAGAGTATTGCTGACCTCATTAATTTGAATTATTAAAAATATATAAGGTAAGAAAAGACAATCAAATGAGCTCATCAGTGATAATGCAATTGATAGTAAGTTGAACTGAATGTTAGTGCGAGAATATATTAGTGAGTGACTGAACGGTTTTCACTAATAAAAATTTAGTGTGATTTTTGAGGATCGGAAAATTGAACGAATGAAATCGACTGTGATTTTTACACTTTTGTTTTTCTGTCTTTTTAGATTAGAAGAGTGAATTTTTATTGTCTTTAAAAAAATTGTTCTCGAAAATCGATCAAGATTTATTATTAAACTAGCTGTACCCTGCAAAACATTTGCATATAGTTATATCCCCTTGAGCTTGATCGGCAGGCGAGGTTATTTTTTGGTTTCGGGCAGATCCGATTTTTTTTTTCATGATTGTATTTTAAACTGGAATACTGTTATATTAATTCTTTACTTTCGATTTAACGCAGAGCCCAAATCGCTATTATTATATTATATTGTCACTTATGGAAAAATTTGAGAACCGTTGGTTTATTTATTTAGGTTTTTTTTTTTGTAAACCTTAAGTTCCGACGCTAAGCACAAGACTCTTGAGTCCACAGCTCACCACGTGACACAGATTTACGCAACAAGACCAACTAAGAACACTGTTTTGTTTTTTTGTTTTCGCGATCTGTCTGTACAGGAGAAAAAAAAAAGCTAAAATAGAAGAAAGGATTAAAGCGTCACTGTTAATATACATGTAAATTCCCAAACTAAAATCATGTACCCTTTTAAAGCCAGGCGCAATTGAAAATGAGAGGGAGTGGGGTATCTTTCAAACGGGATCTTGAAAAATTACCTTTGCTCTCACCGAGGATAGATCTCAAAAACCAAAAGGTCGACATTTGAGAGATCAACGCCGCTCGACCCTCCGTTCCTTTATACATTTTTTATTTTAAATTATCCACGCATTGATTATGACCAAACATGGGCGTCGCTAGGAATTTTTCCAGGGGGGAGGCAAACATTTTCCAGGGGGGGGGGGCAAATAACAACTTTATGACATTTTTTTTAAATGTAAGGGGGGGGGAGCAAATGCACCCCCCCTCTTATATGACATTTTTTCAAAATGTAGGGGGGGCAAATGCCCCCCCCCATGAATACGCCCATGTGACCAACAATTGGCTGGCGACCCAACAACACTTTGAGGATCGTTCAGATCTGGAGTGTAGAAAACTAACAATTTTTTTTTTCCTTTCATTTTTCGTCTTAAAATGTTGACACATTTTTCATAATTACCAAGTTCTGATATCCTCCAGCATGGAGGTTTGCTGCAGCTTGACACGTCTATATTTAATACTCGTAGTCAGTAAGACCACCCCTCACGATCGACAGCCATAAACAATATTTGTTAAACTCCCTGGGTACGGTGGCCGGGGTGGAAGGGGGGGAGAGGGAGAGAGGTTAGTGTAAGGGATGGAGAGGATCGAAAAAGAAATCCGTATGTATCCAACCTGGCATTTGTTAAAAAAAAATCTTAAGTTACATTTGAGTGAGAATTTATTTATTTTTTTTTTTTTACGTTTATTGTGGGGTGGTCTGAGATGTTTACATTTTTATCTTGTAACTTTATTTTCAAGCTTTTCTTTTTACGAATATTTTGGTATTTAAATTTGCCTAATTCTCTAACAGCGAGTGAGGTTAACAAAATAATTTTACCGAACTAATCCTGCCCATTTGGATTATTATCCTTATTTTGGCATAATCCAACTCAAACAGAAACAGAGACCAATTACCTGGCAACCCATGCGGGGATTCACGTCACAGGAGCGCGTGTTTATATTGGACATTTTCTTTTATTTATATTTATATTTTGGCTTTTATTTTATTTTCATATTTGGCCTTCAAATGGGGTGTGATTCTGTTTCCCCTGGCATACGGAGCCGGTATTTACATACGGTAACACGATGTTAATGTGAGCCGTACAGAAACAAGGTAGGACTGACACCGGGACAGACAGATCCAACGGTGACGTCTCTGGAATTTCCCGTTAATTGAAAAGAAAAAGAAGCAACATAAAAATAAATAAACCACCAACAAACGGCGTTTTCTATCCGGATTGTAACAGAAAGTAATGTATTAATGCTGAAACGGGAGATTGTAACAGAAAGTAATGTATTAATGCTGAAACGGGAGATTGTAAAACCTCTCCGGTGGATTATTAGTAGTCGGGATAGAAACATAATGACGTGAGATTTAAAGTTGAGCTGTTGTCGGTGATAGAAAGGTGAATTGGAAATAAATGAGTAGTTGTCTCATTGCTTTGGTGAATTAGCGTTATGCGCAGTGCCGTATTTAGACTTGATGAGGTCCTAGGCTATTTGAGATATAGGGCCCTTAATAAGTCCGGATATTATATGTCAGTGCCAAACATTTCAGTATAAACGACAATCGCTCACTTGGACAATTATTTGGGGGCCCCCAACAAAGTTGGGGCCCTAAGCTATAGCTTGCGCAGCTTATACGTAAATGCTGCACTTGTTACGCTGTGCTTTAAGTTTGAATTTTTCTATTGTGTTCCACAATTATAGGCTGTTGTTTATTTTGTGAGGATTCTACCACTCACAGAGCCTTTCTATATGGACAACAAGTGGGCCCCCGTGTCTGAACTTTAAATTTTGCCGAGACCCAATGCAAAGGTGAATTCAAAATTTAAATTTTTCTGGTCCCTATCGATCTACTCAAGAGGTGTTTATTAGTTAAATGCTATGGGCGAGTTTCTAATTTCTTACGGGCCTAAACTATTAAAAGTCATTCCACAGCAGTAGATATTGTATTCTGAGAGCTTGTCATTAGCCCTGGGCAATAATGACTCAAAAGTTTGGGGTGTGTGGTGGTGGAGGTGGTGGGCGGGGGCGGGGGCGCTCATTATTATTATGAGAGATCCAAGATTTACAAGCGATTCGACTCAAATCTCGAAATCCATTAGTAGGGTGTATAAACGTGCAGTGGGGTAGGAAGGGTTGTGTGTGCGCCCGTGCAAGGGGTGACAGTAGAGTGCGTTTGCACTTTGGGGATTGAGAGGAGGGATCCAAAATTGTAACTCGCACAGGGCTCCGCAATAGCTTGCTACGGCTTTGTGAGCGTGTCACTCCTTTCTGTGTCAGGGATGATATGAAGAGCTGTATGATTTCTTGGCTACCACAGTACCTTCGGCTTATATCCGAGAAATTGAACTACAAAGTTTTTCATTTTATATAAATTAAAAAAAAACAACAACAACGTTTTACCAATCTTCATTTTTTCTTTGTCTGTTAATTTAATTTTCAAACATTTTCCCAATTTGATTTAGAAGTCTCAAATTTTGCAATCTCCATGAGAATATGCCATGTTTATATTTTAGAGTCAATCGGTTTAAAATAATAGAGAATAACTTTGTAAATCTGCGCACTTTTTGCATTTATTATATTAACATTTTCACTGTAACATTTCTACGGCTCTACACTCTGATGTGCTACTATCTCAATCTTCTGTCAACTTTCCCACTGTTTTTTTTTTCTAAGTACTCTGTCAGTAGAACATTCTCTGTACTCTCTAAAGTACTCTGTCATTAGAACACTCTCTGTACTCCCTAAAGTACTCTGTCCCTAGAACATTCTCTGTACTCTCTAAATTAGTCTGTCACTAGAACATTCTCTGTACTCTCTAAAGTACTCTGTCATTAAAACATTCTCTGTACTCTCTAAAGTACTCTGTCATTAAAACATTCTCTGTACTCTCTGAAGTACTCTGTCACTAGAACATTCTCTGTACTCTCTAAAGTACTCTGCCACTAGAACATTCTCTGTACTCTCTAAATGTCCAGCCACAGCCGTTCTTAATATTTTTGAGGTCTAAGAGTACAACTTAAATTTCAAAGATTTTTGAGGACTTCCGCCAAGAGGTATTTTGGTGTCCCGTAACATCACGTTTAATAGGAATTTCATTTGGACGGAGGCTAGTTTACCTTCCCATATAAACGTATCTCCGTCTAACTCGTGTTACACTATTTTTCTATAATAGCTAATGGGTTCACTTCTTTAACAATGTATTCTTCCCGCGTGTTTTTGTTTTCTACTTCAAAATGTTAGCAATTTATTTGTTCAAAGCTCTTACCCCAAGCATTACATGTAACACTTTTCTTCTTACCATTTATTTACCACTCTGCACTTAAGTGTTAACATCCTTGTTTTTTTTTTAGTGAAAATTCTTCCATCTTTTCTGTATCCTTCGAAATGCCTACATTCGGCTACAATCTCGTATTTTGATTCTGATTTCAACGCCCCGAAAAACATTTATTAATTAGTATCTATCTATCTATCTATCTATCTATCTATCTATCTATCTATCTATCTATCTATCTATCTATCTATCTATCTATCTATCTATCTATCTATCTATCTATCTATCTATCTATCTATCTATCTATCTATCTATCTATCTATCTATCTATCTATCTATCTATCTATCTATCTATCTATCTATCTATCTATCTATCTATCTATCTATCTATCTATCTATCTATCTATCTATCTATCTATCTATCTATCTATCTATCTATCTGAACTACCTATCTATCTATTGATCTGTCTGTCTGTTTATTTATCAATATATCTATAGATATATCTATCTATCAATATATCTATCTATTTATCTATCTATATCTATCTGTCTTTCTGTATGTCTGCCTGTCTGCATACTTGTCTGTCAGTTAGTCAGTCAGTCTGTCTGTCTATCTCTCTCTCTCTCTCTCTCTCTCTCTCTATATATATATATATATATATATATATATATATATATATATCGATCTCTCTGTCTCTCTGTTCAGATATATATTTATGTCATTCAGTCTATCTATCATTACGCACATTAACATTGACATAAATGTGCTGCACAGTTGACATAAAAACAAACCAAAAAACAAACCAAACAAATATACATATATTTGTTTTTCATTTGATGTTAAGTTTCCTCAACCCATTAGAGATATTTAAGAAAATAAGAAAAAACAAAACAGCACACTACAAAAAAAAAATCTGGACAAGTTGACAGACAGCCGCGAGAGGCACGTGACCGGCAGCCATTTTGAAGTAACCCGACACGCCCCCGTTGTTCATTATCTTCGGTCAAAATGTTGTTTGCTTAAAACGCTTTTTTTTTTTTAAAAAACCCTCCGCCACCTCCCGCGGCTGGCCCTCCGTAAAAGTTTCCCCACCACGCGCATGACAGTTTATTTTTAAAACCAAACTAAATCAACACGCTAAGTTCCTCGGGCATGTCTATAAGGGTGGGGGGAGAGAATGGGTTGTCTCTTGTCTTCACGCCTCCTCAATATATGCTTTATTTTTTAACCTACACTCACCGGGCGCCCATCATTAGAAAAAAAAGCTCCCCCCTCACCCTACCCCCGGCCCCATCTTTGTCAACCTCACTTCTCACCCCCCCCCCTTTCACTTTCCTTTCACCACCATGCATAACGTTGTTGTTTTTTTTTTACCCCCTCTGAAAATTTCACTGTTGAAAAGATTAACATGGAAAAACAAACCCGGGGAAATCGTGCGGTTATTTTTTTTCAAAGTCTGGTTTGTTGTGTTTTGTTTAGTTTTTTTCAGGGGAGGTAATGAAATACTAGGGCGATGTCCACATTTCGCACCTTACATGTCGTTAGTACAAGGGAGAGAAACGAAAGTAGGGGAAGGGTCTGTCGACAGGAGTGAAGGGAGACTTTCTGCTTGTTCTTTGTATTGTATGAAAATAATAGGTTTGTGTTTCTTGTTGAATAAACTATAATGTACACGGCGTTTGGGAAGTTAACGAAAGAACCGTGGATGGGAAACTATTTAACCACAATTTACCGTAAAAAAAAAAAACAACATACGAGAAATGTGCAATGGTATTTCTTTGTTTTTGTTTTTTGTTTTTACTTTACTTGCACTTTTTGTTTTGAAATAATGTCTTTGAATGTTTAAAAGTAAACCGACAACATTAGCAGTTTCACCAACAAAGACCACATAAACGACTTAATTTGATGCTAGAAAACCTTTTTGTTTAAGGTGTAATGCCGATGGTAAAAGGAAGGGGAGATAATAATATGGCATTGACTAAGATGCTAAAAATAATGGTGGCAAATGTGAGTTTAACTGATAAATGAGGGCTGATTTTTCTTAAGGGCCTAAAAGCCTTATTAGCCTAATGGTTAATCCAGCTATTGTCATTAGAAAGAGAGAGTTCACTTAGCTCGAATTTCGTCTGTCTTTTTTTTTTTAGTTTGTTTTAAAAAGGTTGTTCTAGCACTAACCGGATTTGTCTTAGATCTAGCCGGGCCATGTGGCTCTCTGTGAATATATTAGGCAGAGATGAGAGCTATTTCAGAGGCAGTGGCGCAAGTAGATAGTGCTGCGACGGACATCGTTATTACTTCCCCAATTACATTCAAGTGACAGATTACTTCCCCAATTACATTCAGGTTATCATTTTTTTTAAATTTATGAAATTATATGTAACTGGAATTTTAGCATTTTTAAAAATAATATAACACTATAAGAAATGTAGCTACATCAGTAATAACTAAATTACACACTTACATACAACAAATCTTACAAATTACTTATTATATTTGTAAACAACATAACAATACTTGGATACGTTTTGCATGGATAAATCTAAATTGTCATATTTTGAACATTAATTCCAGATGTTATTACAGAGTTAAGAATAATTAACTAATTTTTTAGTTAATAAATGATTTTTATTTTTTTTAATAGCCAAGGGTAACAACTTTCCTCCCTTGTCGAAATGCCGTGAAGAGTTGTCAACCGTGACAAAGGGGACAGCTAGTACCTCAGGTCACCCAACCTTCATAAGGCATCACCAAAATATGGCTAGTTCTCAAACTATCACGACGAACAAAGAGGGAGGGAGGGGGGGCATTACATCTCAATCCATCAGAGGAACGAAAAGGGGGGGTGGGGGTCGTTATAATCCAGGTACTACTTTTTTAATATATATATATAAATTAAAACAAGCATACATTTATTAGTGTTGATAATTGATTAGAGTATGTAAACAAAGTTTGTTAATACAAGTAATATTACAGAATTAAATGAATAATTCAAATGATTGTTGTAAGTTAAATAATCCAGTACACATTTAAAGATGTGTGGATTTGAGAGACTTACAGCTTTGCAGGACCTGTAGTATTCAACTCCTGTATACTGCATCGCCTTGTGTACACCCACATGTACCACACCGTATATGTCGT
Organism: Bulinus truncatus; assembly: GCA_021962125.1. NCBI lineage: Eukaryota > Metazoa > Mollusca > Gastropoda > Planorbidae > Bulinus > Bulinus truncatus. The sequence continues at coordinate 8,379,523 of JAGDYQ010000011.1, forward strand.
GAAATATATTTATATATTTTTATAATTATATTTTGGCAGGGCCACTATGGTGCAAGGGGGTGCCAACACCGCCTCGGGGCGGGGGTAGGGGTGGGTAAATCTTGTCTCGGAAATATTATTTTTATATTTTTAAAACGCAGTGGCTTCGAATACGACCGGGTGTGTTTCGTATTTTTTTTTCCGAGACACGACCAGCAAACTTTGATGACGTCAGTAAACAGATAGAACTCTTATGATTTAAAGTTATTTTCTTTTCGCGGGAACGAGTAATTTTGTCTACTTAAACATTAAAATTGGTCTGTGACTCATTTTTATGCTGACTATATCCAGGTTCGATTCCTCTCAGAAACATAACTTTTTTTATTGTGTTTTTTTTTTTTCAGAATGTATCTTTTTAGTTGTTTTAATGAAAATTAACTAACAAGATATCTTTGACATTTTTTTAAATGGTGAAATAATTTATATTTTAGGATGTTGTAAAAAAAGAAACAACAACTAATTAGGTTTTTTTAACTATCTCATAACTTAAAAAAAAAATATTTGAAAATATGTATCAAAGCTGAACACAGAGGCGTAACAATTTTTAAGGGAGGGGGGTCCAAAATCGAAAGTCCCGCCGGGCTCCCAGCTTGAGGGGAGACCCCAAAATTATTTTTTACATTAAATATTAAGTACATAATCTCATGTCATGGTATCGAATGTCAAAATGCAAGGCCCCCAAATCCTAGGTTCGGCAATGGCTTTACAATAGTTTTATCTTCCTGCAAGTAGGCTTTTGCAGTGTATAGCTAGTCTTAAGGCTAAATATTACATAACTTTTCCTTACCATCATTTTTGCGTCACACTTTAAAAAATTCAGAGACGCCTACATATTTCAAATTTACTTAAATAAAAATAAGATTAGAAACGAAAATAGAGGGGATGGGGAAGCATTTATATCCGAGAATTGAACCAAATACTGACGGAGAAGAATTAACGAGTGTTGGCTTTTGGAGGGGGGGTACGATAGATATAATTTAGCGCATAATTTTTTGTTTTATTCGTCCGACTTTGTTAGGCTTGGGCAGACCCGAAAACTCTTAGTCTTAGACATATATCCTGACAACTAAAATATACAATTCAAAGGCATACTTTGTTTTTAAAAAATATTATAAAAATATCTCCGATTATTAACAGCAAATGACTTTATTTATTAGGCTGGACAGACCCGAAAGTAGTCAAAGATTCTGAAGTTTACACCCACAAATTACATCTAATATCTGATCTAAGTTTAGACCCACAAATTACATCTAATATCTTATCTAAGTTTAGACCCACAAATTACATCTAATATCTGCTTACCGAAGATCGAACCAGTGACCCTTAGGTCACCCGGGGTGTTTACATCGGCTATGGCGGGGGGTGAAAGAAGGGCACTCTAAAAACTACTGGCCCATTAGTGGTTTACAGGATCGAAGAGATTTCATCTCATCCTTACAGGGACTTAACATACCGGAAATGTGAATCAGGTTATAATCCGTCTGGAAAATGAAATAATTGTAATCTCAAATAACAAGCTTCTTTATTTTCTTAGATTGAATGATTCCTAAAAAAAATAATAATTCTATTTCCTAATGGCTATGTGTTATATGACAGGGTGAGGGGACGGATGGGCGCTCGACTGTCGACCTGAGGGTCACTGGTTCGATCTTCGATGAGGATATTTCAGGTCATGGCTTAAGTCCCCGCTATATCTCCCGTGGTGCCTCCATGGCCATTACACTATTGGCTATGGTGGGGACAAAAGATGTATAGACAATGGGTATTTAAAATATCAGATATCCAAATAAGAGTATGTTAAAATAAATTAAGCAGTAATTGGAACAAAGAAGGAAGTCAACAATCAATTATTTTACTGTGCGGTACAATACATCTGGCGAACGTCTAAAAGCTACACAAAGAACTTAAGTCCAACCAACATTTATTTACTCGGTAGTTTTTAAAGCAAGTTTTAAAGGAATCTTTTCTTGTTGTTTTTTTTTGTAATAACAATTAATTTCTTTAACATTGAAATAAGAAAAAAAATATTAAAAGAATGCGTTATAATATAATTTGCTTGAGGTATTGCCAAATTAGTTCATTTTAACACCATGCATTATTTTTTTTTTAAATTAATTATAACTAATTAAATATTACCATTTTTTAGTAACAAAATAATCTATAATTTAATATTTAGCGTTTAATTTTCTGGCCAGCCAAACAAATTGCATAAATGCTGCACACACTGCGGGCCTGTTATACATTTCTTCATAAATATTTAGATATAAATCAATCTGGAGGTGAACGGGTGGCCGTGTGGTGTAGTGCACTCGACTGTCAACCTTAGTTTGTGAAGTTCCTGTAAGATGAAATCTCTTAGATCCTATAAACCACTAATGGGACGGTTTTTACGGTGCCCATCTTTCATCCCAACCACATAGTGTAATGGAGGCACCACGGAAGACATAGCGGGGACTTATGCCATGACCTGACATATGTCCTCACCGGAGATCGAACCAGGTACCTTCAGGTAGACAGTCGAGCGCTTTATCGCACGACCATCCGTCCCCTGTTGACCTCAGTGAGAGCCTTGGGATTTCTTCAGGTCCTGATGTAAGTCCTCCCAAGTCCACCCAGCCTTAAATGGGTACCTGGCTATAAGTTGGGGGAGTAAAGGGCGTTGTGCTAACTACACGATCCCCTTATAGCCCCGATGAGCCCTTAGGGGCTTAAGGGAACTTTACTTAAGCCAATATGGCGGCCGTCCTGACTAGAATAGAACGTACGATGCGGCAGTTTGGGTCGTACAATTTACGTCTATCGGTCTGTATATTCGTACAATAGAATAAATCTGAACGTGTTGCTAGGATCATATTTGTACGTTGATACGTTTTACGTTTATAAGTTTTACTTTGTCAGTTTTTTTATTTTTTTTTTTATTTTTTTGTAATTTTAGCGATTCTCAAATATTATCGTTACTGAGTTTATTTTAAGTGACTTAAAGAAAGTTATCTGAACGGATGAGCTAAATATGAGGGCTGTTAACTTTGAAAATGTATTAAAGTACAATAGCTAAATATACTTTTAAAACAAAATTATGCACCTTTCGCTTTTTTAAAGACTGACCAAGTGACCATCCTCAAAACAATGAAAACTAAAAAAAAAATCCTTAAGCTCTAAATTCAAAAGTTTCCAAAACATTTTTTTTCAAATTTGAAGTTTCATTATGTAAATGTAATTCAGTTTTTTATATTTTTTTTTAGAAAATGGATTAACATTTCTACAGCTACAGGCCTAAATCAAACTGGCGATATGACACATTTCTACACACACAAGCCTTAATCTAAATCAAAAGAAGTACATTTGTTTTGAGCTCTCCATGTAATAGTTCTTAGCAGTTATTGTTTTATTTACAGTTTTAGTTTCTGTCCTCAGAAGAGCACTTGCTCATTTCGCAAGCCAAAGTGATATACATTTTTTGCTACATGGGGGCGATAAAAAGGTGTTGTGCCCAGGGCGCGAGTTAATCTCACCACGCCACTGCACACAAGTAGTACATTATAATGACAGAATTTAATAATAATACAATCTCTAAAAAAAACATCACATTCATAGGCGTAGAATTTCGCAAATAGGAAAGGACGGAGTGGGGCATAACGCCCCGTGCGGCACTTAATTCGCTAACGGCAAGGTTTGTAGCATATTCACCATATTAGACACTTTTGGCACATAAGCGGGCGGCATATTTAGCGTTCGCCCCCCATGCTCCACTAACGACAGCTAGAATACTGAGTAATAGCGCTACAGCTGTTTATTTCTTCACAACTAAATGATCTGTTGTATTATTTTCAACCTACCTAATACCTATCTCTCTTTTTAAACTAAATTGTAAACTGTATTTCTTGTTAATGTTATTAAACTTGTTTCTGTTGTAACAGTTGTTATCTTCATTTTAAATTACCCCCAAATAGTGTGAATTTTATTTTATAGATTGTGGTTTATTTTTACTAACATTCATTGTGAGTCGTACGGTTCGAGTCCTAGCTGTGGCGCCCTGTACCAGCTACATTTTTTGGCGCACTTCTCCCAATCTGAAAAGGGCAAAAACCATTCAACAGCTCTATTTCTGCGTAACATCTTAGTTCGGCGCCCCGTGTGGCCGCACAATCCGAAGTACCCTGTCCTACGCCACTGTGTGCAGTGTATTCACAATTTTTCTCCCGTTTGTGTATTTCTATTCTTGATTGTCTTTTTGTATGCTAGTGTAATAAAAATATCTTTGCGTAATTTATAAGTATCTAATTGTATTTCTTATTCCGTGGTATAATACACTGTTCATATAATAGTTCATGTCGTGTGATAATGTGTTATCAAATGTAATCTAATCTCATAACAAGGGCATGGTTCAATAAACCAGACTTACTGACTGCTCGTTACAGATGGTATTAGTAAAAAGTTGGCAACAATCATGGCCAGATTGAGATTGAGGGCTATTTGAGATAAGGGCCCGTGTATACATCCAAATATAATATGACAGTGCCAAATATTAAAGTATGTATGGCAATATTTCGGGGCACCCAAGAAAGCGGGGGACCCAAAGCTTTAGCTTGTGCAGCTTATACGACGATCCTGCACTGACAACAGCAGTGGCGCAACCAGCAACAAATGCTGGGAGGAGGGGGGGCTCACATTATGAAAAAAGACAGTTTGACAGTCTTTTATGTGACTTTATAACAGTAATTATGTAGTGATGATTTGTTTCTTTATCTGTTGACAGAAGTAAATGTGTAGTCCATAACAGCTTGCATTCTGGGATTGAATACTTCATGCAAAAAAAAAATGAAGGCTCGTGTACTCACCCCTAGGGAGGTAGCTGGAGGTAACAGAGGTGAACCCCATGTATGGATGGACCAGGTGCGCCGGGTAAGGGAATACTGGAAGGGAGACGGCGCCACCTCTGAAATTTTGATGTCCAGTGGCGTAATGGGGCAACGGTTTCTGGTGGGAGACGGGCGGCGAAGCCGGGCTCAGTGTCGGCGAGGGTGTCGGGGCGCCGTACTTGGGAGAGAGTTTCTTCGTCTCTTGCACCTGGTGTGACAGCGTCGTTGCCGCCTCTGAGTCCAGGTCGTCCAGAATGTCTTTGATGAAGAATGACCGCCTTTTGTTTGCAGGGCGCACCGCGTGAGTACTGATCGCCATTTTTTTTGTCTCCGGTCAATCAGCAATATGTAGAGAGTTTTGATTATTTACTTCTCAGAAATAAACAACAACAACAACAATGAATAAATAATAATGGTGGACAGTCTGGAAAATGAGAAAGTTATTTCAATTTCTATTGCCCGTCATCAGAAGTCTCAAAAAAAAAAAAACGCAAATTCCTTTGCGGACACAATCACGTTCATCTATATTTACAAAAATATCCTGTAGTTTCGGCATATGGACCATAGAGTAACGCTTTTGTTATTTTAGATGATAAAGTAACAGATAAGAATTGCTGGAATTAAAAAAAAACAATATGATTTTTGTATACATTCAATCATTTTATACTTGTTAAACTTAATAGAGTAAAACCTTTCAATTTGGTTAATTATATTTTATTAAGACTTAAAGAGTTACATAGTATATCAACCAACCAATTACGATATCTTTCATTCTTTTTTTTTTTTCACTAAATTTTTCACAGATATTGTTCATCTCATAGGTAAATAAAAAAATTTATTACAAGAAAATAAGTAAAATATAAAAGTCATTGACTATAAATAGAGAATTTAATTAAAGATGTTGAACACATCTCTTTAATCCTATAAAAATCTATTATATTAATGTATCTCCAGAATCCAGATGTAGAAATACTTTGTTTATTAACCTAGTATGATAGGTAAAAAAAAAATTTCTCTTTCACAATTAAGTACAGAATACAATCTTAAATATGCACCGTACAATTTATAGTTAAATTAGTCAACAAAAGAGAATTAAGATACGAGATCCAAAATATTATCCGTCAAACTATTATGTGTAATAAATCGTATTTTTATAAATTGATATTTTTTTTATATTCTATTATTCAAGCGAAAAATTATAAAATGAATTCTAATAAGTGAATTCCAGACACAGACCTATTATATTATCAATAATTAAACACTTTGGCAAGAAGACATCAACAGGGGCACACAACTCGGAAACACAAATCTATGATCGCACCAGGATTTTTTTCTATTTATCTTGTTAAATTACTTTCGTTTCCAGAGTTATCGCCCCCCTTTATTCCAGACATTTTTTTTTTCGCTCTTGGATTTGACGACACGAGCGATTCGTGGCCCCGCCCACTGACATTTCCACAAGCCAATGACAGACTCGGTGAGTAGGCTCGCGATTGGTCTCATCGTTTACTAATGTCAAATGATGGGAAGAGAGAGGGGGGGGGGAGGAGGAGGGAAGTCAAGTTTCGCCATGGCAGGCAATTGTAAACAGAGGAATATCTTTTTGATTTGTTGTGTTCTAGCGGTTGATTTTTTATTTTTTGACTGTGATGGAAACTTGGGTGGGTGTTTTGTGGAAAGGGTGGGATGGCGAAAATGTAACCAAGAACATATTAATGTTATATCAGATATTTTTTTAAAGATATATTACTATGCTGCATGCAAAAGGAGACCAGACACCTCATCATACTAGAGATTTCCTCATTATAGCAATTCATCATTGCACATTTGAACATTATAGCAATTCATCATAATTATAGCAATTCATCATTGCACATTTGAACATTATAGCAATTCATCATTATAGCAAATCATCATTGCACATTTAAACATTATAGCAATTCATCATTATAGCAATTCATCATTGCACACTTGAACATTATAGCAATTCATCATTATAGCAATTTATCATTGCACATTTGAACATTATAGCAATTCATCATTATAGCAATTCATCATTGCACATTTGAACATTATAGCAATTCATCATGATAGTATTTCACCACCATAACATTTCATCACTAAGATGCCTGTGATGGGATGAAAGAAGGGCACCATAAAAACCGTCCCATTAGTGGTTTATAGGATCTAAGAGATTTCATCTTATCCTTACAAGGGACTTCACACACACCCATTCAGTCAGAGGCGTACCTAGGGTGATGGGAGTGGGGGTCCAAATTAGAAAGTCACCCCAGGCCCCAGCATAAATGGGGCCCCCACAATATTTTTACAATAAATATTAAGTTCATTATCTTGTCATGATGTCGAATGTCAAAAAGCAGGGGCCACCAAAGAGGTCAAGCCCCCCGGGTCCCCCAAATCCCTAGGTTCGGCACTGCATGCAGTCGTTAGCCTCCATTATCTCTGCTTGCATTCAGTGATGCTCTCCAACTGTCTCCTAGCCCAGGGGTCGGCAACCTGCGGCTCTCGAGCCGCATGCGACTCTTTCGATGTCAAGTTGAGGCTTTTTCGATGTCAAATTGCGGCCTAATCAAATACCATAATATTGAAACAACAATTTTAGTGGCTCTTTAAAAACTGAGAAAACTGTAAATAATAACTTTTGGCTCTTCCGTCTCAAAAGGTTGCCGACCTCCGTCCTAGCCCATTTCATGTTTAGTCTAGTATGAATTTACAAAATGAAATTTTACACACATGTTTACAGGTAAAAGGGGGGTCCTTCTGTCATTGGGCGGCTCCACCTACAGGGACTTTAATAATAATAATAATAATGGTTTCATGTGTAATACAAGATTAAATTGGGATACACCTTTGATTCTCACATATTACAGAATATGACTGGATTACAGTTTCATTTCGGTGCTACTAAATAATCACAACTAAATTATTGAGGTCATTTCCCTTGCCACGTCTTTCCAAAACTTCCAACTGTAAAAAAAGAAGGAAAAGAACTTTTTTTTTAAAAAAAAAAGTAAAATAAATATCCAGCTAATTCGGTGACAGGTTCGTCACTGTTGTATATATAATGGAACAGAAATATTTACTTGTAAGAAATTGTACTGACTTATGTCTGGTATATTCTTCTTGGTGTTTGTATTTTGAACCTAATATTCATTTGTCGCATCCAGCACCTGTTTGGTCATCTTTCTTGTCTATTTACCTGCTGAAGCGTCTAATGGTCAGTGGAAAAAAACAAATTACCTTCGTTTCTTCTGTCAAGGTCTTTTTTTATTGTTGTTAGTGAATCGGATTTTCCCGCTAGTCATCTTCGGGGTTTCCCTATTTGCTCTTATTTTTTACACACAGTCCTCATGGAAAGTTGATTTTTTTTATTACCTTTTTTTTTTCGGAAGACTCCAAGAAGGTGAAATGATTTATATTTAGGCAATTGCAGAGGCCTAGCTAGGGGAGGGAGGTACATATGTCCCCGGGCGCTACTCACAATGTGGCGCCAAATTTATATTTTACATATATTATTATATGATTTTCGAATGTGGGTGGGTGGCGTAAAAAATGTATTAAAAAAGTATTGTGCCCCGGGCGCGAGTTAAGCTCGTTACGGCACTGGGCAATTGGAATGTAAAATACACAATGACAATAAATATTTAGCTTGAAGCTTATTTCACGGATTTTACCTATCAATAACTCACATTTTAATTGAACACCACGAATACGTTACTGTGAAATAATAAATCGAGAGTATATGCCTACATACAAGTAATCGGTGCCCCGATGTCATAGATGGGAGAACTAGGCTACCGTCCAGGGCCGTGTTACGAAAGTGTAAAAAATAAATATGTTTAGATTTGGTCTCTTCTACAACTCTCACTTTATTTTATTATGGAAATATATAAATCTATATTTCAACGTGTCTTATCTGAATATCTAATAGGCTACTTTACAATATTTACTGTTTTATTACTCTGAAAATGAAAACGTAATTAAGGGAAATTATTACTGAGTATGTACATTAAGGTGATAACTATTTTCATTTTTTTCGTA
>JAGDYQ010000011.1:8388982-8409814 GCA_021962125.1 Bulinus truncatus
CCATAATATTAAAATAACAATTTGAGTGGCTCTTTAAAAAAAATGAGAAAATTGTAAATTATAACTTTTGGCTATTCCAGCTCAAAAGGTTGCCGACCCCCGGTCTAGAGAAAGTTGGCTTGAAAGGTTCCAAGCGAATAAATAACCATAAAAGGATATCACTTTTAATTGGCAGGCCTACAAATTAACACGGGGAAAGGAACATGCATATCAGATAATTAGATCTTACTTTCACAGCTGTCAATCCTCTCAGATAGACCATGAGCCAACTTATCACTTTAACTCACTTTAAAAATAACGGACCCTTACGCAGCCATTTAAACTCCAACAATAACCACCCCTATGTTACTATGTAAACCATATATAAACTCGCATTTAAATTCAAGATTTGCACACATACACATACTAAAAGTGTTCATATGCGTCCCCCCCCCCCCAATATTGTTTTTTTTACCAATGACATCAAATCTAACCGCGGAGAAAGGAGGAAAACATTGCTATACCAAAAACCTCTCTACTACCTCATGGGAGACATTAGTGTTAGATTCCAGTGTTATACCGACCCCCACCCCCGGACAGCGCCTACGCTTTTCACCATCCTCTCCGGTCTTCATATCCCGTCCACTCGCACCCCTTCCCCACATCCACCATCCAGCCAGCCCTAATCAATATGATATAAAAAAAAGGGGGGGGGGGGCATATAATCATCCACAGGCCACATCACGGTGGCTTTTGTTTCACACTTGTCCAGACATGTGACCAGTCGGTCCATCCAGACATTTGGGGGGGGGGGGAGGGGAGGAGAGGAGGGGGGAGATGACATAATTATCTCGAAAATGGAAAATGTGACAAGTTTTCAGTACGATATTTTTGTATTCAGCTCATCATTCACCGGAAGATTTCCGCACCATTAAAGATTGTTGAAATCACAGCACATTACCTTTGAAATAATTGATAAGTCCCGTTATAACTAATGATATTGACTATGCTAAAAATCCTGTTTTAGAATAAAACGCAAATGAGTTAAATCCAAAAGATTTATAATAATAATCTTCTATTCCATAATCAACTCCTATTCAATAATCTGTCTACTTTCAAGGCCCAGTAGTGTTTGGTGAATACAGTATTTAATGGATGTGGGGAAATTAATACAAGTAAGAAGGAATGTTTACTTATTAAAGTTAAAAATGTTCCTGTACAAAAATTTAGTTTGTTAGTTATTGTTTTTCCCCTTTTTAATGAGATTTAAAAAAAAAAAAGGAGAAACCTGTTCATTTCTTCAGCAACAGACCAAATAATGGTCTCAGACTAAAAAGGAACATTTTAGCCATGCTGACTTAGAGCAGGAATGTGTCTTGTTAGTTTAGGATTATCACAGCATTTTACAAACATGAATGGAACTCACTGTTAGTAACTTCCTTTGACAGTGGTTGATTTTTTTTTCCATCCTTTGGAAATTTTTTTTTTATTTAATCAAAAGTATCTAGTGATTAAAGTAAAATATCAAAACTGATGAACAACATCTTAAGACTAAAACAGGTTACAGGTGGAATAATTAAAGGCATAAAAAATGGACGCTGTAATACAAAAGGAATATTAAGATAATTTTAAAGAGGAAAATATTAGAAAATAAAACATAAATTTAACTAACTCACGAAAAGCAAATACAAAATTATTTTAAAATTGAAAAAAGATAATTGTATATATATTTTTAAAAATGCAGTGAATATTGATAAGGAAGAATGGATGTCAGAAATATTAATGAGATTTAAACTGTTTGCAACTAATATATTGCTTTCGCTATTGTAGCATGATTTATTTCTGGCCAGTAGGGCGAACAATGCAAAATTAAGTAACAAATATTCCATTAACTATGTTTGATGAACTGAAGAGAGGGTTTGCAGCAGGGTTTACTTTTCCAGGTCACACAAATTAGTAAAGCATGTTGCATTTTTAAAAAATTGCTACCAGAATTGTGATTTGAAAATTAATTTACTTCAACTCATTATCATAATATTTTTCTTTTAAATTATGTACAAAACTGTTGATTTCCATGTTTTATGTCAGTAACTGTAGTATAGAATGGTAATAAGCTGGACAGTCATTTTCAAATTAGTGTAGTATAACTTTTAGGTCCCATGAGATTCTAAAGATTTTTTTTTTGATTGAAAACATTTGCAGATATACTAAAGTAGCTGCTTTAAAATAATCTACATTTGTGGCAATTAACAAAAATACACACAAATGTATGTAGACATTTTTAAAAGGAAGCCTTTGCCTTCTTTGCACCTGAGCCTAGAATTTCTCCTGGTGGCCCTCTAGACATAGAGTACTTTAGGAAGCTAAGAGGCTGCTTATGACCATTTTATATGTGACCTAGGTTGCACATTTATAATAATGCAACATGTTGCTGAGAGTACTTCACAAGCAAAGAGGCTTAGCCTATTGATAATAACTAGTCCAGTTTACTTAAGACTAATAGCAACATTCTTTAAAGTTTTCTAATGAATCATCTTAGGCATAATAATCTGAAACTACCAATTTTATTAAATTATCTTATGAGAATCAACTATTTTAACTGGTAATGAGATTAAAAATATAAATCCCTTTTATGAAAAAAAAATATTAATAATAAAAATAATAGGTAATCAGACAATAGAGGAGCCAGTGGACTACTATAGCCATCAGAAACTTGGTTATAATAAATGATGTTTATATATTATATATTATGATTTAACATTAATATGTAAATAATATTTATGTAAAAAATGCAGACCTACACCTAAGGCCTAAGGCTAAGGCTAGAAAATGTGACATTATGAACATATTAATCAGATATTATCATTTAAGTCATTTTGTTTAGTAGTAAACATTTATGTATTAGCCTCAATGAATTTTATTAACGCACTTGCTACGGATACGTAATTACGTACTCCGTATTTTTTTCTTCGGGGTACGTGAGGGTATGGAAATAGACTTTGGAATTGAAAACATAAGGTATTAAAAATTGAGGCTATGTTTGTGTGGTTCGCTAGCACAGTCGGTTGCCCTATTTTGGCCGACTATGTGTGGGTTCAAATCCCGTTAGAGAAATTTTTTTTTTTTTTCAAATTTTTTTTTTCAGAATAATAGATACTAATTTAGCGCATATTTTTTTGTTTTATTACATTATGAAAAAAAAAGGGTTAGGGGGGTTAGGGTTAGGGGGTTAGGGTTAGCATCATATCGCTATCTGAAAAAAGGGTTAGGGTTAGCATCATATCGCTAAAAAATACGCACATCTTTTTACGTACCCCGAAGAAAAAAATACGGAGTACGTAATTACGTATCCGTAGCAAGTGCCTTTTATTAATATACAAAGTAAATTTCTTTCTGTCTCTATATTTATTTTAATCAAATAAAGTTTTTTGTTTGTTTTTGTTTTTATCCAATGATAAAAGTCAAAAGATAATTCATTCAAAGAGAATTTAAAGCATTTTATATGTGACGGGATATACCGATTATTACTATTATTAGACTACAGTCTACACCCTATCAGCCAAATAAAATATGAGTATGATTTTTAATTAATATTATATGTTCTACTTAACAAAGTTTTAAATGTCAAGAAAGTGAATTATTCAACGCGGAATGAGTCATGATTTTATTGATTTGTCCATTAAACACGACGACGGTAAAGGGAGGAGATGTTAATGAGTCGTATTCTAGGACCTGCACTACCGATTTCAAATAAACAAACTTTCACGTAACTAGCAGACGACACACAGGGATGGTTGCGTGTTGATAGATTAAGTACTTACCATTCACTCCAACAAAGCACACAACTAGAAAGATGAAATTTCTCATGATGTACGGAACGGCAAATCCTTTTTTATAAAATCACTATCATCCTAAACAACTTCGGTCTTCGTTATACTGTTTCAGTGGCTGAAATAAATTCAAAAAGTGTTTTAGTTCTCTTTATCGTTCTGTTTTAGCAGCTGCTGTGTCTACTAATCCTAGCGCATGCGCAAGTGGTATTTGTCGGTCGCTTCCGTCAACAATGTCGGAGGCGAAATGCGTTGAGTGTGGTAATGCCGTCGTTTGCCCGATCAATAAGTACATTCGACATTAGACGACTATTTAAAAAAAAAATCAATGTGCTTCAGCAATACTGAAGATGAAGTCGTTGTTGTTATTTTTTTTCCTTCTGAACACTGGGGCTGAAAAGAAAAAAAAATACTGTTATCAATCTTACCCGTATTAAATTTAAAGCATTTATTATTATTTCAATTTATTTGACAAGCTTTCATTATTCAAATGTAATACTCAGTTCTCTCTCTCTCTCTCTCTCTCTCTCTCTCTCTCTCTCTCTCTCTCTCTCTCTCTCTCTCTCTCTCTCCCCCCCCCCCTCTTTGTCCAACTTAAATGTAATTTTCTTTATGTGCGGTTTAGCAGCGCTCACTCAACCGTGTCTACATAAACGTATGATAATCTGTTTGACAATTTATTTTAGCTTACTAAGAGAAAAGCTTACCATAAAATATTTGGACAATGATAGCTAAATTAACATAATTATTTAAAAAATAATGAATGCATTTTTTTTCAAAACATAGAGTTCTTTTAATGGTTTATTTTTAATCTGTTATACCTGGTGAATTGGAGGTAGATAATGACTATTTTATAAGTTTTTTTTTTCTTGCCTTTTTACTTAATTATCAAATCAATAATAAACATTGGGCCCTAACTAAAATTCGAAATTTTTCTTCCAAACTGATGTGGGAGGTGGTCTATAGTTTATAATCAGGGGAAATAATCCTGTATTTTGTTAAATAATGTTGTAATGGGAAAGGGGTGATTTTTCGATTTTGCGTTATACGCCACGACAGTGCCAACTATTATTGGCATAATCTTATATAAATACATGTGTCTTGTTCACTTAAATACACATAATAGTATAGCATTTAATTACTATATCTCTATACCTATAAGAGGCATTTGCTGTCTGTCTGTCTGTTCCCTTATAACTCAAGATCCAGATAACCAAATAATGTGAAATTTGTTACACATACACATAATTACATGGGGAAGGTTATAGGACAGGTTTCGTTTCATATCGATGGGTAGTTTAATTGTAATTATTTTTTTTTATTTTAGTATTTTACTATATTAAAGTAATCTCGACGGCGCCATAAAAAAAATTCCTCTGTGACGTCATTTCCCTATGATCGAATAGAACTTGCGCGCTGGTGCTGTATTGTGCCTTTGTGTAGCAAAGAATTGTTGATGTTTTTTCATGCTCTCTGATGTGTACAGTTTGAGGAAGGTTTGAATGAAGAAGGATTTTAGAAGAAGGGTGAAACAATAATAATAAGTACACATATATATATATATATATATATAGAGAGAGAGAGAGGGGGGAGGGGAGAAAGGAAGGTGTGGGATGGACAGGGGGAGAAAAGGAGGGAGAGGGAGCAGGAGGGAGATGGGAGAGGGAGCAGGAGGAGAGGGAGAGAGGAAGGGAGGGAGAGAGGGGGTAGGGAGGGAGAGAGAGGGAAGGGAGGGAGAGAGAGATAAAGAGTGAGGGGAGCAGGGAGGGAGAGAGAGGGGATGAGGGAGGGAGGAAGGGGGGGAGAGGGGGAGTGATAGAGAGAGGTGGAAAGGGGAGGGAGGGAGAAAGGAGGGAGAGAGGGGTTAGGGAGGGAGAGAGAGGGGAGGGAAGGAGAGAGGGAGAGGATGGGAGAAATGGGAGGAAGAGATAAAGAGAAAGAGGGAGCAGGGAGGGAGAGAGAGGGAAGGAGGAGGGAGGAGGATGGACAGGGGAGAGAAGGAGGGGGAGAAAGGGAGAGGGGAGAGGGACGGAGAGAGATTTGAGAGAGGGAGGGAGGGAGGGAGGGAAAGAGAAAGGGAGGGATGGAAAGAGAAAGGGAGAGAGGGAGAGGGAGGGAGGGAGAGAGAGGAAGGGAGAGAGGGGGTAGGGGATTAAAATAAGGTTTTCTGTTTACCTTTTGTTTTCTCCCTCCCCCTCTCTCCCTCCCTCCCCCTCCCTGCTTACCCCTCTTTCCCATTCTCTTTCCCTCCCTCCCTTTCTCCCTCCCTTCCTCTCCTTCCCTCTCTAACTCTCCCATCTGCCTCTCTCTCCCTATCTCCCTCCCTTCTTCTCTCACCCCCGTCCCCCCTATCTCCACCTTCCTCCCTTCCTCCTCCCCCTCTCTCCCTCCCTGCCCCCTCTCTCTCTTTATCTCTCACTCCCTCCCATTTCTCCCATCCTCTCTCCCTCCCTCCGTCTCCCGTCTCCCTCTCTCCCCCTCTTCCTCTCTCTCCCTCCTTCCCCCTCTCTCCGTTTCTCTCCCTCCCTTTCTCCCTCCCTCTCCCACCTCTCTCCCATCTCTCTCCCCATTCATCCCTCCCTCATTCCCCCTCCCTCCCTCCCTGCCCCCTCACTCTTTCTCTCTCCCTCTCTCCCACCCTCGCTTTCCCTCCCTGCCCCTCTATCTCCCTTCCTACCCCCTCTCTCCCTCCCTTCTTTTCTCTCTCCCTCTCCCTCTCCCCCTGCTCCCTCTCCCATCTCCCTTTCCCCCTGCTCCCTCTACCATCTCCCTCTCCACCTCCTTCTCTCCACCTGTCCACCACCTCCCTCCCTCTCTCCCCTCCCTCCCTCCCTACCCTCCTTTACTCTCTCCCCCCTGCCCCTCTCTCTCTCTTTATCTCTCTCTCCCTCTTTATCTCTCCCTCCCTCCCACCCTCTCTCTCCCTCCCTCCCCTCTCTCCCTACCCCCTCTTCCCCTGCTCCCTCTCCCATCTCCCTCCTGCTCCCTCTCCCTCCTTTTCTCCCCCCTCTCCATCCCACTCCTTCCTCTCTCCCCCTTCCTCCCTCCCTCCTTTCCTCTCTCTCCCTCCTGCCCCCTCTCTCTCTCTTTATCTCTCTCTCTTTATCTCTCTCTCCCTCCCCCCCCCTCTCTCTCTCTCTCTCTCTCTCTCTCTCTCTCTATATATATATATATATATATATATATATATATACTTATTGTTATGGTTTCACCCTTCTTCTAAAATCCTTCTTCATTCCTTTACCTTCCTCAAACTGTACACATCAGAGAGCATGAAAAACATCAACAATTCTTTGCATCACAAAGGCACAATACAGCACCAGCGCGCAAGTTATATTCGATCATAGGGAAATGACGTCACAGAGGAATTTTATTTATGGCGCCGTCGAGATTACTTTAATATAGTAAAATACTAAAATAAAAAAAAATTAATTACAATTAAACTACCCATCGATATGAAACGAAACCTGTCCTATAACCTTCCCCATGTAATTATGTGTATGTGTAACAAATTTCACGTTATTTGTTTGTCTGGATCTTGAGTTATAAGGGAACAGACAGACAGACAGACAGACAGACAACGAATGCGTCTTATAAGTATACTAGTTGCAAGTACCCGGCTTTGCCCGGGTTTAAAATAAGGTTTTCTGTTTACCTTCTGTTTTCTCCCTACCCCCTCTCTCCCTTCCTCTCTCTCCCTCCCTCACTACCCCTCTCTCCCTTTCCCTCCCTCCCTCTCCCTCCCTCTGTCCCATCTCTCTCCCATCTCCCTCTCTCCCCTCTCCCCTCCTTCTCTCCCAACGTCCATCCTCCCTCTCTCCTTCCCTCCCCTCTCTCCCTCCCTAACCCCTCTCTCCCTCCCCTTTCCACCTCTCTCTCTCTCTTCCCCTCTCTCCCCCTTCCTCCCTCCCTTAATCCCTCTCTCCCTTCCTGCCCCCCTCACTCTTTATCTCTCTCCCTCCCTCTCTCCCACCCTCTCTCTCCCTCCCTTCCTTTCCTCTCTCTCTCCCTACCCGCTCTCTCCCTCCCTTCCTTTCTCTCTCCATCTCCCCCTACTCCCTCTCCCATCTCCCTCTCCCCCCTGCTCCCTCTCCGATCTCCCTCTCTCCCCCTTTTCTCCCTCCCTCGCCTTTCCACCCTCTCTCCCCCTTCTTCCCTCCCTCATTCCCTCTCTCTCCCTCCCTGCCCCCTTACTCTTTATCTCTCTCCCTCCCTCTGTCCCACCCTCTCTCTCTCCCTCCCTCCCCCTCTCTCCCTCCCTTCCTTTCTCTCTCCATCTCCCCCTACTCCCTCTCCCATCTCCCTCTCCCCCATCTCCCTCTCTCCCCCTCCTTTTCTCCCCCCGTCCATCCCCCTCCCTCCTCTCTCCCCCACCTTCCCTCCCTCCTACCCTCCTTTCCTCTCTCTCTCCTCCTGCCCCCTCTCTCTCTCTCTCTTTATCTCTCTCCCTCCCTATCCCTCTCTCTCTCTCTCTCTCTCTCTCTCTCTCTCTCTCTCTCTCTCTCTCTATATATATATATATATATATATATATATATATATATATATATACTTATTATTATGGCTTCACACTTCTTCTAAAATCCTTCTTCATTCCTTTATCTTCCTCAAACTGTACAAATCAGAGAGCAAGAAAAAACAACAACAATTCTTTGCATCACAAAGGCACAATACAGCACCAGCGCGCAAGTTCTATTCGAATCGGGAAATGACGTCACAGAGGAATTTTATTTATAGCGCCGTCGAGATTACTTTAATATAGTAAAATACTAAAATAAAAAAAAAATAATTACAATTAAACTACCCATCGAGATGAAACGAAACCTGTCCTATAACCTTCCCCATGTAATTATGTGTATGTGTAACAAATTTCACATTATTTGGTTATCTGGATCTTGAGTTATAAGGGAACAGACAGACAGACAGACAGACAGCAAATGCCTCTTATAGGTATATATATATATATATATATATATATATATATATATATATATATATATATATATATATATATATAATACAGGTCATAGATCAATATGACTTTATGTCATCCTTCAAAACCATTTAGGTCATTGCCATCAGAAATTAAATACTATGGTCAAGTTTTTTGTTTATTTTTTTTTTTTAGTTTTGCCAATTTTATTTAGGACTTGACATTCTTCAAACAGACCCACAACTTGTAGAACATCATCGTATACTCAAGAGGTCGATCGATTTGTCAGAGATGGCAAATAAACAAGAATAGAACAACGCTCCAACTACAGACTGTTTGATGATTTGTAAGTTCGCGGAAAAAAAACAATTTTTTTTCATATTGGAACGTGCTCAACTTTCTATTGCGAAACATGGGCACGTTTTTCTATTGCGATACGTGGGCACGTTTTTCTATTGCGATACGTGGGCACGTTTTTCTATTGCGATACTTGGGGACATCCTCCCAAATGTCTCCCAGCCACGAGTCCTTGTAGTATGCTCTATATATCGGCTGATGTGCATGCATTAATATATATATATATATAATTCACAACTTCAAGACGCAGGACTATTTATAGATTGAGGAATTCCCGAATACGTTGACAACTCGCGACAACGGGAAAAAAACCACTATATTGTGGAGACGGGAGGGCTGGATCACAGCAAGCATGTTGTTTAAAGTGGGTCAAGATGGATCACTCAGGAAGTCTTCACACGTCAGCTATAGATGTTTAAAATGTTTCAAAAATAAATTTCGCTTTACAGAAAACATAATTCGCTTTGTCATTGTGTCCGTATCATTTATTGTGTCAGTATCAAAGATTGTGTCAGTATCTTTCCCCCTTTCTTTGCGGCGTATGATACGACGCGGGACGACTAGTATATTATAAAACTGTTTCTGACTGACCTTAAAAGAAACGCAAAGTTTAAGCAGTTAGAGGCGTAACTAGAGAGTGGCGATACCTGTCTTGCGTGTAAGAGCTAGGTAAATAATTTATTGTTCTTCCTGTGAGAGCCAGGTATAAGTTAGTTATACTGTCTTGCCGTCTGTTACTCTATGTAGATCTTGAGGCAACATTTTTTTAGATTAGGCACCACTTGTTAGGTTACTGACCAAGCGTGGGAAAATTTTCCTTACTTAACCGTTACGTATCATTATTTTTTTATCAGCTGAGAAACAAAACATGGATTCACGTCAAGGAAACAAAATTTGATCTGCAAGAGACGGATAAGACAAAAAAAAATTTCACAACCGGGCATTTTTTTTTAATGTATGTCTGCCGATGAAAGGAACACATATCTGGGGGGGGGGGGGGCGATTGAAGCTTTTGTTGAGATTTTTTTAAAAGGGAGGACCTTTTTACTTTAAAGAAGGGCTTTGTATTGATGGCACGAGGAAATATGACCACGCCCACACATTTTTCACGCGTGATTTACAGTTTTAATAATAGATTCATTTTTGCAAGCGCTAGAGGTCCCGAAATGTTTGTCATTTTTTTTATAAAGAGTGGCTAGAAAGGCCCACAAAAGTGGCCAGATTAGCGGTTTTCCCCACCAGTTTTATTTTTTGTGCGGTTTCCATTGGAATTTAAGTGTGATTCCCACTTTTTTAAAGTTTATTATGTAATTAGTTTAATTAAAGGTAAAATATTATATCATAAATGAATTAAACATTGTTACATTTTACATAAGTTTAGAACCTGTGCGGTTAAGGAACCCAGTAATTGGCTACGGGTACTCTTTATAGGACTAGAGATAACAATCACTCTTTACAAATGGGAGGGGGGCACTAATGCTCAGCTAAGTGATACACCAGCAAGCCAAAGAAAAAGGATGGACCCTGTTAGACAATTTAATAACTTTTGTATATGTAACAATCCTTTCTCCGAAATGACTTAGACCTACAGATCGACAATATCACTGAAAATATCTGAGTGTATATTTAAAGGTAGACTTTATTTTGAGTGAAGGCATGCTTAGCTAAAGTAAAACTGTATTTGATGCATTACAATGTATCTACCTTAAGCCCCTAAAGGCCCAACGGGGCTGATGAAGTGTACAATTCATCTGTTTTAGTAACCTCGGCATATAAATGGTTTGTCTGGTTAATTGTATGTAATGTGTGTAGGTAAGGTGTTCTTTGTTAGTAAGAATCAAACGTCAAACACATTATTAAAAGAGTGTGAAATTTAAGATTCAATTAAATGCATTCTTTATGGTTTGAGAGACCATTCGTCCACAAATAATGTACTCAAGTGTATATAACGGCATAAATAAAATTATAAAAAGAAACTGCATTTCTCTCCCTTTAATAAAAATCCATAACGTTAAATGCTATGCATGAAACAATGCAAGAGGGTGGAGAGAGGGGGGGAGGCAGGTCTTGTCAAATGTTGGGTAAGAGGTTGGAGTTAGGATTAGTGTTAGGACTTAACGTATGTACACCGTGTCTGAATTTCGAGCTAACTAGGCGAGAAGCTTTCTTCACTGAGTGCCATAATTGTTGTCCAGTTGTATTGTTAAATTAGGTTTTGATGACTTGTGCCTCGCTATTTTTGTTATAACCAAACAGCGATGAAACGAAGCTTAGCAAGAAGATATTCATTTACTTAACATTATTTTTTCTTATCTTGAATCACACAGTTAAAAAAAAAATCTTATCTAACGTGAAGTTAAGTACTTTGGTCTAGTATTGGTTAGGTAACATTTCTTGTTGGTCGAGTTTCATCATAAGAACATAAATAAAAAAAAAAAGAAAGCATATTATTGTATCCAGATTGTTTACGTGTATAAACTAGTATGAAGTCCAAAGTATAAAAACCAAACACACTCGAAATAGTGATTTTCGTAAGTATATGTGTGCTGTTTAAGAGTAGAAGCAGCCCCGTAGCGTGATAATTCTAGAGCAGGGGCCAGGCAATTGCAGAGGGGCCAGGTAATACATTTTACTAAGTAGAAAAAATAAGCAGAGGGGGGCCAGACAAAACGCGGGGGGGGGGCCCCCTGCATCCCCCCCACCCCGCGCGCTACGGGCCTGAGTAGAAGGTGTGTCTATGCGCGTGCGTGAGTTGCTCGTGCCCCATTGTGGGCATATTACGTGTAGCAAATAAGTTTCCAGCACTGTTAAAAACATTATGATTCGTATCTCTGCTATTTGTTTTAGTACGCTATACACAATACAAATGTTGTGTGTATTACTCTGTTTAAGGGATGCCCATCAACAGCACCATGACCTCGGCAACAGAGTTCAAAGACTGGAGCCAGCTCCACGAGTCGAGCAATACTTTGTTTGAGGCCGTGCAAGTAAGGAAAACAAATGCATTCATGTATAAACTTGAAGTTTGTCTATTTACATGGTCAGATCATAAACATACACTTATTTGGCTACAGTTACTAGAATGCCGTCATGGAAAGCATGCAGCGCGCCGAAATATAAAAAAAAAACAAAAAAAAAAAACAAGACACGATAAAAACACAATAAAATATTTTTTTTTAAAGTTTGCAATAAACTTTTATATTATCCGGTTTAAATATCAGAAGTTATGGGGAAATGAAATTCGTCATGATGTCAGATCAACCAGCACCTAATTCCCAGTAATTAGTGCGAGAATATCTCAGCTGGTAACTCACATTTTTAATGCAAGGGAAGCTACCCATTTATTGGTGTCGTTCATCATAGTTAAACACGGCTATATTTCTTGAATAGTATAATGAGACTTTTATTTTACTCATATTTGATAAACAATCAATAATTAATAAATTAATAGCAAAATTAATTATTGAATCATGAATTGTCATGGAGCAAAAACGAATTTTCAAGAAAATCCATCACTTAAAAAAACATAAAATTGATTACAAAAAAAAAAAAATACGTTTACAAATAATTGCAAAAACTGTTCACAACAAAAGTTTGTCAAAAAATGCGATCCATCATTGCTTGAAAAATTATTTATCAAAAGACAGGTTGAAAAAATATTAATAAAATGCTAACATTAATATGATTTAACATAAAAAAAACAACTTATGGTCAACATCTAATATGTGTTTTAATGCAGCTGTCCTCAATGGTTGTATGTGTACCCCAACGGGTATGGGAACGTTATGAAGTGGTGCGCAGTGACATATAATTTTCACCTTTACTAAAGTATTTTTTTTTTATAATTTTCAATTCTTTTTTTTTTTTTTTTTTACTAATAGTGTCTCTTATATAAAATGTATAAAAATAGAAAGAGGAACGAAAAGGAATTGACTTAACGTATTTATTTAACTTTCTAAGTAGTTGCTATTGAAAATAAACAATTCTATTTGACAGATAATTTAAACATTTCTAATTGGTTTTTGGTGGATGTAATAGGGAAAGAGAATGAGGATGGGGGGGGGGGCGGAAGGAAGGAAGGAAAAAATACATAACGCTTACGGGGCGTGTGACAGAATACTGAATAGGTAAGGTGAGACTAAACAGGGAGGAGTGAGAGACGAAATAAGTAATAGGATAGAATTGAGATTTGGCGGGAGATAAAATAAATTAAAGGGAGCGAGAACGAGAGTGGGGCTGGAAATGGGTGTAATGCTGCATTATGAACACACCCACCTTAATCCACCCCGGTTTATCAACCCCTGCCTGTCTGTCTGAAATGCTATCTACCTATTTATTGGCGATAAATATATCTCTACTTGAAACCTTGTTATTTTCATTTAAACTTCATATTACTTTAATTTTATTTCTTCCTATTATTCTCTTTTCAATGATTTATTTACAAATCCCACACAATACCCCGTAAAAAGTCAGCAGCAGTTAATAGTTGTTGGTCAATTAAGTTAATCAAACCTGGCATCTACTTGCAGAAGCCGTCTGATTGGAGCAGTTTCAAACTATCTGCGGAAGATGTGGCCAGATTTCAGGCAGACGGATTCATCAACCACGTTCCGGTTCTGACCCACGAGCAGTGTGATCTTCTACTTGGAGAGTACGTCCCATTTATGGTACATTTTCTTAAACGCTCATAATCTCTTTTATACTACATCATTACCGTGATGTTAGATTCTATACTTAATGTAATAACTATCGTTGGCATGCAATTAAAAAAATACAGTTTGCTAAATCTTCTCGTACTTTGTACTGCTCTCCCCAATGGTTATCGACTGCTCTTCCATCTGACAGTACTGCTCGGCTCTCTGACTAAGTACTGCTCTTCTTTCTGACTGGGTCTGTTATTCTTTCTCTCTTATTGTGTGCCTATCTGCTTTTAAAGTAGTGTCCTTTTCTATGACTTTGCCCGTAATCTTTTACAGCAATTCTCTTTTCTTGCATTGCTGTCAATCTACTGCCCTCTGCTTTCTAAGTACTCTGTTCTCGAGCTGTGTAGTTCTGTAGACTTTCTTAGTATTTGCTCTCCTCGATTACAATGCACCTCTCTGCCCTCATAATTTGAATGCCCCCCTCACAAACGCAGGACGGATCCCTAAGTCCACAGGTCTTGGACCTGCTGTATGAGTACCACAGGAACCAGTCTGGCGACGAGAACAGCGTCCTGATGCATGCACTGGGCCAATGGAGAATCTCAGCCCTCTTCCATGACCTGGTCTTCTTGCCTACAGTTGTGGTGAGTGTATTTGGATACTTAAATCTTACACATACACATGCACACACACACACAAACAAAAAACACGTCTTATAATGAATGCATATGTATAGACACAGAAGTCGTTATAACAGCAGGGTATTGAATGTTTTGCCTTTTTTTTCAAACCATTAGGCCAAAGTGTCTCAGCTTCTAAGACCAGGAGAGGAAACTCCAGTTCGATTCTGGCACGATCAGCTGTTTGCGAAGCCAGCCAAGCGTGGCGGTGTAGTGGCCTGGTATGGATATGTTGTGTAGTGGCCTGGTATGGATATGTTGTGTAGTGGCCTGGTATGGACATGTTGTGTAGTGGTCTGGTATGGACATGTTGTGTCGTGGCCTGGTATGGACATGTTGTGTAGTGGCCTGGTATGGACATGTTGTGTAGTGGCCTGGTATGGACATGTTGTGTAGTGGTCTGGTATGGACATGTTGTGTAGTGGTCTGGTATGGACATGTTGTGTAGTGGCCTGGTATGGACATGTTGTGTAGTGGCCCGGTATGGATATGTTGTGTAGTGGTCTGGTATGGATATGTGGGTGGGTGGGTGGATGGATGGGTGGATGGATGGATGGACGGACGGACGGACGGACGGATGGATGGATGGATGGATGGATGGACGGACGGACGGACGAACGGACGGACGGACGGATGGATGGATGGATGGATACTTATACCCAAACTACTAATCCCCACAGGCATCAAGACTACTCGTACTGGACAAGAACAAGACCAATGCAGCATCTTACGGTAGGTCATCAACTCAAGTCTCTTTTTTCTGTTTTCTTACTCAAAACTTCTGTTTTTTTATTTGTTTGGAAAAATTGTGTAATCGATTTTCTAGGCACTTTTTAGTGATCGATGTTCTTGAAATTTCGCTTACATGTCTTTACAATGCATGATTCAATAATTAATTTAGCAATTAATTAATTAACTATTTGTATTTTTAACAAATATGAATATTAAAACAAGCAATTAAGCCTGTTCCATTCTGGACACAGGACGTGTTAGCGCATTTTCATGTTATGTATCAGTACGTTTGTTAGCTTTCAGTAAATATTTGTAAATTTTGGAAATGTTTATAAATTCAATTTTGTAATATCTGTAAAAAAAATATTATAAAGACGTTTCTTCATATTTGAAAAAAAATTATTTTCTCTTAAATCTAACTACAAGTGGTTTGTGGTTACTGAAATAGGACTCATAATTGAAATCATTCGAAATTGTAGTCATTTAATCGTCCGAAAACTCCGTCAATTGTTGCATAGCTCTGATACTTTCGATTAAACTCAGAACACAAACTTACTATTTCATTTGATGAGTTTCTTAATAAATCTTGGTGAAACTACGTGCTGCAGTATTTCGCCCCAAATGAATGGGTTATTGAACGTACAAGGTGTAGAATGGGGCATATATATAATATATAAGCCCCTTAGGAGCCCTGAAGACCGGCTCTCAGAGGTCCTATCGCGAAATGAACTTTTGATGTACACATGGCAGGCCAAGACCTACAAAATGATATATACATTATGGGTCTAGGACTTATGGTTGCTGAGATATAGGGCGCTCCATTATTAATATAGCTTATATAGTAAAAAACGGTACTTTATAAGGCCCCTTTTACGGCCCTGAGAGGTCAGATCGCGAAATGGAAAAAAGTCATTTCTTGGCAGGCCAAGACCTACAAAATGATATATACATCATGGGTCTAAGACTTATGGTTGTTGAGATCTAGGGTGATGACAGACAGACAGACAGACAGACAGACAAAACGGGGACAATGGAGCATTTTTTTCGAAAATGCTCTAAAAATCACTTGAACTAACTAAGGGATATAACCGTGTTCACTGCGATGGACGGCTTTAATAAATGGGTTACGTCCCCTGCATCAATAATACTACGTTTCAAGTCGAGATCTATGCTGGCACGTGTTCACCTCGTGCTGGTATGTCAAAGCAAAATTAAAAATGCTAATTTTCCGAAATAGAATCAAGAGATAAACGTCATCCAATTAAGTAGAAAGAAATATGGTTCTTTGCGTAAACTCGTTGTCTATTCGCAAGAGTGTTGGTGCCTCGTTTAATTATTGAATGATTTTACAATTGGCCAGTAGTGTACATAGATATCTGTATGGTAGTGTAGCTAAAACTACGAGACGCCCTCGCATAAGACAATAATTCTTTTAATCAATGGACCCTATGAGTCCCGAGGACATCCGGGCTCCCTATAATGACGTTATGTTTATTTTTAGACTCAAAAAACATTTGATTCTATTTTTAATTTCATAGGTTCACATTGCACTGGAGGATCAAACTGAAGAAAATGGAACAATAAAATATATACCTGGCTCTCACAGGTAGGCAGTGGCGTAGTGAGGGGGGCAAGGGGGGTCATCATACCCCATGCGCCACTCACAAAGGGAGCGCCAAATGGTATATTTTACATATAATATTATATGGTTTTCGAATGAGGGGGCGCTAAAAAGGTATTGTGCCCCGGGCGCGAGTTAAGCTCGCTACGCCACTGCAGGTAGGACAATGAACTTTAGCCCTTGCTCTCACAGGCAGGACAATAAATTATATACCTGGCTCTAACATGCAAGTTTGACAGAACATAGGCTCCCAAACTTCTTAAATGGAGCTCAAATTTTGAACCAATTACTGTAATGCAGCCCAATGGGCAGTGGTGCCTGGGATATATTCTAAAATTGCTAACCCCTCCCCCCCCCCAGACACACACACACAATCTGTGCCAAAAAGAGTTTTATACAACCCCGTAGCGTGAAAATTCTACAGCAGGGGCCAGGCCAATAGCGGGGGGGGGGGGGGGGGCAAGAAATAAAGTTACTAAGTAGAGCAAACAAGCAAAGGGGGGCCAGACAAAACGCAGGGTGGGTGTGGGCTGCCCTCCCCCCCCCGCACGCTGCGGGCCTGGCTTTATATGGTAAAAATGCAGCCTCTGGTTGGCAACAAAGCAAGTGCGACCCGGAGCGGACCAGCCGCTCCGCCTTTGCCTAGTTTAGACGATCTGCCATTAGGCATACCCCTTAATTTGAACGTTCTTTGGTCTTCGGAATTCGTATTATACTTATTTTTAGTCATTAGTTTCGAACATTTTAAAGTACATGTAGTGTATTGTCATCGAGAATAAAAAAAAAATAGTTTGGATATAGTTGTTTTTTTTTTTTATTATTTTACTTTGTCAGGTGGACACGAGATGGCGAACCGCTCCCAGTGCTGGACTTTAATTTCAAAGACATGGAAGGTATCAAGGTATGGCAGTGACTTCCGTATAGCCATTCTTAGGTATTTTGAAGCATATTGCAAAGACTTCCAGGGCTCTTTCCGACTGATGGAGGGGGGGGGGGTAGGGGGGGGGGTTAGGGGGGGGGGAGTCTAACAAGACTGAAATCAGATTAATGAGTCAAAATTTTGTTGGGTTTCACTTTAACAATTTTGAGATGAGAATATAATTATTATTTTTTTGTAGAGGAAAAGAATTAGAAAATTATTTTTTTTTTAAAATGATCTTGCAGACAATTTTAACAGCAGAAGAGCTAGAGCAGTTCAAACCAGTTTCAGCCAATTTGAAGAAAGGGGAGGCAAGCATACATCATGCTCTATCAGTCCATGGATCCTATGAAAACAGGTATGCGCCCTATACTTCGACACTCATATATCAACTCAACTAACAAATAGGGGGGAGGGGCGGAACATGAGTACATGATAGGGGGAAACACCGAGTCCAGTAATTCGATATAAAATGACAGTAATTGGTAATTGTGAGTGATCAGATGGTCCGCCAGTTTATCCAAATTGTCAGGGGCCTCATATTATTGTGTCCTGGTCCTGAAAAAGGATCATAAAACATTTAGAACAGATTAATGGACATCAAAACTATAAAATGAGAACCTTGGGAAATGTCTTGTATTACAACAGAATGGCCGCTTAGCTGAGGGCAAGAGCGACAACATAAATGTCCCTAAGTTAGCACACAATAAAGTGGATTCCCTTTCATTGGCTTTTTATAATTTGATCACTATTATTGTAATTTTTTTTTTAACGATAGGGAAAATATTGTACAATTTGTTGTAGTTTTTTAAACATTTATAAAACACTTATTTTTACATGCCTGTATGTTTAGTGGTACGTACAGACACCATTCCTAAATAACAAAAGACCTGTTTCTATGTATTAATATCCTTTTTTATCATCAGATTATATATAGATATATATATTATGGCTGTACCGGAATCCGATTCCGGTTCTTGTTAAGCAGGATTCCGGCAGTTTTAACAAATCCGGTTCCGATTCCGGTTCCGGTTAAAATGTGCCGGATTTAAGCCGGATTTCTTTGTTGTTTGAAATTTGTAAGAAATTTTTTAGCGCAACATAATTTTGAAATATTTAGCGCTATACAATTAAATTAAAACAATAACTTCCTTTGCTTTCTAAAACTACAATAACGTCGATCGCTTTTAGTTCTATATGTAAGTATAAATATATTAAAAAGGAAGATTTGAATCGTATTTAGTCTAGTACAGGGGTCGGCAACCTGTCAAGTTGTGGCTCTTTCGATGTCAAATTGCGGCCTGATCAAATACCGTAATATGGAAACAACAAATTTAGTGGCTCTTTAAAAATTGAGAAAATTGTGAATTATAAACTTTAGGCTCTTCCGTCACAAAAGGTAATACGACACCTTCTCTTCAACTACTTTTGATTCCGTGTTTTCTATAAACTATATTTAGCTATCAAAGTTTAACTTTTTAGAGCATTTTCGAAAAAAAAATGCTCTATTGTCCCCGTTTTGTCTGTCTGTCTGTCCGTCCGCCATCACCCTAGATCTCAACAACCATAAGTCCTAGACCCATGATGTATATATCATTTTGTAGGTCTTGGCCTGCCAAGAAATGACTTTTTTCCATTTCGCGATCTGACCTCTCAGGGCCGTAAAAGGGGCCTTAGTACCGTTTTTTACTATATAAGCTATATTAATAAAGGAGCGCTATATCTCAGCAACCATAAGTCCTAGACCCATGATGTATATATCATTTTGTAGGTCTTGGCCTGCCATGTGTACATCAAAAGTTCATTTCGCGATAAGATCTCTGAGGGCCGGTCTTCAGGGCTCCTAAGGGGCTTATATATTATATATACACCTTGTACGTTCAATAACCCGTTCATTTGATGCGAAATACTGCAGCACGTAGTTTCACCAAGATTTATTAAGAAACTCATCAACTGAAATAGTAAGCTTGTGTTCTGAGTTTAATTGAAAGTATCAGAGCTATGCAACAATTGACGGAGTTTTCGGACGATTAAATGACTATAATTTCGAATGTTTTCAATTATGAGTCCTATTTCAGTAACCACAAACCACTTGTAGTTAGATTTAAGAGACAATAATTTTTTTTCAAATATAAAGAAACGTCTTTATAATTTTTTTTTTACAGATATATGCATTACACAATTGAATTTATAAACATTTCCAAAATTTACAAATATTTACTGAAAGCTAACAAACGTACTGATACATAACACGAAAATGCGCTAACACGTCCTGTGTCCAGAATGGAACAGGCTTAATTGCTTGTTTTAAGAGCAGACAACGATCTATTTTTGGGTGTTTACAGTTTTAAAAAGTTCAATAATTTTTTTTTCTGCACATTTTTTAACTTAGTGGATTTTGTCACGATTTGGAAAAAAATCCTCGCATATTTAGATAAATAACTTGAAGATACACTTTTAATTGAACATTAAAGTGATATTGATTTAGATTTGAAATACATTTTAATTTGCGTTTTATGGGAAATAGTCAGATAATGGTATAAAAGGAAAGTATGAATGAAATAACACGGTTCGGTGACGTCACTGTGGAAAAATAAAGAAAAATAAGCTGTTGGGTGGTGCCAATATATATATATATATATATATATATATATATATATATATATATATATATATATATATATTGGAATTCATTTATTAATAAACATGTTTATTATACTTTCTAAGATATGTTATGCATTTATTTGTTTGATTGTAATAGAAATCAAGTTAAATTAGGTACAGCTTTATTAAAATAAAATTTTAAAACGAAGAACCTGTTATTTTGACAGAGTTATCTTTCTTAACTCAAGATTGGGGAAGGGGTTTTAGTCACAGTCTTCAAGATCTAAATGGTTAATACTGTTTTTTGCTATCTAGTACTTAAAAACTAATTTTTTTATTCTATTTTTCATTCTTATATCTTTTTTTATGTTAGGCGAGAAATTACTACTTCGTTCGGAAAAAGTACTATCTAATTCGGTAAAATCCGGTTCCTGTTCCGATTCCGGCAGGATTCAAATATTAAATCCGATTCCGGTTCCGATCCTGCAGGATCTAAAAAAATTACAATCCGGAACAGCCCTAATATATATAGCT
>JAGDYQ010000011.1:8410314-8462814 GCA_021962125.1 Bulinus truncatus
GCGTCATAACCCCAGGGCAAATAGCCTGGCTCAATCTATAGATAGATATATATTTAAGACACGGTGACACAATGACAACTATCAAACATTGACAAAACCAGTGCTCGATTTACCGCCGGGGATGCCGAGAATATCCCCGGCACTGAGGACTGTCTATCCCGGCTCTGCTTTAATTAATTTCATCCGTGCCGGGGATGACATTTATCCCCGGCTCTGCAGAAATTTTTTTTCATTCCCGGCACTGAATTTTCTTACGGTTAGCCTAAAGTAGGGAATTGATTTTATAGTATTATTTACTACAAATATTAGATGAAAAGCACAGACAAAATCAGCTGATTTGAACTACGCAACACTATTTCTGATAAAAACTCTGTAAATAACACTCGTCCGGTTGTTTGCAGATAGTTTTATGTAAAGCAAACTGGCCAAAACAATTCTGAAGAACTTATGTTGTATAGAGATCGTGAAACTATGGAACTTCGCAATTTTAAAAAAAATTGAAGCATGTCATACTTCAGACATAGTACACCAATTTCGCATGAAAAGGATGGCCATGACGCTGAAACTGATTTAATGATTTTTATAAGCGATTAGATGTTCTGCCAATATCTCTTCGCAATGCATTAGAAGTCGAAACCATCAAATACTTGCTGTTTATTAAAATTAATGGTCCACCACTTCAATATTTTGATGCAAAGTTGTATGCCACAATGTGGTTAAAAGACGGAAGGCCTTCTGCCTGCGATGTACCTTCTGGCAAACCATCAAAATAATTAGTTATGGAACAGCGTCATAATTTGTTTAAATAACTGAGACAGTTATGAATAATGGAATATTTGATTTCAACAAACAGAGGATAAATGACAAATTTGCATTTTTTGTTAAAAATAAATTCATTACTTGTCCTATTAATGTGCCGCTTCAAATTTGTTGGAACCAACGTGAACTTTGTTAATTAAGATTCACCAAATTTTCTATTATTTTTGTTGGTTTTGTCTAAGATGCTAATCGAAGATCCTATGAAAATAAATTAGTTTCTTGTCCATGGTTTGTAAATTGAAGATCCTAAAAAAAATTGTTGGCATCTCGCCGCCGCTGGTGATGCTAGGGATATCCCCGGCTTTAGGTTTTTTCATCCCCGGCTCTGCAGAAAATTTCGTTCAACCCCGGCACTGGTTTTTTCTTAAATCGAGCACTGATCAAAAAGTATCTGTATATTAAGTATTGATTTATAAAGCAGTTTGAATGAACTATCTTTAGCCCTATATAATCTTAACACACTTTGGTGCAATGCAATGCTTTAAAACTGGAAAGTGGCCCCCGTATATAAAGTGGGAGACACGAAGTTTTTATCTCTGAGTACTATTTGTTTCATTTGACATATGATTCTCACTAAAGGCCCCACCCAATACTCCCCAGCAAAAGGCCACCTGTAGCTAACTACTGGGAGTTGTTGTCTCTAAGGAATGCCGAAATATTCTTTCAAATAAGTATTTTGATCAAAAAATAAGATTATAAGTGACCAACAAAAAAGCGAGCTATGATAATTTCTAAATATAATAAGAATTAATGTTGAAAAAGTATTTATTGAACAGCGTTTTCTGTTATCGAAAATTCACCGTGCAGTTTTGTTTTAAAACTTACTTATCTTGCTTACTTTGAACTTATGAACGATACATCACATTTCTATATATATACAATATTGGTTATAGAGAAAAAATATATAAATCATATACAATCAAAATTGTAATGTAATTGTTATGTATTTAATACTCACCAGATTTCCGCCGTGAGAAATGAATTTCAAGTTGATGGCTTTATTTCCATCTTTCATGTAGACTAAGTTATGAGCAGTAGGTTTTCTAGAAAGCATTCAATTCAATTAAATAACTTTCTTTTTGAAGTGATAAAACAACAAATATGACCAAAAAATGTTTCCATGGTTGGGGGGGGGGGAGGGGAAGGGGGTAATCTGACATTCTTGACGGCCTAAAAAGTTACATTCATTACAATGCGACAGTTGGAGTAAGTCGCTGTTAATAATTCAACATCAAACAACTGGAAGACCATCTAACTTATATTGATGTTTTTAATGACTTTTTAAATGAAATGTGGTGGGTGAATCTGACACTCTTGCAGGCCTACAATGATAACAGTCACGCCCATAATAAGAAGCTCATCAGGGGCACCCGGACTAAAAATGAATTAAAATGTTTAGAGGTCAGAGGGCCCACAGTTGTCAAACATTATCAGTGGGTCTAAAATTGCTAGCGGCGGCATTCGCTGCGTTTTTATCTAGAGCCGTAAAATGGATCTTTGCCTAGGGTCCCCCCCCCCCTAAATCTATTTTCGCTTAGGGCGTTAAAAATGTAACATACGGTTCTGGCACTAAAAAGAGATAGACCCTGTTTCTTGCTCTCAAGTGGTCAATATACGCTAAGTCAATAAAAATACAACATACACACATGTACACATGCAGAGTTACAGCTCTTGTATGTTTATTGGGGTTTGTTATGCTGTGAAAATCTTTGCAATCTAAAGTATAATATAGGTCAAATTTAGCTTCAGTCTTATATTTGAATAATTATTTTTGTCAAAAGTTTTTATTGTTTATATTCATGCTTTAAAAGTTAGGTATAATTAAAATTTCAAGATCGCAATTTTCTTTTCTTTTTAAAAAAAAATTGTCTTTCACGTATGGCAGTATTTAAAGGAAAGAGAACAACAACAACAACAAAAAGAAATACGTAAAAATAAACAATGTAACAAACCTCCCATATCACAACTGTCACCAGTTTCATATTCTTTGTCAGTTTTTTGTGATAAGTCACTATCAGCTTCAAGGTAAAATGTTTCAACAATGTTTCCATATAAGACCTGCAGTAATAAAACGTTGAAAAAGTACGTAGCTCTGTCTATACTCAATAAAGCTTAGAAAAAGTATTTACCTTCTATTTTGGAAAAAAATATAACCGATTTGCAAATTTTGATATTTTTTTTCAAACATTAGTAAGAGATAGGTATATACCCAGCAGCAATGCCAAACCAATTTTATCTCGCATACAACTAAGTAGATGATATGAATACCTTAAGGAAACATCTATAGTCTAGTAAATGATATGAATACCTTAAAGAAACATCTATATTCCAGTAGATGATATGAATACCTTAAAGAAACATCTAGAGTCTAGTAGATGACATGAATACCTTAAAGAAACATCTAGAGTCCAGTAGATGATATGAATACCTTAAAGAAACATCTATTGTCTAGTAGATGATATGAATACCTTAAAGAAACATCTATGGTCTAGTAGATGATATGAATACCTTAAAGAAACATCTAGAGCCCAGTAGATGATATGAATACCTTAAAGAAACATCTAGAGTCCAGTAGATGATAAGAATACCTTAAAGAAACATCTATGGTCTAGTAGATGATATGAATACCTTAAAGAAACGTCTAGAGCCCAGATGTTTGTGAGGATCATTGCCTTGTCCAGATTGCCAACATATCAAAAACAACTGAAATTTGCCTTTTTCTTCATGAATCAGGTTCCTGCTGTAACTAAATTAAATATTTGAAATCATCAAGTAGATTAATTTATAGACTTCTAATAACAAAACAAAACAAAAAATTAGGGGCAAAAGAAGGGAAATTTTATCTTTAAAATTGCATTTTTGACAGTGATGTTATTAATTATAATGTAATATTTAAACAGAAAAAAAATCAGTAAATAATATTATTTTTTATATAACTAAATAGTTAGATCGGTAAAGTAAAAAAAAATCCCAATAAGTTGTGAACAACCGTTTGATGTAAAAAGCACAAATGTTTTTAGTTTTTCTATTAGAATACCTTTTGTTATTAGACCAGAAAGCGTAATTTTGCCATTCACTATCCAAATGATTTGTAGCTTGCAAGAGTCTAGGCATTTCATCATAATCTTTAACCTCTTGAAGCTTTTCCACTAACTGATCGATGCTTCAAATTGGGTAGAATTACAAAATATAATATTGTCACACTAGAAATACTGTCGTTAAATACTTAAACCACTATTATGGTCTCTTTAATATCTTATTGTACAATAAATAGAGAAATAAAATAAACAGATGTAGGATAAGTGAATAAATCGCTAACATATTACCTAGTTATTGTTTCCATTTCAACCAGGTAAGCGGTGGGCTTCAAAATTTTTTGTAATCTACAGATTTTATATTTTATAACAAATTAACCGTATCTTCGCTCGTAAGAGTTATTTATAGAAATGAAATATTAACGCCATAAAAAATAGCTATTCTTTATTTAAAATTATACTTTATTTTTTTTTTATTATTAGCTTTTTAACTGCTGTTCAGTTATCTGTTCACTTATGGATTGGTAGGTGCTGCCCATAATGAACTGGCAGAAGGGGAGGGGTGCGGATCGGTTTTGGCCTAATAGGGAGGAAATGTCGCCCCCCCCCCATCCCGCCCTTTGAACCAACTTTAAGTCTAATCACATATTCAGTCATCAATAGAAAAGTGAGAGTTATTTTAAGTAAAACAAAAAGGTGAACGTATTTACTTAGTCAGATTTATTTATAAATCGTGTTTTATTAATAGGTGTAAGATTATTAAGTAGATAGATTGATAACTTAAGGAATCTTTTCTGCTACCTTTTTTTTTTCTCAAAAATATATTGTAGTTGCTGATGTTGGGGTAATTCGTGGCACTATTCCAACAAACAGCACAGACTAAACTGTTATTTTTAAGAAAATAAAATCGAAATTCGTTTTGGTCACCATGTTGTTTATACACGTAAAAAAAATAAGAACAAACATTCAGGTATTTCCGCGCCTTATTTGGGTGATAGGGTCGTACCCTTTTTTTGAACTCACTAAAAACTCGCGATAAAACCTTTCAATTATGAGCTCATAAATAAAATGTAGTAGAAATATCGAATGTCAAATTGGTATTATTTATATGAAATAATGAATTACTGAATGAATCAATCTTGGCGTGAAAGTTTACTAAGTGAAATATGAGTGTAAAGACCAATTGATAGAACTAAGAATAAAATCAAGTCTAATGAATTCAAAGTGTCTCGTGCAGTTTAACTTTTCCACCATAAAAACTGTTTATTGAATTTCTTCTTTAAAATTGCATTTGTGACAGTGATGTAATCATTATTCATAATGTAATCTTTAAACACAGAAAAAAAATACAACTCAAATGCTTTTTTTATATAACTAAATCCTTAGATCGTTTAAGTACAAAAAAAATCGCAATAAGTTGTGATCAACAGTTTAAAGTTAACAGAATGGCTTTCCCACTAACTGCTTTATGCTGCAATTTATGTAGAATTACACAATAATATTATCACACTAGAAATACTGCAGTGACATGTTAAACCACTATCATGGTCTCTTTAATATTTTTTAACATAAAATAGAGAAATAAAATAAAGCAATAAATGTAGTTTACGAAAATAAATAGTTAACAAATTTGAAAATAGGTAAGCGGTCTGTATTTATTTGATTTTTATAAAAAAAAAATAAACTTTTGTTCGGAAATGTTAATTGAACATTTCGAATTTTATTCAAGTTATGAAAAATGGCTAATTTTTACTTTACAAATGATTGAAGAAAGATTTTCTTTGAAAAAGTATTCATATATTAACTATTTAACGGATTTTTTTCTCAAGTTGCGAGTATCTCATGAATTGTGAGGGTCTGTCGGTTAATTAATTGGGAGGGACTGTCGTGGATTGTGAAGTTCTGTTTGTGCTCGCGTGTTTTAATGCCTCATGCGTTATTTTCACCACTCCATCCTGTTTGGCCCTATATTTAGGTTCGGGGGATGGCCAGGTAACAGATCAACGAGAGGTGCCATTTGTTTTTATTTATTTATTTAAATAGTAACGCCGCACAAATATTAATGGAGCCACATCTAAATAATCTGGGTCTATATCATTCTACGTGTCTTGAAAATAATTTTCAGATATTGCGGTAGCGTGAAATAACAATTCGTCTTTACCTGAGACGTAATTGAGACTCGATTTAACACAAAAATAGACTTTTAAATGTAATGTGGACAACAGAGTTCTACAATAAGCGCATTATCTATTTAAAATGGATTTTACTGAAAGCCATATTTTTGTGTATTTGTAATATTGTGTATCAATATTAGGTGCTACACTGTTGAAAAGAAAAATTACAAAAAGGGGTCATTTTTTTAGTTGTTATTATAGCACCATTTAAATAGAAATAAGCTTTTTGTGAAATTTATAATCTGTGAGATAAAATCTCTTAGATCTTATAAATCCAATAATGGGACGGTTTTTATGGTGCACTTCTTTCACCTCCCACCATAGCCGATAGTGTAATGGTCATGGAGGCACCACGGGAGATGTCGGGAAGTTTCACCATGACCTGAATTACCCATTATTCCTCGCTGGAGATCGAACCAGGGACCCTCACATCGAAAATTAAGCGATTTACTGCACTACCATCCGTCCCCAACTGAAGCGTATAGAAATCAGGCTTGCGGAGCCGGAGCCGAGGAGCCTGGAGCCGCTACTTTTTGCTGGAGCCGGAGCCGAAATGCTTTTTTTTTTACAGCAGACATTTTTTTTAGCTTTAAAATTCCAAATTTGTTTGATTGTTTGCCTCCTACAATTTGAAATGTTGTTATTTTTACGAACGTGACAACAGTAACAGACAAAACGCCTAGGCCCCCCTGGCCCCCCCCCCGCACGCTACGGGCCTGCTATGGGGGTGAACGCGACAAAATGTGCATAACTTTTTATCAGCAGCATGTTTGCGTGGCGCAATTACAAAAATTTTTGTCTTGTGTGTTACTATCTTAATAGAGAGCCGGAGCCGGAGCCGTCAAATTTGTGGGAGCCGGAGCCGGAAAAAAATTGGCGGCTCCACTAGCCTGGTAGAAATTACTGTAATGCAAATATTGGTGAGCATTTGTTTTTGGGGTTTTTTTTTCGCATTTCTCTCATGGGAAGAATCTGGTTAATATGTTAATGGTCCTCCAATGAGATGAAAAGAATTTGGATACATGTGTATCGTCATCGGTTCGAGTAGAAATCATTTGAAGGTAGAGTTGGGATTTTACTAGAATAGAGAGATGAACTTTTACAGAAAGATAAGTTAGAGAAGAGGGTCAGCAGACTTGTTGATAGTTTTAAAAGATCTCTAGTGAATTTCATTATGTAGTTTTATGTTGTTAGCTTCACAGAGTTTGTTGTTTCATTTAAATGATATCGAAAAGTTGAATTATAGTGTAACATTTGACAAGCCTGAAATATTAACGTTACATAGACCAAATCAATTGAAAGAAAAAAAAGAAAGATTTGATTCAAAAAATTCAATCACAATTTTAGTTACTGTTATAAAAGTGACATTGTCAGATTAATTTATATACCATCTTTGTTATTTGGAGTGAGTTTAAATATAGAGAAAGATAGAGACTAAGAGAAAGAGACAAAAAGAGTTAGTCTTAATGGTAGCTATTACGTCAAGGCGGCTCTGATAAGAAAGAGAGAAGTATGGGCGGGAAGGAGAGAGAGAGGAGATCGGTTTGATATGTAAAGAGAATGGAAGAAATAATGTGACGACTGTGGAGAGAAAGAAAGAAGTAGAGAGAGGAGATCGGTTTGATATGTAAAGAGAATGGAAGAAATAATGTGACGACTGGGGAGAGAAAGAAAGAAGTAGAGAGAGGAGATCGGTTTGATATGTAAAGAGAATGGAAGAAATAATGTGACGACTGTGGAGAGAAAGAAAGAAGTAGAGACAGGAGATCGGTTTGATATGTAAAGAGAATGGAAGAAATAATGTGACGACTGTGGAGAGAAAGAAAGAAGTAGAGAGAGGAGATCGGTTTGATATGTAAAGAGAATGGAAGAAATAATGTGACGACTGTGGAGAGAAAGAAAGAAGTAGAAAGAGGAGATCGGCTTGATATGTAAAGAGAATGGAAGAAATAATGTGACGACTGGGGAGAGAAAGAATCTCTGAAAGAAAGAGGGAGAAAGAAAAGTAAAGAGGGATAGAGAAATAGAAAGAGTGCATTAAGTATTTTTTTTTAGATTCTAAGTGGATCCGATGCATTTGACCCGATGAGACTTATTGATTTGTAAAGGAATCTTTTGTACGACCTTTCTTCTCGAAAATCTATTGCAGTTGCTGATGCTTGGATAATTCATGGCGCTATTCCAAGAAACAGCACAACATGAAAACGTCAGACTAAATAATATTTTTTAAAGAAAAAAATCAGATTTCATTCTTTTGTGATCATGTTGTTTATATTCGTAAAAAATGAGAACACCTTAGGGTATTTCCTCTCTATATTGAGCGGAAAGGAAAGAACCGTTTATTTTTAACTCACTAATAACTCGCAATGCTTATATTCAATTATGAGCTCATATTATAAAATGTCGCAGCAAAAGAGAATCTAAAATTGGTAAAATTAGTATTAAGAAAATGGAAAAAATAAATTATTTTTAACAACACGCTTTAATTCAAATGCACTAAAAAGGACAAAATAAATTCTTCGCACACACTACGATTTCCTTTCAATTTCTCTTGTCTACAAAAGTAAAGCGTATAATAATAGATTGGTGAATGAATAAATCTGCGCGTGAAAGTTTACTAAGTGAAATATGAGTATTATGATCAACGGCTAGAAATAAGTAAAAAGTCAAATCTAATGTAGTCAACATGTCTCCTGTAGATCAACTCCCCCCCCCCCCCACCAGGAAACAGTTTATTGGCGGTTAGAGTGAAAACACTGCGACCCTCAATAAAGACATAAACATTGCTGACGTCTGTACTCAGTAGATAATTTTTATAGAAAATTTTATCAATGATACACATTCTAGCACAGGAAATGACCCTTAAGTGTTTGCATGTGTGTATGGCGCGTTACGCTGGACCAAGGTCAAGTATTACATTAAGAGCCTAAACTTAAGTTAGTCTCATAGGCGTTTTTAAGAGCCTTTTTTTGGTTTTAAAGTTTTACTTTATTCCCTTCGTCTTGGATTAAGTTACGACATGACAAACTTCCATACACTGTTGTATGCAGTTTAAAAAAAAAAGTAGAATATATCTTTGAATAACAAGTTGTTTTTTTTATTACACCTATTTATTTATTTAGCACTGTTACTTTTCAGATAATGAAACTAAAACTGAAATTGAACAATTAGCAGAAATTATCATCAGGTCGCCAACACAACGGAGTGGGGGGGGCAACCAGAATAATAGTCAGGGGGCACCTGACTGCTGGAGGCCCCAGTCGATTTTGAAATTTATTTTCATTTCTCTATGGTGGTGCAGACAACTAGCTCCTTTTTGTGTGTGTGGGGGGAAGGGGGTGGAACAAAGAACCACCAAGTTGTCTGACTTTGTCAAATTCTCCAGGTTTGTGCCTTTGGCCCTGGTCCATTGGATAGAAAAAAACAAACACAAGCGACTTGAATTTGTTTTCTCACAGAAAATAATGTTTTTGAACATTAACAATAACAATCTAATAGGGCCTACAGTTTGGTAGCGATGGCAACACATATAGAATATTATGGAACTGTTCCAGCAAATGTGTGAAAGAAATGAAACATTGAAGTGAGATAATAGCATGTTTTGTATTTTATATCGTAATATATTAATAATAAACACCATCTAAACTGACCGTTCTCTTATTACTTAAGGAATTTGGAGGGGTGGGGGGGGGTCTGGCAATGATCAAATGTTATTTTATTATTAGTCTATACTGACTCTATACAGAAATAAGAATGACTGTAAAAGTATGGGGCGTGGTGTAGATACTTTTTTTAAAAGTAAACAAATAGGAATGAACAACGTTGGTAGATATGGTAGATAAAAACGGTAAGATTTAAGAAAGACGTAGTTTGCAATTCGGGGGGGGGGGGAGCGACAGGACTGTAGTAGTACCCCCGACAGGGTGCATTGCAGTCCGTCACGTAAATATATTAAACATTGTTTATTTCCAGGAATTTATATAACCACTGCTGATTTTTTTTTTAATTCTGCAATATCAATAAAGTAGCCATGCTAAATATATAAATATATTATTTTGGCATTAAATGAGCTAGAGGGGTTTTTCTTAGAAAATATTATATCGACCTATTTACTCACACTAGCCAGCTAAATAATAAGTTTCGGAAATTCCCGAAGCTGACAAACAATCGGGTATTCCAGTTTGTTGATACATTCATAGATATACATACATACATTTATATATAGTTATATCAATGGAGATAAGCGATAAATTGGTAAGCAGTCGTAAATAAGTGCATATGTTTAAAGAATTCTTAAATTCTGGTGTCTTTTGAGAATTTAGGCTCTTAACCTAATAAAATTGTAATGATATAGGTCCAGAATAAATACACTAGTCAGTCTAGTCCATATTTAAAATAATGTTAGAAATGGGCAATTTTATCTAAGTTCAATGTAAGTAGGGGACTTTGGAGAAAGCTTTTAAAACAAATACTTAAAATGAAATAAAGACTATATAGCCCATAAGATTATAATTGGGTGCAATAAAATATAGCATGTTGGTAAGGTTGAGTTCCCCATAAACATTCACGAATGTGGATACAGAACCACTGGTAAGGCGGCAGTAAAGCTCATGACTTCACGTGAAAGATTATTTCCACAGTTTAAAAATAAAAACGGTATTTGTTGGCCTATTTTGCCAGCAATGTATGATGACTAGAGATGATGGTGGCAGATTAGTTGAGTACGATGGTGTGAATTATATACTATCGAGAATCAATCAATTGTTGTTTAAACTGACCTTCACACCCCCACCCTACCCCCAACACAATGCCACCAAAACTACAGCTTAAAAAAAAATCAAATATTCGAATATTTCATACCTGGGGAACTTTACTTTTTTATCCGTCATATTTGGAATTTAT
Organism: Bulinus truncatus; assembly: GCA_021962125.1. Lineage (NCBI taxonomy): Eukaryota > Metazoa > Mollusca > Gastropoda > Planorbidae > Bulinus > Bulinus truncatus. The sequence continues at coordinate 8,421,245 of JAGDYQ010000011.1, forward strand.
GGAATACATAAATCATTGCTATTAGCAGATATATAAATATTCAGCGAAAACATAAACACATTTTTAACATTTCTAAAAAAAAAAATCAAATATTCGTAAAAAAAAAAATCAAATATTCGAAATATTTCTAAATTGGATTTTAGGGCAGCCATTTTTGTTGAGAACCTGGCTAATTGTGATACCGTTTACATATTAGAACATATTTTTATCTTTTAAATTTCATATAATTCTTATACTGAAAGTTTTTTTGTTTATATTTGTACAGTTTATAATACCTGTTGCCTACTTGTTTCTAGATCTTGAGATATGTTTCAACTTTAAAGCATTGTATTCAGAAGACAAACAAACTCAAGCAGATGATAGCAACAACCACAGAAAAGTAACAATAAACTTAACTGATAGTTTTTTAGTTTTTAAGAAAACAATCAACATATTTTTTTTTCTAAGCAACATAATAAAAAGTCACAGTAAATTCAAGGCATAGGCCTATATCATCAAAAGAAAAGGACATAGATCTAGAAAATGTTCCTAATATATCACTAGCTGAAAAATATTTCTATAAATCACAAAATATATAACTGTCTTGTGGTCCATATCCCTGTTCATATGCAACATTAACACTTTCATATATATATATATATATATATATATATATATATATATATATATATATATATATATATCATACAAAAGCGCGCTACTGTTTATAAATTCATCTAATAATGACATAAAAATTGCCATCATTTGTGTTTTTTTTTCCTATTTAAGAGTTTAGCTGCAGTTTAGCACATAAATATGGATACACAAGTAAATAATATATAATTATGGCTTCTTTCTGAAAAAATTAATTAAATAAACGATGCGCATTCTGTATAGCTTGTACTCTGTGATGTAAATCATGTTATCATTTCCTATTTGACAATTAGATAAATAAACGTGAGGTGATGTAAACAATACATATCCAAATACTTGTTGCACTACCATATATGGACATCGCACTGGCCGCTGAAAAAAATAAATAAACGAAGAATAAAATATTTCTGAAATATTTCACAATGAAATTGTAATATATATAGAAGCAATTGGGGTTCTGCGTTAAATCGAAAGTAAAGAATTAATACAACAGTATTCCAGTTTAAAATACAATCATGTAAAAATCGGATCTGCGGAAACAAAAAACAACTCTAAGCAAAGGTTTTGCAGGGTACACCTTGTATTACATATTACCATTAATATAAAGATACGATGTTATATTTAGTTAATTTAAGTTATCTTTGTTTATAGATAAATATTGAATAATTTAATATATATATATATATATATATATATATATATAACTTTTATGGTTTTTAAACACTCAGATTAATGTTCAAGAACTTGTGATACAAAGAAACAAAGCTTCTAAGATCCTGTACCCACCAATATATACATATAATTTACTTTTTTTGCCTCATATTCTTTGAGTTGTTTGTGTATCATCAATGACTCTTCTGTTAATCAGAATTAGTACGACTAATATCTATAGAAATAATAGTGATTTGGTTTCTGCGTTAAATCAAAAGTAAAGAATTATATAACAGTATTTTAGTATAAAATACATTCATGGAAAAATCGGATCTGCCCGAAACCAAAAATAACCTAGCCTAACGATCCAGCCGAAGGGGATACAACTCTTTGTAAAGATTTTGCAGGGTGCATCTAGTATTATATATATATATATATATATATATATATATATATATTTATATATATATATATTATATGATGATTGTAAATAGGTATTTATGTCAAATGTATAATTCAGTCTCTCAATTAGACGCCTACCTTGAATGGAGAATCGAAAGGTTGTATTGCCTGCTCCGTTATCGATATCAAGGTGAAGTCCTGTAGTTCTTTAATTAGCTCTGTATTAATGAATTTGATATAAACACTTCCATGTGGTCCATATCCTTGTGTATATGTAACATTAACACTGTCATTGGCCAGGTACTTGTCAGAATAACGTGTTTTAAAAATGTTCATGGACTTTGGCCCAGGGTAACCAAAAACTTCAAAACTTACAAATGCGGTATTTAAAAAATCGCCAATATATCTGTTATTGCTGTCTAGAAATCTGTCAGATAGTGATCGCAGTGGACCTAAGGTTGAGATGATACAGATGTTATAGGAGAGTGGCTAGAGTTTAAATATTGATACATATATATCAATATATACAACTCGAGAGTTAAGGGCAATTATAATATAGAGTGGTTTCCCATAACGAGAGAGAAAGTTAGAGAGAGAGAGAGGCGGAGAGAGAGAGAAGAAAGAGAGAGAGACATAGATAGACAGAGAGAGATAGCATAAAGATAAAGAGAAAAAGGTGAATAGCAGGAGAGAGAAGAGAAAGATGGAGGGATAAACAAAAGAAAGGTACAGGAAGATAACTAAACAAGAAGGCATGAAGAAAGATAGAGCTATGTATTGATTGTTAAAGTACCACTCAATGACTCATTTATTTCTTGTACATAAGCTAAAAATGAAATAATTTGAACTATTCATCTTGATTTGTGTGACTTGCCATAGTAAAATTGACCTTTTTTGTGTTACTCCACATACACGCTATATTTACATAATTAGAGGCACGAGACATCTAAACATAGATTTATACATCAACAGGTAGTATTGGACATGAATTAATTACCGGTACTCACATTGAGTGCTAATATACAGTCTTTTAGTTATCGTGTAGCTTGAACTGCTCAAATGTCCGATGTAGCTGCAGTTATAAATACCAGTACTCCTACAGCTGCTGACCGTAAAGCTGTAAGTGAAATTTTGTATGAAGTAAATACCGAAACCTGGACGGACTTGTGGGACAACTTTGAAACAAATTTCACATGGGAAAATTCCCATGGTTCTCACCAAAGATCATACCCAGGACTCTCAGGTCGACAGTCGAGTATCTATACCACTTTAAAAATAGATTTCGATCAAAATATACTGATAAGTAAAAAATTATTCCATACGCTTAGATCACATATTTTTATTGTGGAGATCGGACCCCCCCCCCTCCACCACAATACCCCATATTACGTCCCTTTCATTCCCCACCCTTAAGCACAGTTAAAGTGACCGAAATCAAAGCCCTATTGTCAGGCTTTGATGTCCGTAACGCCCCGCCCCCTATTCTTCTCCCGAAATCAAAGCACCACTGGACTCTGGTCAAACCTCGGAGTCAGGCTTTGATGTGCGTAACGCCCCGCCCCCTATTCTTCCCCCGAAATCAAAGCACCACTGGACTCAGGTAAAATCTCAGAGTCAGGCTTTGATGTCTGAAACACCCATCCCCCCACCCCATCCCCACCCACCAGATCGGGGACCAGAAGTTTGAAGTTAGTTTTAGTTAGTTTAGTGTTGGATTAGAGTTTGTATGAGATAGTCGTGCAGTCACGAGTAGTCTAAATAAAGTTCAGTTATTTTTATACTTTACACTAATAAGTGTTGACTCATCTGTTGGCTTATCTGTTTATGTGAATGTGTTCTGGAAACCTAGCAATAATTAAGAAATATACTAAAAGAACCCGTAACATTTATGGCACCTCCGACGGGACAGATTCAAAGGGAGTTAATAGAACTACAGAAACAGGGGGTCATTGAGCCATCAGATTCTCCATATGCTGCCCCAATAGTGCTAGTGAAAAAGAAAACCGGTGACATTAGACTGTGTGTGGACTATCGTCAGTTGAATAAAATCACTGTTCTAGATTCCTATCCAATGCCTAACTCTGAAGAGTTAATGACACGCTTAGCTAATGCCAAATATTTTTCTAAATTGGATTTAGCCAGAGGTTACTGGCAAATACCATTAACCCCAGAAGCAAAGCCCTTGACGGCATTTATCACTCCATTTGGTTTATTCCAATGGAACTTTATGAGTTTTGGGTTGGTCAATGCACCGGCCACATTCAACAGAATGATGGCCAAGTTATTCTCCCACAGACTTGACACAATTTACTACTTAGATGATATCTGTGTTTTTCATGAAGACTGGGAAAAACATATACAAGGCCTTCGAGAGGTATTTGACATATTAAAGCGACACAACCTGACTGTCAGACCAACTAAACTAGAAATAGGACTGACAGAGATTACCTTCTTGGGACATAAGGTAGGCAACAACTCGATACGACCAGTAGACGAGACTGTGTCAAGAATATTGAACATAGAAGTACCGCTGTCTAAAAAGCAAGTCTCAGTTTGCTAGGTCTGTGCAATTTTTACCGTAAATTTATACCTAACTTTGCACATGTGATGGAACCACTAGCTAATCTAACCAGAAAGGAGAATCGAATAAAGTTACATGGTCTGACAGGTGTCAACAGGCGCTCGATTTAATCAAGATAGCGTCGCCCAACAGCCCATTCTCAAACTACCGGATATCAGCAGGCCCTTTAGTCTGGTTGCGGACGCTCCGGGGTAGCCATAGGTGGGGCCCTGTTACAGGGCCATGATGGGGTGTTACACCCTGTGTTGTACGTTAGCCGTAAACTGACATTAGCTGAGACTAGGTATGCTACTATAGAGAGGGAGGGACTAGCCATCATATGGTGCATCACCAAGCTGGCCAGGTACCTCCTGGGTGCCCCTTTCACTCTCCTGACCGACTCCATGCGCCACTGGATTTAACCAATTCAAAGAAACTAGGGAATCATAGAGTAGCAAGGTGGGCTCTGTTACTACAAGATTTCAATTTTGTCATCCAGACCATTCCGGTAAGCAAAACGCATTAGCTGACACCTTGTCTCGTTGCATTTCAAACCAAATTCAGGAACAAAGCCCAAACTAAAGGGTAAGGGCAGCGATAATTGTGTGATACATTTTCATGAGTAACATATATCTCATTCTGGTTTAGGTAAAGTATCTATTGACATCATATTGTTTTTGTGTTGTAAACGTTAATCACCAAGCTAACATAATCCGGATTTTGTTGATATTGGATGATAACTTACGATCATCATAGGACTCATTACACTATCTTCCAAATTACATGTAAAACTTAACTACAAGTATTTTTTTTTCTCTAATATAAAGTCACCGATTACTTTGGTTATTGTTATCTGATTTTTGTTCTTATTGGCCCGAGGACCAAGCACTAAAATTTTGGCCATTTGTTGATACATTCTACTAGTTGTAAATAATCTGTTGAGAGGTGTTATATCTCTCTGTAAATATATAATTTTTTATTAATTTAAAACGTTATTTTGTACCAGTTTTTTTTTTGTTTTTTCATTGTTTCCTCTATCAAAAAGAGGCCTGTATGTTATAGAAGATTTATAATGGGTTAGTACAGTAGGGAACTTTGGAGATGACATTTAGTTTAGTGACATGATTACGATCCCTTAGTTTGTAATTGGTGTTATTTATGGTACTGGGATTGGTGTGTATATATAATTTTGTTCATGCTTTACTTAAATCTCTTCACAATTAATTGTTTTGTGTTATGCAATGTCTTGTAAACTGTTAGATGTACCAATATAAGTAACTTGCTTTATATTTTAATTCTCATTTTTTTAGTTAAGCTATTTGTAGTTGGAACCAAGCAAAATTGGTTTGATAGACTGTAGAATGGGTGACCCCTTATGTTAGAAGGCATAATTTTAGAAATGTGCTCTTGTGTATTTATCAGCATATCATTTGAACAATAACAATTATGTAACTTCTAAATGTATGATTTTTTTGTTGGTTAGTAGATCACCCCATTTTCCTGGTTTATGATCAATTTTTGCCATATACTTGTACTTTTATTATTTTTATATATACACTCTATTTTGCATACCGATTGCATCATGCTTACTGACAAGGAGGGAGATGTGGAGATCGGACTCCCCCCTCCACCACAATATCATCCCCATGTACGTCCCTTTCATTCCCTATCCTTAAGCATAGTTAAAGTGGACCGAAATCCGAAGCCCTCATTGTCAGGCTTTGGATGTCCGTAACGCCCTTGCCCCCTATTCTTCCTCCCGAAAATCAAAGCACCACTGGACTCCTGGTCAAACCTCGGAGTCAGGCTTTGATGTCGTTATGCTCCCGCCCCCTATTCTTCCCCCGAAATCAAAGCACCACTGGATTCAGGTAAAATCTCAGAGTTAGGCTTTGATGTTTGAAACACTCCATCCCCCCCCCCCCCCCATCCCCACCCACTAGATCGGGGACCAGAAGTTTGAAGTTAGTTTTAGTTAGTTTAGTGTTGGATTAGAGTTTGTATGAGATAGTCGTGCAGTCACGAGTAGTCTAAATAAAGTTCAGTTATTTTTATACTTTACACTAATAAGTGTTGACTCATCTGTTGGCTTATCTGTTTATGTGAATGTGTTCTGGAAACCTAGCAATAATTAAGAAATATACTAAAAGAACCCGTAACATTTATATAAATTATATTGACTTAGAGAAGAGTTAGTTGCAATCACTTTTGTGTTTGAAGTTACTTATAGAGCATTAGAAGTGAATAGTAATGCATATCATTCTATTTCACATATATTGTGTTTATCTTAAAAGTTCGTACAACAAAAAAGAGCATGCTACATTACAGTTCTAAAATTTTAAAAACTTTAAACAATTTGAGTTTACACAGATTTTAAAGTAAATAAAACAAAAATGTAACAAGAGCACTTACTTGAGAAGACATTGAGCTACAGTTTCCATTAAGCTTAGCCTTGGGCGAACGATGAAAATAATGTTCTGAACATTGCTTGCTGGCAGTCCTGATGACTCCAGACGAAACATTCTTTCTACTTCATGCTGTTCCTAAAAAAATCGTTTTTAACTTAAAACTTAAGTTGTTTTTTTAAAATAAACCATAATTACTAGAATAAAATTTAAACACCCACACAGTAATATTACTAATACTGCAAATAAAATAAATAAATAAGAAATAACCTTAAGAAGTGAAGCTTCTGCGATCAAACCAAAAGGTCCTGTTAGACCATCATCCCATACCAGAGCCTGTACAATAAAAGGATTTAAATACTTAGAATAAATAACAAAGAAATTACAGTAACATTTTCAATTTTAGTAATTCTATAAAAATAGCTCTCATGTATCTCATTTTGATACGAGTAAATAGATTTTCTTGTTGGTGTTATTTGTTTGAATATGATAAATTATAAAAATATACAATTAGAATGACTGGGTTATTTTTAATTTGTGTTTTCATTAATAAATAAAAAAAAAAAATGCCCAGTTTCAATGAAAATAGTATAATGAAAAATACATTTTATTTGTTTAGAGAGTCAAGGGAGAAATTAAATAAGATTTAACTAATTCATCTTGAGAATGCCTTTTCTGATTCTAATATAAACAAATGTAAATGTGTAAGACTCACAATTTATTTTTAAAGTCTCCTAATGAGTGTGCGTGTTTTATGTTTGGGATTAAAAATGTTTTAGTTCATTGATATTCTATCACCGAAAAAAAAAACAACAAGAACAATTATCATATCACGTTTCTGCTATTTTTAGACCATTTCAGATTGACTTCAGAGATAACAAAATCTTGAAAGAAATATGTAGATTTTTAAATTAACCACAGTTGTACTGCAAAAAAAATTGTATTTACATGCTATTATAATGAAAAGTAAAAAAAAAAAAAAAAAAAAAAGGAAAAAAATCTACATATAATATATAGCCTGATATTGAGGTACATTTATAGCCTGATATTGGGGTACAGTATGCAAACAATAAAAAACTGATCATTGCCATATATGAAATCTTAACATAAACTGATAAGCCTAGTCATATAGTCTATACTGACTGTAGAATAGTATGTTACATACAATGTAAAAAATGGTGAAATCACCTTAAAACTCAAACATTGGGTTGAGTCAAAGAATGTGATAATGTGAGGATGCTAATTATCTTAGGATTCTAAAGTAAAGTATGGAAATGTACGTTTTAGTAATTTTACAATTACAATTATATTAAATATTGACTATTTTAGTTGTGTAGTGTAAATAAATAATAACAGACATGATATAATGACATTCACAGTGTCGTCTACAGACACAATGACAGTCAGTGGTCTATACAGTAAGTACCTCAGTTATATTTCTTATTCAGTAAGAAAATGTCAGTCCCAAAGCTTACATACTATTCACCTTTGTGCCACTGCTTTTATCAATGCATTCTAAAAATAAACGTCTATAGTAGTCTCTTAAAAGGCCTAAATTTAATTTCGAAGTGTTGAGATGGGAGGCACCCGATCCAGCCATTATTTATAATCACAAAACAGAGATGTTCCTTTAAGATTTTTCTTTTTAAGAGAGTTACAAAGAACACACACTGACCTATACATCTAGATACACATAACCAGAGAAGCGGGGGTTGGCCTATAAACCTTTGGCAATCATTCACATTTGTGTATGCAGATTGCAGAGGCGTAGTGGGGGGGGGGGTCATCATGCCCCGAGCGCTACTCACAAAGGGGCGCCAAATGGTATCTTTTACATATAATATTATATGGTGTTGTGTACAGGATCTTGTTGGGCCTCTAATTTATCTCCTTGAATTCGTTAATACTTCATAATATATCCGCATTCTTTAAGATCAACTTCCCAACTGCCTATTGACACTGGGGAATGACACCAAATGACACCGGGGAAACACTCGCACATATAAACACAGCGCTGCGCAATTCACAAACTAATACACAACAGCGAACACTTCAAATATCAAAACAGTAATAGGAAAAATGTATTCATAAAAACAAAATAATAAAAGTTTAATCCATCAAATCTATAAAAAGAATCATGACAAAATACCTTTCCCTCCTAACCCCTGATCTCCTTAACCAACTACTACCATGCTCCACTGGTCACACTGGTCACTCCGGTCACTCTCCATTCACGACTTTGATCTTCCAACCTTTTCACGATTAAACCCACGCCATGCCATTCAAACACGCTAACTGACCCATCACAGTTCTCACACCCACATATAATATTATGACAGCAGATATTCTGCTGCGCAACTCAAAAACTAATACACAACAACGGTTTTTGAATGAGGGGGGGGGGGCGATAAAAAGGTATTATGCCCCGGGCGCGAGTTAAAGTATGGATCCACCAAGACGAAATTCCAGTATCTAAGGGCATTGCGAATGCCGTCTCTGTTTCTCTGCAATGATATTCTAATGAGAACATGTAAACCAGTCAGAAATTCCACTGCGCAGCGAAAGTTTTTAGTTTCGCTGCTTGCAGAGTTTTTTCCGGAGAGCTATATTTTCCGTCACGATAAACAAACAAAATGGCTGCTTAGAAACGTCGATTCGAATAGAAAAAATAATTCACATTAGTGTATATTCATTAAAAACAACAACAACAAAGTGAATTTTGACAGAAAAACATGAATTACTATAAGTTTTGGCCGGCAACAGTCTCTGTATATTCTACAAATAAAATTTCTTTCGATCAAAGCGCTGTCTGAAAACATAAATGCTATTAAATAAATGTTTGGCTGATCATGAAAATGAAATAAAATGAACGGCTACCGATCGAATAAAAAGTTAAAAAAAAACAGTTTTCCATTTACAGCTAAACAATTTATTTGTAATAAGAACAAAAAGGCACACGGGATGCAGTATTTCTGCTTTTCAAAGTATCGTTTTGTTTATACACTAGCAGGAAAAAGTGCGAAGTAATCATTAAAAAATCTTGTTTCCGGTGAGTTGTTTCGGCGCTCACCGTTTCGTCCCGCTGGATCTACAAGAGTTTCGCTAAGTTGAAACTTCCGCGCGGAAGGTTCCGCGCGAAAGTGTTTCGTGTTGGTGGATCCAGAACTTTAAGCTCGCTACGCCACTGTGTGTATGACAATTAAAAACGGACCAATAATCACTCAAAGGTCAATTTATTGTTTTCAAGCATTATTTCCCTTGAAATACTAATTCGGCGATGAAGAGTGCTGCCTCGGAGATGCCGACTTGAATTCGTGTTACCGGTGGTTCCTACGTAAGCAGAAATGATTCCAATAGCTAACCGACCATACCCTCATTTGCTTTGTACTACTGCTAAATATTCAAGTTCAAAAGAGCTCTATATTAATCATGATCATGCCTTCACTTTAGTAATAACCAAGCTCGAGATTAGATGTTCTGAGTTACGTAACCATGAAGATCACCAGCATATATTAACTATGCCAGATTAACTGAAAACCAAGACTGAGTTTTAAATGGAACCTAAGAAGGTTGGCAATATATTGCAGTATGTTGCAGTTCATAGCATTTTATAATAGTATATAGCAGTGCATTACAGTATATTGCCACCAGGGCCGACATTAGGCCGATTTGACATATTGCTCCTAATAGGGCCCCGCGCCTGGCATAGGCCCCCAATTTAAATTTAGCATATCACTATCAGTCATGGGCTCTTATCGCAGGCTAGAAGAGAAGGCATCGCAAGCCCCCGTTCAATTGGGCCCCGCTATTCGTAAGGCCGGCCCTGATTGCAGTGTAGGCCTAAATTGTAGTGTATAAAAGTATTTAGCAGTATAATTTTGTATTGTATTGTAGTTCAGTGTGTAGATGTATACTGTAGTGTTTAGCAGCATGTAGCAGTATATTGTCATGTCTATTAGTCCACATTCCACATATGAAGATGATGACACAACGCCCAACCTCATTTACTTCTCCAACTAAAGCAAAGCCAGGTAGCTATTTAAAGATGGGTGAACTTGAGAGACTGTTAACCAACTTGTACCACGACCTGGAAAAATTCCCTTGGTTCTCGCCGATTATCGAACCTGGAACTTTCAGGTAGATAGTCTCAATCTCAACATAACTCAGCCATCGGTCCGCCATTAAGACTTTAAAAAAAATGATAATCAAATCGCGGCCTTTGACATTATAGATTCATTGTAGACTACTGAGAGAGAGAGAGAGAGAGAAAGAGAGAGAGAGAGAGAAAGAGAGAGAGAGAAAGAAAAAGAAAGAGATAGAAAGAGAGAGAGAGAGAAAGAGAGAGAGAGAGAGAGAGAGAGAGAGAGAGAGAGAGAGAGAGAGAGAGAGAGAGAGTTAATACCAAACCTCACTTTGCGAGGCGGACCGGGCGGGCCCAGTATCAACTGCGTAATTTAGTTAACCTCTGAGCTTTGTCCAGATGTCCAGAGGCTGACTCAAGTCGGTTGGGATCTCGGGTGCAGAGCAAACTTTTGGTGTCCCCCCCCCCCCAACCATCCGTTGCAAAAACAAAAAGAGTAAAATATAAAATATGAATTACTAATACATTTTTTTAAAGTTTGGTGATTTTTAAGTCTGTGGCCCCAGGGGGGGTGTTGGTGATTTTGTGGTGACTCTTCTTGAGTTGGGGGCCCAGGGCTCGCACCGGCTGCGTCCGCCCCTGACTTTGACCTCGTGAACTGTTTGCTATGGTGATTACATAATGTTTAAAGGATGAGGTATTCTGCACTGCAGAGTCGTCCTAGGGCATTGATTTAAAAAAAAAAAAAGCTACTACCATAGGAGTGTTGCTTGGTAATCTTGCCCCCCCCCCGCCCCTGATATCTTCACCGACCGGGGGGACCACTTTGATCACACATTTTATAGTAATTTCATAATAGGCTCATTATTATAACTATAACTGAGGGTAAGGTAGGAGGGCGTTCAAGTATTTGGGCTTCAGCCCCTTGTGATAACCCCCCTGCCCCCGCCCCCCCCCTTCAGAACCCTCATCTCATCGGGACATATACAACATACACGTCACTTAGAACATTTATTTGTTTTTTTTTACACTTTTTTTTTAATATTGCCAGTTGAAATTTTTTTCTGAAAATCTTGTTGTTTACTTCTGCACAAATTACATCGTGAGCTCTGATGCTATTTCCACGTTTTCTGTTGTTTCCTCCTGACAGATGAGCTATGATGCTATTTCCACGTTTTCTGTTGTTTTCTCCTGACCGATGAGCTATGATGCTATTTCTACGTTTTCTGTTGTTTCCTACTGACAGATGAAATATTAAGTGTATTTAGACACTCACGGTGAACACGGAAGAACAATAAAGGTGAGTAAAACATGCTTAAGTTTCTAAATGATAAAGAGCTAAACATTTGCCTTAAGTATAATTTAGATACCCCACTTCCAGGAGCGTTTTTAGGTCAGCAGAGACCCCCAGGAGTAGAAGAAAATATTAGTCCATTTAATAAAATAGAGACAGTGAGAATTGCGTTACAATTGTAAAATCAAGGCTTTGAGGAGCGCCAAATTGTGTGAAGTCCCTGAAAGGATGAGATATTTATCTCTTAGATCTATAAACCAAGAATGTGGCGTTTTTATGTTAGGCCTACCCTTCTTTCACCTCCGCCATAGCCGATAGTGCAATGGCCAAGGGGACAACAGGGGAGACATAGATAGGTGACTGGACACACAGCAAGTCGAACCCTTAACCCACAGCATGCAGCTCGAGCTGCACAATGAACATCCGGATTGCTATCAAGCGCCAACCAGCCACCGCCCAAAGCGCCAACTAGCCACCGCCCAAAGCGACAATCAGCCACAGCCCAAAGCGCAACGAAAGTAGCTGCACCCTTTCTCATTATTCCAGTAAGATCCTAACTGGAAAGGGAGGGGAGGGTGGAGTCTTCTGCAGTGGGGCTATAGAAAGCCGTCTCATTTGATACGAGCGGCTCTGCATTACGCTGGCGATATCGTACTAATAGCACTCTCGCGCCTTGTTACTGCAAAGAAAGACAACATTGTATAAAACAACTAACGAGATGGAATAGATAACTGCCCCTTTTTTCTTAGTCCAAATCTGCTTACGTTGACGACCGGCGGAACACTTTGTGGTGGTGTCCAGGATTTATTTATCCTGCCTTATCAACCGACATCAGTTTTGGTTGTGAGGCTATCTGTGTAGCCAAGACATCCAACAAGCAAATGACGTAGTCAAAACCCCCGCTAGCCTGCAAGTTTCGTGGTTATTTTTATTTTAAATAACATTCCCCCTCCCACATTTTTTATCTAGATTAAAATAACTTCCAAAGGAACTTCGTATAAATAATGTTTTTGTTAGTTTGACCCACAAAAAGAGGCACGCGTCTGTTATGACTCGCGACCAGCACAGTTCTACAGGGTTTATTTTTAGTTGCAAGTTCAACTAACCCGATTGGTAGAAATTAAATGTACGTAACAATGGCACTACTTTACATCATTAAATCAAGGCAGTGGCTACGGTTCGGTCCGACCGAACCCGTATTTTTTTTACTTCGGGTACCAGCCATAGATAATATTGCTCCACACCCTAACCCTAACCCTATCTTTAACCCTATCCCTAACCCTATCCCTAACCCTATCTCTAACCCTATCCCTAACCCTATCCCTAACCCTAATCCTGAAAAAAAAAATTCTGAAAAAAAAAATAAATTATGTTGTTATATAGTTCAGTGCAGCGACTCGACCGCTATGCAATAATAAGTAAGCCTGGTACCCGAAAAAAAGAAATACGCGTTCGATCGGACCGAACCGTAGCCACTGCGTTAAATCAATATGGTCACAGTCAAATATCAATTTAAGGTAGCCCTATCACCGATTTAACTAAGAGCTCTTTTTATTTATATGTGTATACTTAGACATACTGAAATGGATTAATCCCCTACTGTCAAGACTTACTGACTTCTCGTTTACCACCTTGGACGATAAATGTCTCATTTGTATCGAAAATGGATTTTTTGAAAAAAAAATTACAAAAATATAATAAAAACATTATAAGTTTTAAAATATTAAAGGGGAATTTTGAATAATTCATGGGTCATTAGATCAAAATTATCAGCATTGGTGTTTAGTTGTAATACATGTAGACGCAGAGCAGTGTATAGAAGAGTATAGCAGCATAGAGAAGTGGAAAGTCATGCGTAACAGTATATGTTAATGTATATCAGTCTCTTAGTAGAGAGGTTTTCAACCTGTGGTCCGCGGACCCCCAGTGGTTCGTGAGGAGCTTCAAAGAGGTCCGTAGGCAAGTCAAGGAAACTAGTGATTTTTCTTGTATAAAGTATTGGTTGGTTTGGTTGATTGGTTAGCTTTTAGCTAAACAAAAAATACTAGCTAAGCCAATGTTTCAGGCACAGACAACAATGTGCAGAATTTAAAACTTCTCTGGTATTTCCTTATATTTTCGTCTGAAGTCTGAACTAGACTGCATACTACATGTACTTGTGCAGTGAGTTTTTGAGTTATGTCATCTTGGCAATATTTCTTACTTACTGAGCTCTGACATCACTGTTAAAACATCCGGATCAGCACAAGCGTAAGTATTGTTGATAAATAGTCTGGTTTATCAGTGGTTACAATTATTATAATCCTAGATTGGCAAATAAATAATTTGATATCAAATTGCTGGTATACACTTGGCATGTTAATTTAAAATGACACCAACAGATGAAACGGTGCGAAATTCTAGCAATGAACCTATTATACTGTTCTGTTGTCATGTGAATTGCTTATGCGACAAATACTTTTTAAAATGGTAGTAAACAATTCAAATTATTTCATAAGATTTGTATTTGTTTTATTATAGTAGTATAACGAGACGAGCTCATTTTTCTAAACCAGCTTAACAAATCGATGGCACACTTCTTTACAGTCGAGACATTCCAGCTTTTCTTCCAGACATTTTAAACATTTTGAACAGTTTAAATCTGTTGTTGCAAAGACCTGAAACTTCCAGAAGAAACTTCGTATATGGAGGGAAAGATGTGAAGAAGGCACCTATGATATATTTCCTTTGTTGGCTGACTTTCTTATAGTGAACAATATTTTGACAGGCGTCATTGCAGGCACTATTTTGAACCACCTACAGAAGCTGTCGTATTACTTTCATCAGTATTTCGCGACGACGATATCAGCTCATTTGATTGGATTCGAAATCCCTTCGAATTCGATCTAACCAATTTAACTGGTCTTGAGCAAGAACAATTGTTCGAATTGTCATCTGACAGGACACTGTGCTTGCAGTTCATCAGACTGCCACTGTTGTCGTTCTGGCTGCTGTCAGACAAAGCCATCAATGTCCTGCTACCATTTTCAACGACGTACTTGTGCAAAACTGCATTTTCTGCTGTTACAAGTACAGGTCCAGACTGGACATTGAACATAAAATGCACATATGTTTATCTCGCATACCACCATGTTTGGACAAACTCTGTCGTGCAAAACAGGCAAAGCATTACCACTGAACAGAAGACCGTGTAACAGACATACCAGCAGAACGGTGATTGTTTAATTTTTGTATAGATAACTATTTTGGTATGTGAAATGACCTTTACATGTTTTGCGCGTAACTTAGGCTAGGTCTACCGTTTAGCATAATTTAAGTACATTGCATCTGCAGACTTAATAAGACATATTCTAGCCCAACCTAAGTTACGAAAAGTTGAGGCCAGGGCGCTTTGGGCTATGGGGGTCCGCCAACCAAACTTGGAATGTCTATGGGGTCCGCAGCATAAAAAAGGTTGAAAACCTCTGTCTTAGTATATACATCAGAGTATAGCAGTATGTAGCGTATAAAATTATATAGCAGTATAAAACTGCATTATACTCTATTGGCAGTGAATAGCATTATGTAGCAGTGTGTAGCATTATAGAACAGTATATATCAATGCATAACGTTGTAGAGCAGTACATAGCAGTAAATAGTATTTTAGAGCAGTAAATAGCGGTGTATGGCAGTATATAGTAGTGCAGCAGTATAATTATAATTATAGCAGTTTATACCATTACACGGCAATGTAGGCATATCATAGAAATATGTTGCAGTTACTGGCAGTAAATATCGGTGTATACCAGTACAGCAGTACAATGATAGCAGTTTATACCATTGCATAGAAGTGTAGGCATTTCGTAGAAATATATTGTAGTTACTGGCCAGAGGCGTAACCTAGGATGGGGGGGGGGAGGGGAATACAAATTCGAAAGTTCCCCTGGGCCCCAGCTTGAAGGGGCCCCAAAATGTTTTTTATAATAAATATTAAGTACATGATCTCATGCCATGGTATCGAGTGTAAAAATCGGGGGCCCCCCAAAGAAGCCAAGCCCCCAGGGCCCCGAAATCCCTAGGTTCGGCACTGTTACTGGCAGTAAATAGTAGCTATGGTACTTGCATTATTACTTCAGTAGAGCTCGGTACATTTTCGGAGTAGTTATACATGTACTTTTACTAGCAACTTGCAGAGACGTACCGAGGGTGTTTGTGTGGGGGGGTCCAAATTCGAAAGTCCCCTCCAGCCTCAGCTTGACGGGGGGGCCCCAAAATATTTTTTTACATTAAATAATACATACATTATCTCATGTCATGGAATCGAATATCAAAATGCAAGGGCCCCCAAAGTAGCCAAGCCTCATTTCTATTGTTCATATAAGTAAATAATTCAAATTAATCCTCTTTTCCAGAATTATGTTATTCAACAGTTGACATTTTTCCTATTTCCATTATATGTAGACATTTTTGCTTTGTTTCACCCTTTTCAATGTTGACTTTTTTTTTTAACCTTAAACTTTTTACCCATTGAAATTTTTATTGACAATCTACTTTAAAAATTATATGTTAATTTTTGTTTTTTGTTTTGTTGGTTTGTTTACATGCTGGGCTCAAAGTCCCCTCCTTTAATTCCGACTCTGCTAAACATAGATTTTTCATAGACAAACACACACACACACACAGACACACACAGACACACACACACACACAGACACAATCATAGCTTCCCTAGGCTCTAGCGCCTGCAGATTTCTCAGACATTCACCCCTCACGTGACCACAACTTTCCAAGTTTTTCTTTAAAAGAGAGAGAGAGAGAGAGAGAGAGAGAGAGAGAGAGAGAGAGAGAAACGTCTAGCAGTAATGACTTTATGGCCGTGCTAGGCACGTGCTGGAGTTCCAGACGTAGTCTACCAGACTCTCAGATCCTTAATTATTCCCAGGTGTCAATACACCATCTCACCCATCCACCCACCCCCCCCCCCCTGTTAGCCTCTTTTTCACTCTTCCACCGTCTACAGCCCTTTAATTACCTCTAACTGGTTTATCCCAAGCTGAAACTTAAAAAAAAAAACAATAAAAAAAAAGCATAAATCGCTAAACTGACCTGTTTTTCCTTTTTTAATTTTAGGGCGCTTTACCTTTTAATGAGGGTCAGTGAATCTTTGAGAGGGGAAAAAAAAACGCTGTTGGTTTTGAGATGAATTGTGTAGAATCAACATCACAATTTCAACAGATTTCAAGCTTTCCAGAAAAAAACAAGTGTATTCATCCGTCCTTTGAAAAATAAAACAACTGTTTAGTTCAAACCAAAATAAATTTAAAATAAAAAAAAAAGAGTATAGTTGTCTATCTTTATCGTTTCGTGCAGTTAATGAGCTCAACTAGTCAAATGAAAATAAATAAAGCACATGTTCAGTTTTGATAGACTCTTACCCCATAGACCAATCTGTGTGTTTTTTGATTGTTTTAGAGCTAGTCTTTATACGAAAAAAGGTGCTTATAAAGAGAATAGATAAATAAATAAATAATCCTACACGAAAAAAGAGCTAAAAGATGGCGAGTCTGGATCATATGCGTTGTGCGATTTAGGGGAGGCAAAGAAATTGTGTTCAGTGCTTGAAAAATTGCTGCTTTCACACAACATAGGACCAGGCCTGAGCAGAGGGGGGTTGAAGCCGGTACTTTGGTGGCACACATTCTACGGAGGGCGGGCTTTTAGCATATGCATCAAACTTTGTACTATTTGAAAACAAAAATCTTCATTTGTACGTATCTCTTATAACCTATAATTGCGTTTAGGCAGCTGATGCGGAACTGATGTGATGAAATCTTTGAGGAACTGATGTGGTGTACACTTTGAGGAACTGATGTGATGTGTCTTTACGCAACTGATAGAGTGAACTTATATAATGAAGGCATGCAGTTACATTGCGAAGATTTGCCTCCACTCATTAAGATTTTAGTAGATTTAACGAACAAATTCTTCTAATCAAACTAGATCTCAAAATTTTAAAAACCGCTATCAATTTCATATTAATTTTTAAAAAATGTTTTAATGAACAGAAGAAAAAAATGCAATTTGGCAATACTATCTCCTAGTAATGGATAATTTTGTTTTGAAGGAAAACAGACCAGAAAAAACAAATAAAAACATGTATTATTATTCTTACTGAAACTTTTAGTGTTTTGTTTTGTAGCGTGACCTGCCTTTCATTCCAATTTTTTTTTTATTTCAGCTAAAATAGAATAACAGCAAACAATTTTTTTCTGCTCGAATAGCCTCCCTGTCTGACCAATTAACCGAATAAGCTTCGACCATCTGTTACAGCTACCATCTGTCTGTCTGCCCTGATGGTCCATTTTTAAAAATTATTACTGTTCATCTCAAGCAGTTGTTAGACTAATATAGACTTCTTCTGAAATAATAATGCCCATCCCCCCACCAAAAAAAAAAAAAATCTACAACAAAAACAAAACAAAACAAACAAAAACCTTGCTGTGGTACCTCGCAAAACGAAACGCCTCGTACAACGAAAAAAAATGTATGCCCGATGAACCTCTGCGCAGCTTCTGCGCTTACCTCTAAACGAGTTTCTCGCATCGAACAACACGTTCCGCGTGAACAGTCGAGATTTATGTTAAATCAAAGGACTGAATAAGACTTGAAATTTCAAGCGACAGATTATTGGGGGGGGGGGGGGGAGCAAGGATAGCCAGAGGCGGGATGGCGTTTATTTTTTTCGCCCATGCACCCCAAAGAGTCTAGTGTATCCCTGGACTACGGTCAACAAGACACCCCAAACAGTGTTGATTTCATCAGTTACTTATCCATGCATCGAGAGAAAGTGTGGCTAGCACCAAACCCCTGCCCTTACTTCCCCTAGCTTATGCCAGCAGCGCCGAACCAAGGATTTTGGAGCCGTGGGGGGGGGGCGGCTTAGTCTTTGGGGGCCACTGCTTTTTGACATTCGACACAATGACATGAGATAATGTACTAATTATTTAATGTAAAAGAACACTTTTGCCCCCCCCCCCTCAAGCTGGGTCCCGGCCTCCCGGAGGGACTTCCAAATTTGACCCCCCTCCCCCACGCTAGGTACGCCTCTGCATGCCAGGTACCCATTTTAATCCGGTTGGAATAGGTCATTTTAAACGGGACATAATGATAATCCTGATTGCTCATTGATTTTTAAAGACTTGGTACAGCTAGGCCAACAGTCGAGTGTTCTACTTGGTACAGCTAGGCCAACAGTCGAGTGTTCTACTTGGTACAGCTAGGCCAACAGTCGAGTGTTCTACTTGGTACAGCTAGGCCAACAGTCGAGTGTTCCACAACAGAGATGGCAAAAACAAGAAAGCAAGCCGAAAACTTCGGCCGTTAGAAAAATGTCATGGCACGCAAAAGAATAAAAATCAAACAATTAAGATAATATATATTATAAACTCTACTTATAAAAAAAAAACACAGGCCAAAACATTCATTTCATTTGGCTTCAGTAGTGTACCATTCATGTCTACAGTTAGCAAAAAAATCATTAAATTATTCATCATATATATATATATATATATATATATATATATATATATATATATATATATATATATATATATATATACAGTGTTTTTTTCTAGCGAAAAATGTTTGGGAACTCATTTCACATCTGTTTTTTAACTTTATGTCAGAAAATACTATATTAGTCTATAATTGAATTTTCCACTGAACACAAATTTTATTGTAATGGATATTTAAAGAAATAAACGTTTTTATAAGAAAATTAGAGACTCAAAGAGTTTATTTATAATAAAAACCGACCTGACTATATAGTTTATGTGGAAAAATGTATTCTGGCCAAAAAAGGTATGGGAACTCAGCTCCCATGAGTTCCCACTGAAAAAAAGCACTGTATATATATATATATATATATATATATATATATATATATATATATATATATATATATATATATATATATATTAGGGTGTCCCAAAAATGCTCGAAAAATTTTTTTTTAAAATCTTTAGTGTCTCACCCCCTGAAATGTGTCTCTTGGGTACAATGAGTGAATTGGTGAAGTTGTAGCTCATTTGAACAACATTTAGAGGTCCCTCAAGAGCTTTTAACATTCCAGTATTAGGCCAACATAAAAATCCAGACGAATCATGGCTAAAATAATTTGCAGTTTTTGCATGCCATAGTTGAATAAAATGAAGTTTAAATATACTTATATTTATCTCATTGCTACCATTAACTAGAGTTAAAATTGTGTGATTCTTAATTAGAAAATGTAATAAATGCTAGAAAACATATAAAATACCTAATGTGCAAAATTTAAGCAATGTGCATATTTTTTTGAAGATTTAATTTTTTTAACCTAAGCATGCTAAATTGTTAGGCATCATATCACCAAAAGTTGCTGCAGTGCTGGACAGAACGAACACCAGCATTAGAAAATCAACAATGATACTTGCATCCGCATTCAACGAAGCTGGTGTTCCGACATCTGACACAGTATTTTCCAAGAACACAATGCATCGTCATCGCAAGCTTTGTTGTCAACAAGCTGCAGCATGTATAAAAGAAGACTATATTCCCTCAAAATCAATTGTACATTGGGATGGTAAGCTATTGCCCGATGTTACCGGACATGTTACCAACAACGGCGATCGATTACCTGTCCTGCTCTCGCCACTTGTCGATGGCACTACAAAGCTTCTTGGTGTTCCCAAGTTAGCATCCGGGTCAGGATGGGTAGCTGCTGATGCAGTATATGAACATATCAAATCATGGAAGTGCGAATCTATGGTCATCGGCATGTGCTTCGACAACTACGGCTTCCAATACTGGAAGACTCAATGGAGCTTGCACTCTGTTAGAAGTAGCCCTGGGACGTAATCTATTATGGATGGCATGCCGTCATCACATTTTGGAAGTACTCCTTTCCGATGCATTCAATGTTTGTCTTGGACCATCCACTGGACCAGAGATTTTGTTTTTTAAGAGGTTTCGAGAAAAATGACCAGAATTAAAGCACACACCCGAAGCCAGATCCGCCCCTTTGATAATCGTGTCTGATTCGATTAAAGAATTTATTAAATGTCAACTTGAGGTCAGTCATTCATGTGATGATTATTTGGAATTTCTTCTGCTTGCTGCACAAATGGTTAGGTTGGAGGTTGATGTCAGTATTCGCAGACCTGGTGCCCTACATGGGGCAAGGTGGATGGCGAAAGCAATCTATGCATTGAAAATCGATCTATTGTTTGCAGACAATGAAACCATCTTTCAGTTAACAGCTCGAGAATTACAAGGTAATCAGCGCTTTAATCGGTTTACCATATGTGTTTATCTTCAATCATGGTTTTCATGCAGGCTCACCGCAGATGCACCTGTGAATGATATCTTGTTGATAAAGCGTTTATACGAATATGATGATGCTGTTCTTCGATCGACTAGATTGAAAATGATGGTGCGTCACTCGTGGTACTTGAGTCCGGAACTGTCGACGCTTGCGTTATTTTAAAACCTTTTGTCGGACAAAGAAAAAACTGGCCTTGTTCGGACAATGCAATCAGAACGTGGACCGCATCTCATAAAAACACTATCAAAAAGTGTTGTTGATTTGAGTGCTTCTACCACATTTTTTGAAACATCCAACATTGATGCCAGTTTTCTAGATGTTCCAGTTGAAGCCTGGTCAGATATACCATCTTTTAAAGTTGCAGCAGATTTTGTAAAGAATCTGGCTTGTATCAATGACTCTGCAGAGCGAAGTGTAGCATTGATACAAAATTTCAATGACAGTATCACCAAGAATGAAGAACAAAGACAATTTTTGCTCCAAGTGGTTGAAAAACATCGGAAAAATTTAGCAGAGTGTAATCGTGAACAACTGGCTAAAATTTAAATTTGAAGAACTTTTTTAAATTTTTGTCTACCCTACGGTACAAAGTACAAAATAAAAAGCAGGAATGCTTATTTGCATTGCTTATTATTATTATTTTTCAAGCAGATTGACATTGATTCAAGAATTAACTTGATAAAATGCAAAATGAATAAAACTTTGTTTTTCGTAATTTTTTGTACTTAAATTTCAAATTTAAAAATATAAACCATTCAAGATTTATATATTTTGTTTCATTTAATATTATAAACAATACTAAGCATCAATTTATTACTTAATATATCAGTTTCGCATATAATGCAACATTAACGCTGTATTAGATTTGACCGCGAATGATTTTACACCAAAATCTGGAACTTTAAACCTCTTGGGGGACCTCTAAACATTGTCCAAATGAGCTGAAATTTTGCAGGTTAACTACTGTTACCATACAGACATATTCTGTGGGATGAGACATCAACATTTCAAAACTTCATTTTTTTGGGACACCCTAATATATATATATTAAATTAAACTAATAATTTTCTATAATAATTGTTAGTAACTCATGAGCTGTATAGATTGATGAGATGAATTGTCTGTTCTTGATATCCATTTTTAAGTCATGCAACAGTTATCCAGCGAGAGTTCAAGTCCGTTGAATGTGTGCCAGTTTGTCCTCATGATAAAATTGTCATCGCACCAAGTAAAGAAAAAAAAAATTTGGCCTGCAATATAAAAAAGTAAAAGAATGGCCTACATTTTTATTTTGTATGAGTGCCATACAATTTACCCTAGCAATTTACACTGAGTAACACCACCCCCACCCCACCCTACCCCTAAAATCTTACGCCCCTCCTTGTAAATTCCAGTGATGAAAACTTTTTCCCTTCCCCCCTTCAAGCACCCTCATGGAATACATTCCAAAAAAAAAAATGTTGAACTCTGGACTCTCCAAAAAAAAAAGCTGAATGGATGTTTACGTTTATCAATCCCATGGTGCTATCTCCTCCCCCTCCTCCCCTTATCCCCTCCCACACCCTCAATTCTCTCGCCACGTCTTTCCGCGGTCCAGATGTCAACACATCTACACACACACACACACACACATACCAGTCTGATGCTGTGCAGACCACACCACAGTGGACGACGACACGTCATTGCCACGGTCATACAACGTTACAGCTGTTAGTGGAGCAGGAAAGGGGGTGGGTGGGTGGGGGGGTGAGGCAAGGGAGGTAACAACATGTCTGTCACAAAACCACAGATTAGTTCCGCAATACTTGGGTTATCTCCCCACCATCATGACGCAATCACATCTGTGGGACTGGTGGGTGAGATTGGGGTATAAAGAGGGAGCGATAGGGGGTGGGGGTAGGGGGGGGATTTCAGACTTCTATTGGTCCTCTATATAAGTAAAGTAAAAGTGAATTTCCCTAATTCTAATGGGACACCGGGGGCCCATTTAGTTCCATTTTATTCATCAAGGGGAGGGGGCATTCCGTTGGAAGGAGATATTTTGTGTGAACACCATAGCGGAATATAAGGCTGCTAAGCTATACGTGTGTGCACGCCACAGCGGAATATAAGGCTGCTAAGCTATACGTGTGTGCACGCCACAGCGGAATATAAGGCTGCTAAGCTATACGTGTGTGCACGCCACAGCGGAATATAAGGCTGCTAAGCTATACGTGTGTGCACGCCACAGCGGAATATAAGGCTGCTAAGCTATACGTGTGTGCACGCCACAGCGGAATATAAGGCTGCTAAGCTATACGTGTGTGCACGCCACAGCGGAATATAAGGCTGCTAAGCTATACGTGTGTGCACGCCACAGCGGAATATAAGGCTGCTAAGCTATACGTGTGTGCACGCCACAGCGGAATATAAGGCTGCTAAACTATACGTGTGCGCGAACAAACAACGGTATAGCTCTACCAAAAGACATCAGAAATTTTAAAAGTCTAACAGAATTACTTGAATTGATAACCGAGACATTATTCTTTAAAAACAAAACAAAAAAAAAAACAGAAACATGTTTTAAAGGAAATATTTTAACACACAATGGATGTACACAATGCATATCTTCTTTACGACTACTACATTACAGTTCTTACTAATGAAAAATCATGCAATTGAAGTATTTAAAAAAATTCCATAATGGACTTCAAAAAAAAAAAAAAAGATTATTCCGGTATCTCCAATAGTATTCCTGTCACTGCGCCTTCACGCCCCACCAGCCCCCGTGCTGAGGTGCCTTCACGCCCCGCCACCTTCGTGTTTAAGCCTCATCGCAACACGAGTCGGTTTATTTATTAGCCGAGACTAATTGACCATTCGCTCTTTTTTTTCCCTCCTCATGCGGCTCATTCCATCTTCCTTTCTTTCTTAGGTCAGTGCGAATTAAACCGAGCAGCCGCCATTTTTACGCTTGATTCAAATAGTTGCCAGGCGAAAGAAAGATTTGTGTGTCTGTCCCCCCTCCCCCACCCCTTCCTTCAACCACTTTCTTTAAGAGACGTAGATAAACCGAAAAAAAATGCGTCCATTAGTTTGTTTTTCTATCTCTGAGATTGGGGGAGGGGGGTGTGTGGTTCTTTAAAGGGTTACTCTTTGACGGTAACTTTGCATGACCAAACAGACCAACTTGGAATTCAATCGCTTTTAGGTGAAAGTAGGGATGCGATGTTACGAGGTGTAGGCTACTTTTCGCTAATTCGCTACTTTTCGCTAATTCGCTACTTTTTTTAGAGCCATGCGCTGCAAATATTTTAAAAAAAAGTTTTTTTTGGTTGCCTTCCCCTTGCGTTGGCCTGACTTGGACCACTAAATTCTCTCCGTTTTTATTCCAATGGACCACACAATTCATTAGTTGTATTCCGACGGACCACTAAATTCATTAGTTGTACTCCAACGGACCTCTTAATTTATTAGTTGTATTCCAAACGCACCACTTAATTCAACATATTTTCTTCTCTAACCACGGCATATAAAGAGAGTAAGTATAAGGTTAGCCAAACGCCCATCCGTCTTTACCTCCCTTACTAAAAGTCGGGTTCCCATTTTACGTTGCGTGAACTTAAGTGACGTTTTAAACAATCATCTGACCTAGGAAAATTCTCTTGATTCTCACCGAGAATCGAACCCCCGGCTCTCAAGTTGACATGTATTAATGTTACAATACATGTTTTCAATGTATGAAGCAGCAAGACGTATGTTGATATTTAGCAATACATGAGTCTTATCTGTCATTACGTGTAGGCATGTCAATACATAAACACATTCGTTTAATAAAAACATAGAGTTGTACTTTACAGCGCAGCAATGTATGTATTATATAGCGATGTATTTATTATGTAGCGATATATGTATCCTGTAGCAATGTATGTATTATATAGCAATGTATGTATTATGTAGCGATATATATATATATTATGTATCGATGTATGTATTATGTAGCGATGTATGTATCCTGTAGCGATATATGTATTATGTAGCGATGTATGTGTTATGTAGCAATGTTTGTATCATTTAGCAATGTATCTATTATGTAGCAATGTATTTATTATGTAGCAATGCGTTTATCATGTAGCAGTGTATGTATCATTTAGCAATCTATCTGTTATGTAGCAATGTATTATGCAGCAATGTATGATTGCATGTATTTTGTAGCAATGCACGAATATGTCGATAAGCATGTAACAATGCCAAATGCAATATTTTATAAATACAACAAAGTGTTTGACAACCACAACTAGATCTGAACAAAAGAAACCGAACAATTTAGATCTGAGATTATAAACCTTTAACAGGGACTCTTCACGGTAACCTGGTTTCACAATTATCTTCAGTCAGCGAGCTGGGATGGGAGGGGGGGGGACGGGAGGAGAAGGAAGGAGGAGGGGGGAGATACAACGAGGGGAGAGGGGGAGGATGGTCCAGAACCACGGACAGTGGCCACATCGTTACAGGTAAGGCAGGTCAAAGCCTGTTATCTAAGAGAGGAAGCCACAGATAGTCCAGCCAGATGGTGGAGTATCTCTTGAATGGTCCACGCATTTAGATACCGGTCTGACCTGGACCAGTCCTTACAACAAATACAAATATAATTACACAAAAAATAAACTAGATAGGATGTACAATCAGTGTTGTGGTCATCTATATTTGAGACACTTTTTTGCCAGGGATTGAAACTTTAAAAACATTCTCAACTTGACTGAGGCAAATAAAAGTAAGTCGCACTCTTTACACATTCGCTTTTCAGCCATTTTTTGTTTTGCTTTTTTTTTTCTGTGCCTGTTTGTCTGTCTTAGACAGTGTCTGTATTATGTGTCTAACATGTCTGTCTATCTGTTAGTCTATCTGCATTTCTGTTTATCGTACATCCATGTCTCTCTCTAATTAACCGTCTGTTTATCAACCCTTCTTTTTATGTATCACTGTGTCTAATTATCTATCTATCTATATATATATATATATATATATGTATATATATATATATATATATATATATATATATATATATATATATATATATATATACATTTATATCAATATTATCAGTAATTTTAACCAGTGACGTAGCGAGCTTAACTCGCGCCCAGGTCACAATACCTTTTTAGCGCCCCCCCCCCATTCGAAAACCATATAATATTAAATGTAAAATTTATCATTTGACGCACCTTTGTGAGTAGCGCCCGGGGCATGATGCCCCCTTGCCCCCTTCCCTCACTACGCCACTGCGTTTAACTGTCTGTATTGTCTTATATATCAATATGTGGTTATGTCTGTCCATACATGTAGTTTGCAGATTGTGTAGTAATTCTGAGCCCGGTCTCGGCCATACGGTTAAATGCGCAGGGCCTAAGGCGAGTGCCCAATGCGCGGCCTATAGACGCTTTTGGGGCCCTCTTAGGGATTGGTGTCTGTGGTGGTGACCCTAATCACACCCTGCCTTACGTCCACTACTGAGGTTCTCTTACAGATGCACTTCGAATCTAAAGTTCAACGGAAATATCCCCAATGACGTCAACAGTCAAATGTATTAATACCAATTAGTTATTTCTTTTGTATACAAACTTTCAAAAAAAATATTTAGCGTAAATTTATCGGTTGCTCCAACGATTATTTAAAATAAAAAGTGGGTTTGAGGACAACCCAAACACTTGTCCGGGGCCCCAAACCTGTTCGGCCCCCTATCGCTTTTGAAGTTTATCAGGGGCCCCTGATTTTATGGTGATGTCCCTGGTAAAATTATTGTGGTATGATATACCCCATTCTCTAAAAACCGACATTTTGTAATAATAATAATAATAATCACTGATATTATAAATAAAAATGTGCAGTGGTTTTTTTTTTTCTGGACCCTTTTCATACTCACACACAACAAAAGTTTACCAGCGATACCCAAGGCCAAGGTCGTTGTTATGGACAAGCAACCAACTAGCCTAACCCCGCCCCCTCCTTACAAACCTGATACTAAGTGCCCCCCTCCCCCGAACTGATACTTTTGCCTATGGCTCATTCACATTTTTAAAAATCTCAGCCTAGGGCCCATAGTTAAGACGGGTGGCCGAGTGGTCCTGGGTTCGATCCTCGGTGAGAACCATGGGAATTTTTCCACATGAAATGTCTTTCAAAGTCGTCCCCACAATTCCACGCAGCTTTAAATGGGTACCTGACTTAAGTTGGGGGAAGTAAAGGCGGCTGAGCGTTGTGCTAACCACCACACAATCCCTTCATATGCCGAGGTCATAGAAACAGATGTATTCTACACTTCATCTGCCCCCCGATGGCCCGTTAGGGGCTAAGGGAAATTTTAGTAGGGCCCATAAACATCTTTTTGTCTCTGCGTATGGCCCCTGAATAAGTAGGTCAAATTAAAGCAACGGAAGGCTACGACGATAACATTTTCACACACAGACACACACACACATACACACACACATACACACACACATACACACATATACACACACATACACACACATACACATACACACACATACACACACACATACACATACATACACACACATACACATACACACACACATACACACACATACACACAAATACACACACATACACACACATACACATACACACACACACAGACAATCAGCTCACTACCACCGCCACAGACGCCAGTACTCAAGTCGAGAATTAATGATTTGAAAAAGATCATATATACAACAGAGATTAGAGATGTATCAACGCAATTTGTATATTGTAATCTGTGGAAACAAATTAAAGAAGCAAGGAATGTGTTGCACACTCCCACATATAATGATACACACACATACACTCCCACATACATACACATACACACACATACACACACACACACACAAAAGAAGCAAGGAATGAGTTGCACACTCCCACATACACACACACACACACTGTCACATTCCCACATACACACACACACACATACACACACACACCCAAAAGAAGCCAGGAATGTGTTGCACACTCCCACATACACCTACACACACACTGTCACACTCCCACATACACACACATACATACACATACACACACACACATACACACACATACACACACATACATACACACGATTTGGCAGGGGGAGGGCGGGAGTTAATAAAACAGGTCACTGGTGATAAAAAGCGTCACAAGGTTGAAATACCACAATTTTTGAAAGCAATAAATAAAATAAAAGTTATGCATCTTATTCATTAACTTTCTTTCTGGAGGAATGCGCAGTGCTTCCTGTGCGCGTCTAACTGAACGTAATTATTAGGGATCATAACTGCAAGTAATAATTGCAGGTAATAATTGCCGGTAATAATTGGAAGCTCAAAGCTTGTTATTTTTTGGATCTACATCTTAACATTGTGACAATAATATTTTACAATCCGTCATTTTACTCACATTCTTTACATAAAACTGTTGAGAAGAACGTTAAAAAAAAAACGTTTTCCCCTGAACGTACCGTGCCATAAACAAAGAACGGTTCTCAAAGATTTTGTTCTTTGAGTCATTTATCTAGACATTTTCCTTGATCGTCATTGCCAATTCTTTGTTTCTTTTTTTTTTTTCATTCTGTAAACATTTTTTGTTACAATATATGTGAGTTGAATTATTCTGGTTAGACTTCAGATTGCATGTTTAAAATGCAGCTCAGATGACTTTATTTTTACATTTAGTTTGGAATTTATAAACAAAACAAAACAACGAAAACATGCACACAAACACACACACAAATACTCATACAAACACACGACAAACAAATACACACACACACACAAAAATACTCACACAAACACACGCACAAACAAACACAAACGCACACTCACACAAACACACGCACAAACAAACACAAACGCACACTCACACAAACACACGCACAAACAGACACAAACGCACACTCACACAAACACACACTTTCACACTCAGGTGAGTTTTAGAGTGATGCATCCACAATGCAGGTCAATATTTCTACATTCATTAACAATGAATTAAACCATTTAGTTTTGGTTGATCCATTTATTTGTGACTATACTACTATTTAACTTACCATCAAGAAATATCTATATAAATAATAGCGGTGTGGTTCTGCGTTAAATCGAAAGTAAAGAATTAATACAACAGTATACAAAAGTGAAAAAAAAAATACTTAGCCTACCGATCAAGCCTAAGGGGATATAACTATGTAAAGGTATTGCAGAGTACAGCTAGTTATAGTATAAAACGACTTCAAAGCAAATCTTGTATCACACCTGCTATTTGAAAATATCCCGGGATAAGACCTGTTTCTAGGGATGTGTTTATTGAAATAAAATTTGGGCAGAATCCCCGGATCTCGCTATCACACGAGAGAAATCATTTATACATATAGTGCGTGTTCATTCTATCTATCTATCTATCTATCTATCTATCTATCTATCTATCTATCTATCTATCTATCTATCTATCTATCTATCTATCTATCTATCTATCTATCTATCTATCTATCTATCTATCTATCTATCTATCTATCTATCTATCTATCTATCTATCTATCTATCTATCTATCTATCTATCTATCTATCTATCTATCTATCTATCTATCCATCCATCCATCCATCCATCCATCTATCTAGCTATGTATCTATCTATCTCTTTCTCTTTCTCTGTCTATCTTTTTATCTATCTATCTATCTATTTATCTATCTATCTATCATCTATCCATCCATCCATCCATCTATCTATCTATCTATCTATCTATATATCTATCTATCTATCTATCTATCTATCTATCTATCTATCTATCTATCACAACAACCAGGTAGTTGTTCTGCCATAAGTTTGAGAACAGCTGACAAGTGCCATGTGCAGGTGTGTGACGTAGACCGCGCTTACCTTGAGAAAGAAATATAAATTAAAAGATGAGATGAGCCTGGAATGAAAACGTCTATTTGACATCTGCAATAGCCTCGAATGAAAACGTCTATTTGACATCTGCAATAGACTACCTACAAAAATATGCCGGGTGTATTAATTAACCTATACATTTTTGGATGTATTTATACTGTTCACAATGATGTGGACCTGGGTGGTCACCAGCTAACCAGAACTATTACAACCATAGCTCTTAGTTACTTATTTCAAGTAATATATATATATATATGTATATTGATAGATTTATATATAGACAACATTTCTTTAGATAGATGCACAGATAAATTATAGTATCATGATGTTTCTGTATATAAATATGTTGACAGATATATTGATTGATTGATTGATTGATAGTCAGATAGATAACTTAGTTTAGATTAATGTATATATATATATATATATATATATATATATATATATATATAGAGAGAGAGAGAGAGAGACATAAAGAGAGAGACACTGACAAAAAAGACAGACAGACAAATAGATAGATTAGATAGATTAGATAGATTAGATAGATTAGATAGATGGATGGATGGATGGATGGATGGATGGATGGATGGATGGATGGATGGATGGATGGATGGATGGATGGATAGATAGATAGATAGATAGATAGATAGATAGATAGATAGATAGATAGATAGATAGATAGATAGATAGATAGATAGATAGATAGATAGATAGATAGATAGATAGATAGATAGATAGATAGATAGATAGATAGATAGATAGATAGATAGATAGATAGATAGATAGATAGATAGATAGACATGGCTGGATAAAAAAATCTTTTTTTTCTCTACTTCTATTTCTCATGACTTATTCTTCATGTCAACCAATTTCCAAATATTTCTTTTTTATTTATTTTTTTCAGTCAAATTTGTTCAAAGAGCCCTCATTGCAACGTTACGTAAACTCGAAGCTGTAAGTCATTTAAATTTCTTTTCCTCCCAAAAATCCTGAGTTGTTTCTCCATTAACTTCAGTGTACAAGATAATATTAGCTCGTCTTTGGGCTCGAACTGCCCAAAAATAAACTTGGCTTTTTGAATTCAGAGATCGATTTTTTTAGCCCTGAAAGAATAAACCGATAATAAATAAATCTGGTGATAAGTTATAAAAAACAAAATGCCCGGTCATTGAGAAATACATTCACGCAGCAGCTTACATACAAATAAAATTAATATTATTAAATGTGATTACGCACTTTCAGACTTCACTGTTCACCAGGCTCTAGTGTAGAATCAAAGGTAAACTCTGACACGCGTGAAACAAAGGTTTATTGTAAACCTCCATTGTATATATGTAAGGGTACGCCTATTTATATTTCATCGTGTGTGGATTAGATATACATTTATATAATCGCTTAATATAATAATATAACAAGGTTTAGATCACTCTCATATCACACACACAACACACACAAAACACACACATATAACCATTTACGTATCGATCCATCAGTTATTCATACAAGAATGTTTATTCGTCTATTTTCGCTATTCACGCTATAGAAGTCGTCGATCTGTCTATCTCGATATAACCAACTTATGGTTTGTTGGAGGCTATAAAAAGTTACGTTCCCTAAGCCCTAAAGGCCAGTAAAGGGACCATCGAGGCATATGAAGTGTACAATTGAACTGTTTCTGTAACCACGGCATATACAGGGATCAGGGCCGGCCTAACGAATTGCTGGGCCCAATTTAACGGATGCTTGCGAAGCCCCTCTTCTAGCCTGGGCCAAGAGCCATGACTGATAGTGATATGCTAAATCTAAAATGCGGGGCCCCTGCCAAGGTGCGGGGCCCAATTAGGAGCAATCGGTCAAGTCGGCCTGAGGCCGGCCCTGACATGGATTTTCCTGTGGCTGGCACAACACCCTGTCAACACCCTGTCAATACCCTGTCAACACCCTGTCAACACCCTGTCAACTTTACATCTCCAGTTATAGTCAGGCACCCAATTAAAGCTGAGTGGACGTGTGAGACTTCAACCCAAACTTTCATCACGACCGTGAAATATTCCTTTGGTTCTCACGGCGGATCGAACCAGCAAATCTCAGTTCGACATTCGATCAACCGTACCACCCAGCCATCCGTCCAACATAAAGTTCCACATGTCCGTAAATTCGTTATCTTTAAAACATGTCTTATTATATTAGTTATACGTTCAACTGTGTTATGTATAACGACCAAAACGACGCTGGTGGGGGAAAGCCACTTGGAAGCTAACCATCCGATAAAGACCAACTTTTCAATAAACAAAGATAGCCATGGACCTAATTAACATGAGAACCTCTGCCCCCTCCCCCCCCACACACACACAACATTTAAAAAAAAAAGTAACATTTCTGTACGGAAAAGTATAAAAGTATAAAAGTATAAAAGTATAAAAGTATAAAAGTATAAAAGTATAAAAATATAAAAGTATAAAAGTATAGAAGTATAAAAGTATAGAAGTATAAAAGTGTAAAAATATAGAAGGATAAAAGTGAAGAACTAACCAAAAAAAAACCCTAAATGTTCATGTGATCTGATCCTCTATCAACTTTTGTTTACACTTTGACTGGTAGGTGTGAAACGTAATCTGTAGGTGGGAGGGGGGGGACAACCAACTACGATTATGTCTTCAGTTGAGCAGGTCGTTGAAATGTTTATTTTTGTAAAATATGCCCTGCTTAACACTTTTTAAAAAATTTATGTATATATATATATATATATATATATATATATTTGTGTTGCTTGGCTAGGTCATCGTTCAACGAGTACAGTGCAAACAAAAAAATATAGCTTGAGAACACTCCATTTCGTTTTCTTTTCCTTCTACATTTCACTTCCTGTTAGCTGATAGAAACGCATTGCCAGAGAATCTATACAGAGCTTAGGTGTTACAATTATTGAATACAGGGGGCGAATTGAACGGTGGGCACACAAATGCGCACGCCCTGTTCCCTTACAGGTCTCTTGTCTTTTAGAATAAATCTAATTCTATTGTTACCCACCTGAACTTTTATTCAACTGACGGGAATGTTTCTGTGATGTCCCTTGAAGGAAGGGGCATTGGTCTATTGATCTTATAAACAACCAGTTTTTGGACTTTACTACATCTTCACGACAGAAAGTTTCCCTTAGCCCTAAAAGGGCCATCGGGGCAGCTGAAGTGTAGAATTCATCTGTTTCTATAACCTCGGCTTATAAAAGGATTGCGTGGTTAGCACAACGCCCAGCCGCCTTTACTTCCCCAACTTAAAGTCAGGTACCGATTTTAAAGCTGAGTGGACTTTTGGGACATTAACCAACTTTTACCAAGACCTGGAAAATTACCCTTGGTTTGCGCCGAGGATCGAACCCAGGACTCTCATTTCGACAGCCGAGCATCTACACCACTCGGCTATCCGTTCTACTATCCTCACTTTAGCCTAGACTGTAATTGCCATGGATGCACCACGGTGGTTATTGATGATGAGCCCTTAATCAGCACAACGTCTGTAGAACTTAACGCCAAAAACGTCTTGTGCAAGCCCTGTATCCCGCCAATCTCAATTTTAATACTTGTAAGTTTAGTTTCATGTATTTGTCTTTTATCGGGGCCCTTCTTCTGAGACTGGGGCCCCAACTGAGCTCAAGTCGCTCCTGCTTAAAATACATGGCTTAATTCTTTCATTTTTTCCAACATCATATAAAAGAAAAAGAAAATTGAAAAAATTCTTCGCTTTAACAGGAAATTGCCGCCCCCATAAGCTTCATATAATTTTTATAGCCCAATCATCGATGGTGGAGTATTTCTGTACTCGCTGTAACTAACTGGGTTTTCGCAATAAAATTGATTCATTCATTGATGTATAATTGAAATAATTACAAGTACCGGATCGTATATGCTGGGCTCTAAATATAACCGTAGAGCTCAAAGATTTTATTTAATCAAAATTGGAATTGATGGGTGATATTGTCCGCCATATCGGTAGATACTCGCGTGTATTCACAAAGATGTTTTATTGTTTTGTCAGCGAGAGTATACAAGTATTAGAGCTTTAATAATGTAACCACCAAAACAATGTTTTAACAACCCCCCTCCCTCTTTTTTATTTTGATTCGTTTTCTCATTTTATTTATTCAGAACTCACCCGATTCAAACGAATAAGTTTAGTTTAGAGAGTATATACTAGATTTAATTGATATGGCATCATCGCAACAATTAAAAACGACAACGTCACTAAACCAGTGGTTCTCAAAAGACTAGGTCTCGAGCTGATTTGAAGCGAGTCGCCAAAAATTTTACTGAAAACTGTGTCTAGAATGTATGCATCTAATTTTAGCTTTTTTGTTTGGTTCATTCGTGTTTGTATATCATTATTGGTCTCTTGGCTCATAGAATAAATCGAATTCTAATGTTACCCACCTAAACATTTATTCAACTGATTCATGTCATGCCCCTTGAAGGATGGGGGGGGGGGGGCGTTTGTCTATCGATCTTATAAACAAACAGTTTTCGACCATTACTATATCCTCACTATAGCCTACGCTGTGGTTGCCATGGAGACACCACAGTGAGGATAGGTGCTGAGCCCCCGTAATCTGCACAACGTCTATCTAACTCACTACCAAAACTTCACCCAGTCAAACATGACCTCACCCAGTCAGACATGACGACGACACCCAGTCAGTCATAATGTCACCCATCCAGACGTTATGTCACCCAATCACACATGACGTCACCCAGTCAGACATTACGACAACCAGTCAGACATGACGACACCCAGCCAGAGACAACGTCACCCAGTTAGACATAACGTCACCAAGTCAAACATTACGTCACCCTGTCAGATATGACGACAACCAGTCATTCATAATGTCACCCAATCACACATTACGTCACCCAGTCAGACATTACGACAACCAGTCACACATTACGTCACCCAGTCAAACATGACGTCACCCTGTCAGACATGACGACAACCAGTCAGTCATAATGTCACCCAATCACACATTACGTCACCCAGTCAGACACAACGTCACCCAGTCAGACACAATGTCACCCAGTTAGACATAACGTCACCCAGTCAAACATAACGTCACCCATCCAGACACGACGTGACCCAGTTAGACATGACGTCAGCTTGGATTTAACCCTTTCATGGCTGATTGGCAGAATAATTTGCCAACAGATTGGAAATACAGTATGAGGGTTAATTCTGAGAAAATCCTTGACCAACCGTTGTGGCGCCATGTGCAAGTTAAAAAAAACAATAAAAAAAAAGCTGTTTTGGAGTTGCCTCCCAAGTTCAGCGTCATGTGCGGACGGAAAACCCGAAGTTACTGTTCATGAACTCTTATCAGTTGTACCCCCAGCTCTGATACAATCAAGAAATATAACAATGTCATAGGGTCCACTGGCGGCGGAGCAGAGGGGGGGCGGGGGGGGGGGGGGCAGCGCCTCCCCCGAAAGCTTTTAAGGGGGGGCTGCGCCCCCTTGAATTTCCAGTCTGCCCCCCCCTTATAATTTTAAATTTTTAAACTTTGTAATTCATTTTAGTTTATATGTATCATTTTCATTTTCATAAATCATTTGATTTATTTCTTAAATTTAATATTTGAAAGAAATTAATTGACATTTTACAGTAATCACATTATTGAGAGTTGTTGTGGCATATTTTAAAATTAGTTGCAAGTACCCGGCTTTGCCCGGGTTTAAAGTAATGTTTTCTGTTTATTTAAGAAGCGTAATTTGACGTTTAATTAAGATTTAAAATAAGACGCGTAAAAAAGGTTTATTTGCATGCAAATTGCAATAAAAGGGTACATTTATCTTAAAGCAATGTGATACACAACATTTTTGGCAGTTCCTCTCTCTCTCTCCCTCCCCCTCTCTCTCTTTGAACTCTCTCAGTAATCTGCGGGCTGAGACTTAGTCTCTTAGAGCCCGTGAGATCAGACTTGCTGTGTCTCTCAACATCTGGAGACTGCCATAGAGCCCGATGGCCAGCAAGCTTCCGGACTGGTCCACCCTGTGGTCCGCCAGTCCGGGGCACTCGAAAAGCAAATGATCTACGGTTTCCTCCACTTCCCTGCAGTGTCTGCAAAGGATGTCGACATTGGGCCTCAACCTCCTAAAGTACGCGCCAATAGGACAGTGCCCAGTTCGGAACTGGGCAATTAGCGCCTGCTCGACACGCCTGAGCTTCCACCACGGGTCAGTTTTGGACGGCCGCTCCAGAAACTTTCGGACGTTAACTCCGTTCACCCCATGAGCCCAGCCTGAGAACCACTTCGATTGTCCAAAGAGGCAGATCTTGGAACATGCTGCCTCGAATGAGCTCTTTCTTGCACTCACGGGCAGCACTTGGGAATCTGTCGACTGGACTATTGCCTTGGCAATGCCGTCTGCCCTTTCATTTCCGGGCACGTCCGCATGCCCGGGAACCCATTGAAGGGTCACATGCACGTGATGTTGGGACACAAGACCCTGTATTCCCATCAGCATGGCTTCCAGCAGAAGCGGCCATTCTCCTGTCCCTTTTACAGCTTGGAGAACAGAGAGCGCGTCAGTGAGAATGACAATGTCTGTAGTAGGCAAAGTACCCTCACCGATTAGCTCCCCTATGTGGTCCACTGCCTCAGTAATGGCTGTCATCTCTGCCTCGTAAGCACAGAGCGACCCACATAGGCCAGCATGGTCTTTCACAAAGCCAGTTTGTGGGAGAGTGATGTGGACCCCAAACGAGGCGCTTGTCCGGCCGTCTCAAACTGGATACAGAGGCATCAGTATAGGCCAGTATAGCGTTCCCCGAATAGGTTCCAATCATCTCCATAGCCACATCCGTGATGGTTCGGTGATCCTTTGCGTCCCCAGCATTGGTTTCGACCAGGGTCGTGCGTACCTCGGGCATGTAGAAAGCCTCGCCAGGAGGAACCCTAGAGACTGTTTCTAGCATTAGGCGGTCAGTCGGCAGCTTGATCTCGGAGGCAAGTCTTACTGCATGGTGCATAAAAGACTGCATCGAGAGCCGCTTCCTTTCCACCCAGCCATCGACCATCTCCCCTAGGGACAGAGGTGTCTCCTCCTGCCGTTTAAACTGCTCATACGCGGTTATAACGGCCTGTCTCTCTGGCTGCTGGATACCCAGAGGTGGCACATTTGCCATGTTTCCACCGCTGCTGTGGGTGCCGTTCGAAAAGTGCCTGTGATCAGCCGGAGAGCCTGGTTTTGTACAAAATCTAGGGCCTCTAAAGAGGACTTAGACCCATAGACCTGCACAACCTGGCTATAATCTATCTCGAGACCGTCTGCCGCACCTCGTATGTACAGTGACCTCAGGACATCTGCTCGAGCCCCCCAGGACGTGCTCGCCAACTTTTTGACAAATATTCAGTCTATCAGAGGCGCAGCGGGCAACCTCTGAAAGATGTGTAGAAGAGTAAGCTTTCTGTCAAGTGTAACTCCCAGGTACTTGGGCTTAGGTTCCAGAGCAAGAACCTCACCCTCTACCTCCAGCCTAAATGGTTCCTTAAGGATACTCGTGCCCATGGTAAACAGCTAGTAGACGGTCTTCGAGACGTTAATCTCTAGCCCCCACATCCTAGTATAACAGCCGACCGTAGTCAGGTCCTTCTGGAGTGCGCTCTCAAGGACTGAGGCACTCTTTCCGGTCTTCCAGACCGCTAAGTCGTCGGCATACAGTAGGCTTTTACAACCC
Organism: Bulinus truncatus; assembly: GCA_021962125.1. Classification (NCBI taxonomy): domain Eukaryota; kingdom Metazoa; phylum Mollusca; class Gastropoda; family Planorbidae; genus Bulinus; species Bulinus truncatus. Next base: position 8,459,234 of record JAGDYQ010000011.1, read on the forward strand.
AGAAACTCAGGCAGGTCATTGATGAAAGCTAGGAACAATGTACAACTGAGGGCGGAGCCCTGTGGGAGACCCTGTTCGAGGGTCCGTTTCCTCGACACGCTGCTCCCAACACGTGTCATGATAGTACGATTACTGAGGAAACTTCCAAACCAAATGTACATCTCAGCGGTGACACCCAACCGCTGTAGCTTCAACAATAGTCCTGGACGCCAGACTCGATCGTAAGCCTGCCTGAGATCTAGGAAAACTACCGCCGTTGACTCAGCTTTCTGAAAGCCGTCGGCTATTTCTTGGACGAGGAGCGTGACCATGTCCATCGCACTCTTACCCCGCCGAAAGCCTCCCCCTATCCCTCCCTATCTTTCCTCCCTCTCTCTCCCCTCCCTCTCTCTCCCCTCCCTCTCTCTCCCTCTTTTCCTCCCTCTCTCCCTCCCTCTTTCCCTCCCTCTCTCCCTCTCTCTCTCTCTCTTAGGCATAACTGTATCAAAAGATGACACTTCCTATGGATGAAGGAATGGAATGTAATAATGTAGTAAGTAATGTGATATTTGGTTCCCCGTACCGATCATATTTATAGTAAGTTAGCTATGTGGGAGAGAAGCTCGGAAAACCTGAAATCGGGGTAAAAGTTTGCCAATTTTCATGTCTTTGATATCCAAAATAATTAATTACAATTAAAGTACCCATTGAGATGGAACGAAACCTGTTTAAGAACATTCCCCATGTAATTTTGTGTACGTGAACCCAGTGGCGCAACCAGCAAAAAATGCTTGGGGGGGGGGGGGGGGCTCTCATATTGAAAAAAGACAGTTTGACAGTCTTTTTTGTAACTTTATAACGTAAATTATGTATTGATGATTTGGCTCAAGCCCCCCCTCCCTGCCCCTCCCCGGTTGCGCCACTGCGTGTATCAAATTTCACGTTATTTGGTTGTCTGGATCTTGAGTTTTAAGGGAACAGACAGACAGATAGCAAATGCGTCTTATAAGTATAGAGAAGTATTGCCATCTACCGAATGACGCAAATGTAATTTTTAAAGAAAATACAATTATTTATTATCTTTTCATAAATTACTTTTTGTTTATTGAGTTTCCCGTTTCCGGTTTCATATTCATCATCATTCATGATAATTATCAGTAATTTTCTGATCTAATTTAACTATTAAATTTGTAAACAAACTGACATTACGAATCAGTTGACGACAGAAGTGTTCAATGTTCATTTTTATCTTTTTTAATATATTATTTTTTAATAATATCGATTAAATACTTGCTACAGAATTACTATTTTCTATTATAGAATTAAGGGGGTAAAATTTGTCTTTTGGTCATATTTTGTCTTGCCCCTCCTTAAATTTTCAAGGGGGGGGGGCGCCGCCCCCCCCCTTGAATTTTGGCTTGCCCCCCCCCCCTTAAAATATTTCGTTCCGCCGCCGGTGATAGGGTCATCTTTAAAACCCTTCCCGTCGGGAATATGGACTCATTAAACAAAAGCAAACTAATCTAATAATATTCACCGAAAATGTAATTAAAAAAAAAAAAACCTTTCAATGTAACAAAACAAAGATGATACTTTTAAAAAAAAATCACGATTATCAAGATAGGCCTACATGTATTTATCGTATCGCGTCTGATAACTTCCCCCCCCCCTTTTCTCTTATTTTACCAAACTCTTTCGGTGCCTGGTACTCAGAAGTATTTCTCCACATTCCACATAACCAGATGTTCCAATATAGTCATTCGTGTGTGTACTAATGACTCCCAGGTACGGACTGAGACCAAGACATTCCTGCATGAAGTTATTTCGTTTAAATGTTTTGTTTTTTGTTTACGGAACTGTCTGATACGGTTGTGTGACCTATATACCAAACGCTGCGGCCTGGTCTGTGAAGACGTTACATAAGAATCTCTCAAGCTGTGAGGTCATGCACCGTGACGAATCCAGTACTGGTTGGTACTTAATACTTACCGGAACAAAGAATTTGAGAACGTACTGGAACTAAATCAAGAAAATAGAATCAGAGACAGGTGCAAATTTGCTTCGATCTGAGCATTCGAGATAAAGAGTTAATAATAAAACAAAGTATCACATACCGCATGACTATAATGGACCAGTTGGGACATGCGTGCGAGAAATAATGTTTACACATTGAATGATATATTATAACGAATTCGATTGTAAACGCCAGAGTAAATTTGCATTCTGTTATTTTTCCATGTGTCCACGCTATGGTTGAGGCTACAACGTATCATTAATTTGTGACTGTTTTCAATGGCCGTGTGTCTCTTAGAGGAAAAAAAAAAAGGTAAGTAATGCCTTGACAAAGATTTGAACTCGTACCGTATAGCTTGGTGATATGGTAATGTTACTGAACTTTAAACTTTAATGTTATTGAACTTTAAACTTTAATGTTACTAAGCTTTAACGTTACTAAACTTTCAAGTAATTAAAAGTTCCATACGTCAGCTTTAAAAAACAACCTATTAAAATGCACTAAAAATAACTATAAAAAACTCATTAATTTATACCAATATTTATATCACTTATCATTAATTTATACCAATATTTATATCACTTATCATTAATTTATACCAATATTTATATCACTTATCATTAATTTATACCAATATTTATATCACTTATCATTAATTCATACCAATATTTATATCACTTTATCATCAATTTTTACCAATATTTAAATCACTTATCATTAATTTATACCAATATGTTATCATTAATTTATATTATATATTTATATCACTTATCATTAATTTATACAAATATTTATATCACTTATCATTAATTTATACAAATATTTATATCACTTATCATTAATTTATACAAATATTTATATCACTTAGCATTAGTAAAGTAAGTAAGTAAAGTTTCTTTAGCCCTAACGCCATCGGGGCAGATGAAGTGTAGAATTCATCTGTTTCTATAACCTCGGCATATGAAGGGGTTGTGTGGTTAGCACAACGCCCAGCCGCCTTTTACCCCAACTTAGAGTCAGGTACCCATTTGAAGCTGGGTAGACTTGTGGGACGACTTTGAAACACATTACCCTGAAAAATTCCACATGGTTCTCACCGAGGATCGAACCCAGGACTCTCAGGTCGACAGTCGAGTATCTACACACTCGGCCACCCGTCCCACATCACTTATCATTAATTTATACAAATATTTATATCACTTATCATTAATTTATACAAATATTTATATCACTTATCATTAATTTATACAAATATTTATATCACTTATCATTAATTTATACAAATATTTATATCACTTATCATTAATTTATACAAATATTTATATCACTTATAATTACTAATATTTTAGGCGTATATTTATTTTTTGTGTACTTAGATTAACACCGTAACAACATATTTAATTCAGTACATTGTAATCACCATGCACCTGTACTATGCTTCGTTTTTTAATCACACTGTAATCCCTAGGAGAATTTTTCCCATTATAAACATTACTAAATAGAAATTAGCTTCGTAATTCTACAAGACGTTAATTCAGGCAGCCATACTCAAATCGTGTATTTGTATCTTGTATAATCTACGGTTGTG
>JAGDYQ010000011.1:8467814-8489296 GCA_021962125.1 Bulinus truncatus
TGGGCCACACTCGTACACGTCAGGCCACACTCGTACACGTCCAGGCCACACTCGTACACGTCCGGGCCACACTCGTACACGTCGGGCCACACTCGTACACGTCCGGGCCACACTCGTACACGTCCGGGCCACACTCGTACACGTCGGGCCACACTCGTACACGTCCGGGCCACACTCGTACACGTCGGGCCACACTCGTACACGTCGGGCCACACTCGTACACGTCGGGCCACACTCGTACACGTCCGGCCGCACTCTTACACGAAGGGCCCCCTCTGCTTGTTTGCTCTACTTAGTAACATTTATTTCCTGGCCCCCTTCCTGCTATTGGCCTGGCCCCTGCTGTAGAATTTTCACGGTACGGTACGGGGCTGTGAAGGGCCGCACTCGTACATGTCGGGCCGCACTGGTCAATGTAGGGCCGACTTTAAGCTGACTGGACTATATATTGGTGCGTTAATTGTGTCACTGCGCTGACAGGAGCAGGGGTGGGGTGGGGTGATAGGAAGGAGGGGGGTATTTTTCACATAACACACTGTAACCGGAGACGAAGCAAACACAATATACACAACCTAATGATTCACGCACACACACACACACAGACGTACACAGATACACAAAACCCCCAGTATATACACACACTCACTCACATATATTATACAAACCAACACACATGCACACTCCCGTCAATAGACCCACACAACCTCAATATATTATACGCTGATCAACACCAACAGATACAGCGGACAGACACACACACACACCACACCCACGCACCTTCATATATTGACAATACATATGTATATATAATCATACCACAGTGGTTCTTAATGTGTTGACTGACGGGTGAGTAGCGATCGAAAGTCAACTTGATCAAGAAATAAAATTTGATAGCGAATAATTGTGTGCATAATTATAACTTTCACCGTAAATATAACTTTCACCATAATTATAACTTTCGCCAAAATTATAGCTAACAATTATAGCTTTAACAATAATTGTAAACTTTGCCATAATTATAACTTTCACCATTATTATAACTTTCACCGTAATTATAACTTTCACCATTATTATAACTTTTACCATAATTATAACTTTCACCATTATTATAACTTTTACCATAATTATAACTTTCACCATTATTATAACTTTTACCATAATTATAACTTTCACCATTATTATAACTTTCACCGTAATTATAACTTTCGCCATAATTTTTAATCATCCTTTTTTCGTCGTTGAGTTGGATTCCAAAAGAAACTCATTTCCAAATAGTCTAAGGGAGCTTAAAAACCTGAGAATCCCCGCTCTAATACAACAGTTGAACACTCAGTGGAGATTTTGCTTATTTAATGTTTTATCCCATATAAGCCGCTTAACGTCCATGTAGTTTTGTGAAATGAAACCAGTTCGATAAGAAATGCGCGGTAGTTCAGAGATTTAAGCCATGTTTACATATCTCTAGATCTCACATAAATGATTTGAAAGTGATTTTTTTTTTTAAATGTTATTGTTAGTTGGGCTGCATTTTCTCTGAAACTTTTTACTTCAATCCCCATTACCTAATTTCTGGGTTGATCTTCTTAGATACATTCTGCCGCATAAATACAAATACATAATGTTTTTAATCAAAATCCGTTGATCCACAGAGACAGTGAAACACAAGCTTGAATATATGTTATGATAAATCTGATTGTTTTTTTTTTTTAATTTTAAATTTTCGTGAATGTTTTGTTGCCACGTTAACATCTTAGCGAGCGAGCGAGCGAGTGACCGAGACGGTAAAGAGGAGGGTCGGGGTGGGGTGCTGTGGATAAGGAGTAGCCGTGTTCTTATTTACACGCTTTCTAGTAGGACGCTCTTCTGTCGGTTTGTATATATGTTTGTATGCGCATATATGTTACGGCTAAAATGTCTTCTAGAAGGCCAAGTGCAGACATTGGCCAGCCAAACCTTCCAATGTGAACATTGGCTGGGTACGACAGGCCAATGTCGAAGAGACAATGGGGGCGGGGGGGTGGGGGATGGGGAGAGAGTATCGTGTGTGTGAGAGAGTATCGTGTGTGTGAGAGAGTATCGTGTGTGTGAGAGAGTATCGTGTGTGTGAGAGAGTATCGTGTGTGTGAGAGAGTATCGTGTGTGTGAGAGAGTATCGTGTGTGTGAGAGAGTATCGTGTGTGTGAGAGAGACGAAATCAATTACGAACTTTTTGAACTTCAAAGCAGCGATACATTTACTGCAAACACAAATTAGCCACTGGGCGTGGCCGACATAATTTTTTTTTTTAAAATTTGCACAGGTTTAGTTGAGAGTTGTAGTTCTTTAGATACAGATTAACATAATTAAAACTGTTAATTGTTTTCCTTTGTTATCCCTATGATATTGATACATTTGTTATGTTATTTTTTTTCTAATTAGTGAAATTTTGAAATAAAGCTGTAACTCTGAATCCAGGGATATCCTGAGATGTGGCCGGGAAGTGTTAAATAAACATCGACCGGGATTCCGCTATCCCGAGAGGGAAACCCGACCATGAACAAAAGCCACGGGGATTTTTTTTAAAATTCATTACTGTTAGTCTCATTCAAGTTTGAAAATTAAAAAAAAAACACAATAGTTAGTATACTAGCCCAGTTAATATAACATTGATGTGTGATTCAATTAGTTGGAATAGTTTTATGTAAAATGTTCACTTTGCTAGATATAAGTGTATATATATATTTGTGATTCAATTAGTTTGAATAGTTTTATGTGAAATATTCACTTTGCTAGATATTAGTGTTATATATATAACAAAAGGTTAGGTGAGGTAGTTATAGAGAATATCAATATAGGATTGCTTTTTGTACTTTATTGTCTTGTTTCCTATTCTAGGATTGCATTTCTTCAATATTTTTAAATCTGCTCTATTTTTGTGACTATGCCTGCCTATTAGACAATCTTTGAGTTAACTGAAAGTACTCATTAGTGTAACACCAAACATAATTAGCGTGATACATATAATGACTATAACATGTTATGAATTAAGAGTTTTATGTTATAAAAGACGATGTTTTTAATTTGAAAATTATGTGAGTAGTGGATGCAGCCAAATAAGGAAAACTGCTTCATCCCATAATGAATTTATGTTATAAAAGATTATGTTTTTACTTGAAATTATTTTAGCATAGTTAGAAAAAGGAGCTATACATAGAAAACTACTTCAATACAAAACCATTTGTGCATAAAAAAAACCTAATCTACAGGTAAATTCGCGACATTTGAGTTAGAAGTGCTTGTGATTCTGTGATAAGATGTTAATTCTTTAGATTCAATGCACCACTTTATTTAATGTCTTTGTAGTGCGCTTCTTTCACCCCCCCCCCCCCATTATCAATAAAGCAATGGCCATGGAAGCACCACGAGATACATGTGTGGGGAATCTTCAACGTGTCAGGCAAAATTTGCCATGATTCTTACCGGAGATCGAACCCGGGACAGTAAGGTCGACAGAGGAGCGCTTTTCCGCACGACCACCCGACCTTATTTAGTCTTTTAGTCTATTTACTGTGGCTTTTGCTTACAGGCTTCATCCACTAGGAGTTAATATAATTCACAGTTAATTAGCACACTCTCTGTCGACATTTCAGGAGCTTGTGGACATATAGGATCTTTGTGTCTATATAACAACGAAGAGATTTGCTCAAATAAATGACCAGTGGTCTGTACGTACAAATGGAGGATATCGCGGAGGCACAAATAGCCGCGGCTGTCTAAGAAGAGACGAAGTCGGCCGTGCTGATAGAAAAATTGATCAGCTCTTCAGTTGCCAGATTTTTTTTGTCTTTCTGTCTGAGAGTGTGTGTGTGTGTGTGTGTGTGTGGAGATTTAGGACAGGGAAAGATAACAGAAGCCCATTCGATAGACAATCGTTTTCCCCGAGCATTAAACATTTTCTAAAAAATTGCTCGTTAGCCAGCTCTTTATTAAACGTAAGTAATTTGTTTTGTGGATCATCAGCTGGAAAAATGGACGAGAAAAAACAAAAACGAAGTGAAGATAATGACACAAGTATTTTAATACAGATATTGATGACATTTCTTACAAATAAACAAAAGGAAATTTAATAAACAAACTCCGAGGGGGGGGGATGGGCTGGTAAAACGTAGAAGAAAAATACTTTGGACAAAAAAAGTGTCAATTTGAAACATACAGATCTAAATCAAGTATTATTAGCAGTGATTTGCTGAAGGGTCGTGTGGCCGTCTCACCTAAAAAAAAAAAAGGCGGGGGGGGGGGCGGGGACGTAAAGACTTTCAAGGATTCAGGACCAAAATTACGCGGAAATCTGGCAATGAGGGTGGGCAAGTGATGTCTGAGATAGTCAGAGGCCCAAATATTTGCTGGTGGCAGCGTTGTGTGTGGCATGCCACTAGGCCTTAGAACCCCCCCCCCCTTTTTTTTTTCATTGTTTTCATATTATGTCTGTTACACATTTTAGAGTTTGTAGGGGAGTAAGCGACGTCTTCTACAGTGAGCTATCGTCTTCCAAACTGGATTCTAATTTCTCTCTCTCTCTCTCTCTATATATATATATATATATATATATATATATACATACATATATATATATATATATATATATATATATATATATATATATATGTGTGTGTGTGTGTACATTGCGGCTCTCTACAGCTCAGAAAATAACAATCCTTAGTGTAACCATGAAAAAAAAATTCTTAAGATAATCTACTTATTATTGTAGATAGATTAAAAAAAAATCTTATGTCCAGATGAATTAAGTCAGGCCTATCTAGTCATCCCTCTCTATCGCGAGCCTCTTTAATAAAAACCCAAGAGCTCAAGACTCTACCAGCACCACGGGGTAGATCCGTCGCGTCACTTCATCAAGACGACAAAACCCTCTTCTATCTCCCATCCCGTAAGCCATATCTCTAATCCCTATCACTGAAAATGAAAAGTATATGTTTCAGATCTAAATAGTTCACATACAGTGTCTGTCTCACCGTCTTACGGTTCCCCCCCCCCCCCCAACTTCCCCTCAACCTCCCCTCCCCCCCACCCATTAAATCCCACGGCTGACAATTCTTCAAATAATGAGAGTTTCGAATTTAGAAAAAACAAAATAACCACTCTCATTAACACAAGTATCGAATTTCATATAATTGGTGTAGAATGCGTGGGCGTTTAGTGAGGTTGAATCATCTATTTCAAGTGTGTGGGGGGGATCGAAATTATTTTATAAACCGGTGTTATACGCAAGGGCAATATCGATACTAATTCCCAGAATCAACTATCGAAATCCCTTTACTAATCTCCGAACTACAGTGTTAAAAATATCGATTCCGATTCTCAACGTCTTGTACCGAAACAAATCTATTTTTTTTATTTACTGGACGTAGAGAGACGTTCGGTCGAGCTGTAGACGTAGAGAGATTTTCGGTCGAGCTGTAGACGTAGAGAGACGTTCGGTTGAGCTGTAGACGTAGAGAGACGTTCGATCGGGCTGTAGACGTAGAGAGACGTTCGGTCGAGCTGTAGACGTAGAGAGACGTTCGGTTGAGCTGTAGACGTAGAGAGACGTTCGGTTGAGCTGTAGACGTAGAGAGACGTTCGATCGGGCTGTAGACGTAGAGAGACGTTCGATCGGGCTGTAGATGTAGAGAGACGTTCGGTCGAGCTGTGCACAGAGCTCGCCTGCCAACCTGACAGTATCGGGTTCTTTCTTCAGTGAGAACCAATGAAAATTCTCCAGGTCCTTTTGAAAAGTTGGTTGTAAGTCAACCATGCCAACCCCCAGCCTTAAGTCTGCTGGACATTGTGCCAGCCACCAAACCTCTTTATATGCCCATGGCTATAGAAACAGATGAATTCTACTTTCCTCTGTCCCGATGGCCTACTATAGCTAAGTAAACTTTTACTTCCTGAAATTAAACGTTTGTGAAACTAGACCACCTAATTTCAAATGGTCATTTAGCACTAATTGAGGTCAAATACATTAGTTAATAACAAGGGCATAAAAATGATATGCCCACATGTTATCACAATACATGAGCCCAGTAAATTTTAGAGCAATATGTAAGCAAAACTTTCAATATTTTTTTTTTTTAATTTAAATCATCAAGGCTATTAATTGCAAGCTATGCACACATTCTTTGTTGTGTTTTCTCGTCCAACTGTACACAAGAACAATTGTTTTGATGGTGTGTGGATCGTGGAAGGAGGGGAGGGGTGTGTGTGTGGGGGGGGGTGAGAGATGAGAGAGTGCGCCCTCTGACCTCCAACCAACACCCATTTCCGTACGCTGACCACGTATAGGTCACAAGTATTGATTGAGAGATTCAGAATTCATCAGTGTTTTCTCTTTCCACTGGCCTGTGATGGGCTTAGAACCAAAACAAGACATAACTACAACAACAACCACCACACACCAAAAAAAATAAAAATAATGCCAGGCGACTTGTACTCACTGGTACAGATTTCCAATAAACAACTCAAAAAGGAAATCAATGCTGTGGTTTGCCGTGAAGCCAAATTGTCACATGGGTCGCGGGGGGGGGTGGGGGGAGGGGAGGAGCAGCAACCTCGTGGGGCGATCCAGTTTTTGGTCTAACATCCCATGTCATGTTTTCTTGTTGTGTTTTGTTTTAAAAAGGAGAAAATAAAATAATTAATGGAAATCCGTTGTCGGTAATTAAAATAAAACAACAGACGGAGGAATGGAATTTACGTCACTTTTTTTTTTTAATTTATTTTTAAAACCAGCGCCATCGTGTGGTGAGATTGGGGCGGGGGGGGGGAATTGGGACAGAGGGAGGGCGCTCATTGTGGAGCTTCAGTCCCAGCTCAACGCTCATCACCGACTTCCACCGTCTCTCTCTCTCTCTCCCCCCCCACCCCACCCCAAACCCACAGCTGCTAATGAATATGATGACACTTAGGTTGAGTAATGAGCATCCAGAAACACCAAGACGTTGTGAACACAGATGCAACAACAACAACAAAAAAAAACAACCAAGATGAAGGGGATGGGGGGGGGCAGGTATTGGATTGTGGGGGGGGGGGGGGGAGGAAGGAAGGGAGAGGTGGGTTAAAGAGTTCGGATATTGATTTTAACTTTGTATATGGACAGAATGAGTTGGATATGGATGGTTTGGAGGTGTTGGAAGTGCTAGGGAACGGGTTAATTAGACGAAGGACCAGTGGTCGATAAGCAAGCGTGTTCCGGGCTGGATTTCTCATGACTAACATTTATACGTGATATTATACGTGCATAATAATTATATATATATATATATATATATATATATATATATATATATATATATATACTCATTGGTGGCTTGCCTAACTTTTAACCACCAGTTCGCTGTTTCGCATTTTATATTTTAAATAATTCAATTTTAACAAATTAATAATATAATAAATGAATAATAAACTTAGAATAGAAGAAAAGTAGTATATATATATATATATATATATATATATATATATATATATCATTAATAAAGCATAACGTAAAAGAAAACTTATCATAAATCATTTATTTTTATATCAAATCAACTGCATACTACCTCATAGAATATACATCAGGCAAGGACAGCTTGAAATCAATGTGTATGTCAGTGCTTAACTCATACAACTCACATCAATGCAAACAGTAGACGTCTACAAACACACACACACACACATTATGCAACTATACATAGATCAGTGAGCTGGGGACTAGCCTATCCTAAAACTTAGTTTTTTACCCCCACCCTCCCTCCCCTCCCATTTCAAAGTGTAAACAACCACTTACCAAAAACTCACCATACCTTTTTAATGCAGTCCGACAGAACCATGCCAGGTTTTCCCTGCCTTGTATTTACTCTGTAAGCGATCTTTCCTTTCACTTCTGCTGTGAAGGCTATACAAGCAAGGGCAAATACTGTGTTGAGACCAAGGGTGAGCAGTCTGTAAATATGGGGGGGGGGGGGGAGATTACCACTTGTGTACATTCCAAATTATTCTATCTAGGTGTCTTCTGAGGTATGTGAAGTTAGGTTTTATTAATTGGAATTATCAATGCTTACCTGTAAACAATATTCATTGTTTTTTCTTCTGTCGTCATGTTGGACGTCTTACATATCTATGTTTTGGATGTCTTACAAATCTATGTTTTGGACGTCACAGATATCTGTTTTGGACGTCTTGCGTATATATATTATTTGGACGTCTTACGTATTTTATCTTTTGGACGTCTTACATGCCTATGTTTTGGAATTTTCATTTTATTTTGCCTAAAAAAATTTATTATCATCCTCATTTAAAAAAAACAAACCAATAACGATATATGTATGCATGTATCTTCATGTATGTTTGAGTATACATGTATGTGCCTATTTGACTTTGGCCATATATTTTGTTTTTTGCGGCAAGTTGGTTAAGACCGTGGGGCTGACAAATCAAGACGTCCTGAAGGGTTTTCTGTTACCGGTGATGATCTTATTAGCATTAGTTCGGATCAGACAGGAGAAAGATGAGCCGCCACCCCCCGCCCTCTCTACATCAACCCCCCCCCCATCCAGGGAAGAGGAAGCTAAGGGGGGGGGCTCAACATAAACAAGACGTTTATTTTTTGTTTTTGTTTTGGTTCCTTGTAATACATTTCTCCTGTCATGATGCTAAATAAACCCGACCGGTGTCTGTCTCGCTGATCCGGTAAGCCGGTCACTAGACGGACCTGTCTCAGCACAAACACAAACACACACACACACACAAACACAAACTAAGACAAAAAAAACAACCTTACACACTCGCACTCAAGGCAGCGTTACACCTACTTCGGCTCACATAGAAAATGCTCACTACACACTCGCACTCAAGGCAGCGTTACACCTACTTCGGCTCACATAGAAAATGCTCACCCACGTCGAATGGACTGCAGTGATAACAATGGGGGATATGGGGGGGGGGGAGGGGAAAGAAAGAAGGAAAAAAAAAAGTGAAATCCGTTTATAGTACAGATCTTAGCTGCTCAGTGGGGTAGCCAGCGATGATGAAGCCTACCCCCCCTTTCCCACACCCAGGGCGTACACCGATCGTACTTACCATAGGACTAGTATTTGGTAGTTGCTGACCCTGGGGTGGCGGAAAAGAGTAAGCCGCTGCGGCGGCGGGGGGGGGGGGGAACGGACAGCAGCCGCCCCTTCCCTTTTTACACAGTTGGCCCACATTCACAGTGTCTTTTTGTCATTACAAAATGTCACGTTAATGACATGCCGAAGCCATGTCGTGTCAATGTCATGCCAAAGCCAACTCAATGTTATGCCAATGTCACGTCAATGTAATGTCGACTATATGTCAATGTCATGTCAATGTCATGTCAATGTCATGTCAATGTCATGTCAATGTCATGTCGATGTCATGTCGATGTCATGTCGATGTCATGTCGATGTCATGTCAATGTCATGTCGATGTCATGTCAATGTCATGTCAATGTCATGTCAATGTCATGTCAATGTCATGTCAATGTCATGTCAATGTCATGTCAATGTCATGTCAATGTCATGTCAATGTCATGTCAATGTCATGTCAATGTCATGTCAATGTCATGTCAATGTCGTGTCAATGTCGTGTCAATGTCATGTCAATGTCATGTCAATGTCATGTCAATGTCATGTCAATGTCGTGTCAGTGTCGTGTCAGTGTCGTGTCGGTGTCGTGTCGGTGTCGTGTCGGTGTCGTGTCGGTGTCGTGTCAGTGTCGTGTCAGTGTCGTGTCAGTGTCATGTCAGTGTCATGTCAATGTCATGTCAATGTCATGTCAATGTCGTGTCAGTGTCGTGTCAGTGTCGTGTCAGTGTCGTGTCAGTGTCGTGTCAGTGTCGTGTCAGTGTCGTGTCAGTGTCATGTCAGTGTCATGTCAGTGTCATGCCAGTGTCATGCCAGTGTCATGCCAATGTCATGCCAATGCCATGCCAATGCCATGCCAATGCCATGTCAATGTCATGTCAATGTCATGTCAATGTCGTGTCAATGTCGTGTCAATGTCGTGTCAATGTCGTGTCAGTGTCGTGTCAGTGTCATGTCAGTGTCATGTCAGTGCCATGTCAGTGCCATGTCAGTGCCATGTCAGTGTCATGTCAGTGTCAATGTCAGTGTCATGTCAGTGTTATGTCAGTGTCATGTCAGTGTCATGTCAGTGCCATGTCAGTGCCATGTCAGTGCCATGTCAGTGTCATGGCAATGGCATGGCAATGGCATGGCAATGGCATGGCAATGGCAATGGCATGTCAATGTCTTGTCGATGCCACGTCATGTCAATGTCATGTCAATGTCGTGTCGATGTCATGTCAATGGCATGTTGATGGTACGTTAACATCATGTTTTAAGTAACAGAAAATTGTTTTGTACATATTAAAGCATATCATTCATACCCCGCACATCTTCATTGATCTATCTCTGACACAACAATCATTAATCAAAATAATCATCAATCACACTTATCATTAATCACAATAATCAATCCAAAGTATGATAAATAAAAGAGGTTTATATATATATATATATATATATATATATATATATAAAGTTGACCATTGCTACAATTAAACAAACTAAACACTGATTGCACCATGTTGAAGACTAATGAACTTTGATTCATTGATCGAGCGATCAAGTGTCGCGGAAAATGTAAATCGATACTTCCCTGAATTAAAAGTCCAGTGCGCGCCCCGGCAAATAACAAACAGCCATTTTTTGTATGACTTGAAATGCAAATTTGTATACTTTTTAAAATTTTTACTTATTTTTACAATTTTATGCATTAAGTATCTCTGGGCTAAATATAGTCAGAGAAATCGATTACCCTGTATCGAACAAATGTGAATAGAAACTGGATGAAGATTTTGAGAAGCAAAGAATAATCTAGCAGGCAATGTAGTCATAATTTGCACCTGCTTTAGTATTTTTCAAATTAGGTCCACATACAGGAAAGGATTAAACTGTTCGGCTAGTAAAGTTAAACCCTTAGAATCGGAAAAAAATAAATAATCGGCCCTCGTTTAACAGATTAAAGGATTATCCGTATTTTTAATTGAAAATTCATGCAAAAAAAAAAAAAATGGGCGAGACTTATTCCGGCCCTCGCTCCACAATTGTTCCTTTTAAATCGTTGTCAGAAGAGTTTGGTTTGAATTTTAATTATCATTTTTATGAACATTGCGACTTTTCAAACTGCGTTAATTTCTGTTCCTTCTTCACATGCCACACACCTGTTATGTATTTTGACTCCCACCCCTCTTTATTCCTTATGTAAGATTAAAAAAAAACAACAGGACATCCTGCAGTGATTTGAATGTCATCATGGTCTGTGGGGGGTCGGGGTGGGGGGTCGGGGTCATTATAAAAACAAAAATGCAGTGTTTGTATTTTTTTTTAATTTGATGTTATTGTAGATGCGATATATAAATTAATTTAACCACAAGCTGGGCTTTGAACGTCTGCTTGACAGAGTTTTTGGACAAAGGGGGAGGAGGAGAAACCAACGGCAGGCACAATCTCGTCAGCAGTGGTCCTCACTTTATGAATCTCGTTGAATCCAATTTAATTATGTTTAGAATAAAGCATCTTTATACTTGCATTTGTTTTTTGGCCGGGATGTAGTTTTATTTAAATGTGGCATTGGTGCTGCCGCCTTCCCATCATGGCCCCCCTGACGATCTACAAATTGTTCTCTCTCTCTCTCTCTCTCTCTCTCTCTCTCTCTCTCTCTCTCACACACACACACACACACACGCACACAGCAATTGCTAGATCATTGGATTGCAGACTACAATACCTGATAGAGCTCCTAATGGCAAGGTGAACAAGATATCTGTTAGTCCCTTACTTCTCATTGGAGGCAAACCTGGTGCCCTAAAATTTGCTAGAATATTATCTTTTTCCCCTCTTTTAATGATTCATGTCATGCAACAGTGCGTACAATCCCCTGTTTAATAAACATTACATGTTGCCTACCTTGTGAATATATATATATATATATATATATATATATATATATATAAATATATATATATATATAAATATATATATATATATATATATATATATATATATATATATATATATATATATAGGCCTATTTAAAAAAAAACGAAGAGTTGTGACTCAGCACTGACCTCTATATTTAAATATGGAGATCAGTGGAGATCAAAAGGGTGTTGAAAACAAAAGAAAACAAGTGTATGAATGTTGACCCAAGGCAATAAAAGGGGCTAAAAATAGGCTATTTTATGAGCAGCCCCTTGGCCTTGGGGGGGGGGGGAGGGGGGCTCCTAGGCGAAAGAACGACCCTGTTAGTATGAATTATTTACAGGTCCTGTAAACCACTGGATTGGACGGTCTTTGTAGCGCACTTCTATCAACCCCCCAAACCATGGCCAATAGTGCAATGGCGATGGAGGCACCACGGGAGAGATAGGTTGTTGATGGGAGTTAAACCCGCGACCCACAGCATTTAGAATGGGCTACAGCATGCACATCCGTCCCTCTACTAAAGCGGCCGAGTATTAGACCAAGGGGGGGGAGGGTTGTATTCTTTTGAACGGGTTCCAGGAAAGCGTCGCATTCGTCAAATGGCGGCCTCGAGTAGCTAAATAGCTGGGCGACCCTGAAGTGTTACAGAGAAAGCTTTATAACGCCCCATTGACGTCACAAGAAACGCCCGACCCCACCCCCCCCCAACCCCCTGCCGTGTCCAGAATAAAAAATACATTAAGCAAGCAATGAATCAATATATTATGGCTGTAAAAGAAAATAATGTATATACGTACAGAAATATTTTCCATCTTCGTGTTTTTTCTTTGTTGAAAATGTTTTGCAGCATTGACTGAGTTTCCAGGGACGATGAGATAAGACTGTACCAACCCATTGTTATTTATTCTGATCAATATGGTCTGTTGTTATATTTCATTTTTATTTTTATTTTGCTACATTAACGTCATTGTGTTTTATTTCAAATTTTCAATAAATATTTATAAAATTGTCAGAAACATGTGAGGAAAGAAATCTTTTCTATCTTCTGTTTATCCGTTAATTCTTTCTCAACATATCCTCCCATACATAAATTTGTCTCAGCAGCGTGGTATCTATGTTTAATATGTGAACTCCTGACAATAATATTTTATTATCTTGATATACTTATGTCTAGTATCGCTGTCTAGTACCGCTAATGTCTTTTCATGCATGTGTCTAGTATAGCCAATGTATTGTCATACAGACGTATAGTATCGCTAATGTATTGTCATAAGTATGTCTAGTATCGCTGTCTAGTATCGCTAATATCTTTTCATGCATGTGTCTAGTATCGCTAATGTCTTGTCCTACAGACGTCTAGTATCGCTGTCTAGTATCGCTGTCTAGTATCGCCAATGTATTGTCATACACACGTATAGTATCGCTAATGTATTGTCATAAGTATGTCTAGTATCGCTGTCTAGCATCGCTAATGTCTCGTCATAAATATGTCTCGTATCGCTAATGTCTTGTCATATATGCGTCTAGTATCGCTGTCTAGTATCGCTAATGTCTAGTCATACGTATGTCTAGTATCGCCAATGTCTTGTCATACATATGTCTAGTAGTCTGGTCTAGTATCAATAATGTCTTGTCATATGTATGTCTGGTATAGCTAATGTATTGTCATACGTATGTCTAGTATCGCTAAAGTCTTGTTATATGTATGTATGGTATCGCTAAAGTCTTGTCATATGTATGTCTAGTACCGCTAATGTATTGTCATGTGCTTCTAGCATAATGCCCTCAGCAGACCAAGCGCTGGTCTAGCCTCTTGTCATGTGCTGCTAGCATAATGCCCTCAGCAGACCAAGCGCTGGTCTAGCCTCTTGTCATGTGCTGCTAGCATAATGCCTTCAGCAGACCAAGCGCTGGTCAAGCCTCTTGTCATGTGCTGCTAGCATAATGCCCTCAGCAGACCAAGTGCTGGTCTAGCCTCTTGTCATGTGCTGCTAGCATAATGCCCTCAGCAGACCAAGTGCTGGTCAAGCCTCTTGTCATGTGCTGCTAGCATAATGCCCTCAGCAGACCAAGTGCTGGTCAAGCCTCTTGTCATGTGCTGCTAGCATAATGCCCTCAGCAGACCAAGTGCTGGTCTAGCCTCTTGTCATGTGCTGCTAGCATAATGCCCTCAGCAGACCAAGTGCTGGTCTAGCCTCTTGTCATGTGCTGCTAGCATAATGCCCTCAGCAGACCAAGTGCTGGTCAAGCCTCTTGTCATGTGCTGCTAGCATAATGCCCTCAGCAGACCAAGCGCTGGTCTAGCCTCTTGTCATGTGCTGCTAGCATAATGCCCTCAGCAGACCAAGTGCTGGTCTAGCCTCTTGTCATGTGCTGCTAGCATAATGCCCTCAGCAGACCAAGTGCTGGTCTAGCCTCTTGTCATGTGCTGCTAGCATAATGCCCTCAGCAGACCAAGTGCTGGTCTAGCCTCTTGTCATGTGCTGCTAGCATAATGCCCTCAGCAGACCAAGTGCTGGTCTAGCCTCTTGTCATGTGCTGCTAGCATAATTCCCTCAGCAGACCAAGTGCTGGTCTAGCCTCTTGTCATGTGCTGCTAGCATAATACCCTCAGCAGATCAAGTGCTGGTCAAGCCTCTTGTCATGTGCTGCTAGCATAATGCCCTCAGCAGACCAAGTGCTGGTCTAGCCTCTTGTCATGTGCTGCTAGCATAATGCCCTCAGCAGACCAAGCGCTGGGCTAGCCTCTTGTCATGTGCTGCTAGCATAATGCCCTCAGCAGACCAAGCGCTGGTCTAGCCTCTTGCCATGTGCTGCTAGCATAATGCCCTCCAGCAGACCAAGTGCTGGTCTAGCCTCTTGTCATGTGCTACTAGCATAATGCCCTCAGCAGACCAAACGCTGGTCTAGCCTCTTGCCATGTGCTGCTAGCATAATGCCCTCCAGCAGACCAAGCTCTGGTCTAGCCTCTTGTCATTTCGATGATAAACGATACATTTTTTTAAATTTTCATTTTATCAATCTGATCTGGCCACGAGCGAACTACAGCCACGAGCGAACTACAGCCACGAGCGACTAACTACAGCCACGAGCGAACTACAGCCACGAGCGACTAACTACAGCCACGAGCGAACTACAGCCACGAGCGACTAACTACAGCCACCTGCGAACTAAAGCCACGAGCGAACTACAGCCACGAGCGACTAACTACAGCCACGAGCGAACTACAGCCATGAGCGAACTACAGCCACGAGCGAACTACAGCCAGCGAGCCGAATGCGGCACCGCCAAAAATATTTTGAAAGTGAATCACAACACCAGCCTTTTATGTTCTGAATGTTTAACTTTTATTTATATCTGTTCAGGTCAACACCACGTCCATATGATCACGGTCCTG
Organism: Bulinus truncatus; assembly: GCA_021962125.1. Taxonomy (NCBI): domain Eukaryota; kingdom Metazoa; phylum Mollusca; class Gastropoda; family Planorbidae; genus Bulinus; species Bulinus truncatus. The sequence continues at coordinate 8,483,235 of JAGDYQ010000011.1, forward strand.
CCCGCCGGTCAAATTTTACGAACCTAAATGTGGACTTCCTGACTCAAAAAGTTCGCACACCCCCCCTCCCCCAGATGTAATATGCGTGTGTCTTTATGGAAAGGGTATTGTTTGAGCAGAGACAAATGAATGATGGACTATTTTAGACACATTCATATCGGACTCAAAGTTACGTATCTCAGAATCAGAAATGCTAGGTCGCAACGCAAGTCTCGCTCGGGGTCCATGGGGATGGGGGGGGGAGGTAGTTTAATTGAAAAATAACTATTGCAATCGACCGATAACATTAACTCGATCAATGATGAACTCGATACTTGTACTAAATCTGTATCGTTCCTACAAAAGTGCACTCGAACGTGAGTTTAATGTCCAACTCGGTGAAGTTTCCAGCAATAATAATAAAACGCACCCACTGGATAATTGACGAGAGGAATTCGGGGATAAATGGCAGGGGGACAGACCGTGGTTAGGGGGTTAGGGTTGTGTTCGGGTTGTGTTCGGGTTGTGTTAGGGTTGTGTTAGGGTTGTGTTAGGGTTGTGTTAGGGTTGTGTTAGGGGGTTAGGGTTGTGGGGCGACATAGACTTTGGCCCTGGACATCACCCTTCCTCTTCTCCCCCCCCCCCCCCAATATTTTTTCGGAACACTCTGTCTAGGACCCCTTTAAAAAAATAAGGAAATTAGAGAGAGAGAGACAGAGAGATACAGATAGATACAGAGAGACAGAGAGATACAGATAGTTACAGAGAGATAGAGAGGTTCAGAGATAGACAGGCAGAGAGACCGACGGACAGAAAGAGAAAGAGATAGACAGATAGATATATAGATAAATAGATGAATGGATAGATAGACAGAGATAGGGAGAGATAGATAGATAGATAGATAGATAGATAGAGAGAGAGAGAGAGAGAGAGAGAGAGAGAGAGATTTGCAGTGTTGTTAACAATACTAAAAAATATATTGGCAATACCAATACCAATACAATTTTAAAACCAGTATTGCAATACCAATACCAATACAATTTTAAAACCAGTATTGCAATACCAATACCAATATTTATTTATTATTGCCAATACCAATACCAATATTTGGGTCATTCGATGAATAAAACACAAATACGTAATTCATTGCTCTATATCACTTACATCGATAAACGATAACAACATTTTTGGCTGATTTAGATGATGTATTTTTAACCAAATTTTGTTCAATAGTTGACACTTGCTTCATCAGTTTCCCTCAAAGCATCAAAAAGACTTTGACAACATAATAAACTACTATTAAATAAGTCGGCATACCTTAACGCCCTTTAGCAACAAGATTTTTAATATGTATGCTGTACACATATTGTGAATGAATGAATGGATGAAGCAAATGACTGTCATAGAAAAGCAAATGATACTTAAACAGTTAAACATCACACTATAGTAAAAGCAATCAGACCGCGTCAGTGGATTGCATTACATCTGGAAAACTAGCGATGAATTCCAGTAGAGTTCACAGGGTAACGCCACCTAACTGGCAGTTATCACTTAGCCAGGCGAAGAAAAGTAACCATTTCAAAATGCGCACTGCTCAGTCGTGAACAAAGAGGGGAAAATACTCGCCCTCCTAATGCAGCGGTCGGGGAACCTTTTTAATCATTACCCCAAAATATTTTTGTGTAAGTTGATATTACCCCATAGCAAATTAAAAATATATTTTTTACTCACACAAGTTTCATTTTTACCCCCAAAAATTTCATTTTTACCCTATTTGGGGTAATTTACCCCAGTTCCCCGACCGCTGTCGTAATGAAAACAGCCTTTCAACAGCAGCGCTTGAAGGAAGTCCTGTATTCAGGTATATTTATATTTTACGGAAATGTGGATAGGCATCCAATGATAAAATACTGTCTGAAGTGTCTGCCAAGTAATTATTAATTTCTTGATTTACATCAGTGATTGTGAAACGCGTCTCTTCAGAGGCAAACGCTGCAAATCATCATCCATCCAGTCCAACTTGAATTTGGGATGTACAACGGATGCCAGCTGAGCATCAATGCTGTCAAACATGTTTGCAAATCTTCTATCGATGGCATTCAAATGACATAAAGCTAATGGAGAACAAACTACGAGCCGATCATTCTTTCCTTGATCAAGAAAAACATTTAACTGAGCCTTCATCACGACAAGTGTTGGTATAAGGAAACTAAGTCCAATGTCTTTTTTAGTTTCACCCTGCAAAATATCTAGCCCACAGCAAACAGGCTTCATAACAGCAACATACTCTTTAACAAATGTTTTCTGTACAGGCTGTAGTCTTTTGATATCAAGTTCATCACAAAGTTTGTCAACAACTTCCATGTCACTTCCATGTCACTTGCACAGAGAATGTTGTAATCTCTGGTGACAGCATCATACATTGAATTCCACCGGGTTTCTCCAGGTGTTACCAAAAGCATACCAAGTGATCTGCCTGACAATACTTTTCAAATAACAATAAACAACCGAAAAAAAGCTTGGAAAGAATAGCAAATTCCATAGAAATCGATTTACTTAGAGTACTCACTGGTCAATACTCATTGCCACAGATATCATATACGATTTCTATTATCATTCATTGCTCAGTCTCATTCAAAAATTGCTTGGCACTGTCACTCGCAAGATGGCGACACCAAAGAAAAATTTATTATATTCAGCTTTATTCACAACCAATGCTGTAGAGAACTTATTGGATATTGCTTTAAGTATTGGTTAAAAATCAATACCAAAATCAAAAATAAGTATTGGCAATACCAATACCAATATCAAATTTCAAGAAGTATTGCAATATCGTACCAATACTTAAAAAAGTATTGGCAATACTACCAATACCAATACAATATTGCAATATTAACAACCCTGGAGATTTGTAGTAACTTTGTAACATGGATGCATGTTATTTATTAGTGCCTTAGATATTCAACATCTGTTAGCTTGACGTATAAGAAAATAGGTTGATATTTTACTAGAACAAATCAGAAGAAATCATAAATAAAATAAATTAGGTTGTCGCCGTTTGCCTGATTTTCAAGCTTATCAGACGACATATTTGTTTTACTCGTTGACACAAACTGTAGCCCAACATCGTATCAAAAAGTATACTCTGATGTCATAAAAGTGAAGGAAATTGTTCTCTTGTATGAGACAGTGTCTTAGAGCATCCTGTACTTTTTCTTACTTTCTTAAAATTGACGGAAAATGAGAGAGGTGGGGGGGGGGTGGGGGTGGTGCTCCCCCCCCCCCGTCCCATGTTGACTTCAGAAAAAATCTTGCCACCCGTATATTTTAAAAATAACTGAAAAATATTTTTTATTTATTTGTTTATAATGTCTGTTCTTTCCATCTGGTGACCTAATTCTCGGGCATCTAAAATAAAGAAATTTGTAACTCCGCCCGCTAAAAACAAATCTACAAGCGACATTCCATTTAATTCTTTGTGAAGTTTTCTTTTGACCTAATTCACGACGCGTGAGCCGCAGTCGTTTCCGGCGTGAAGGCGGAAGGGTATGAAGCTTGGGTAATTGCGTCATCACATCTATTCCTCCCCCCCCCCCCCCCGTCACGACCATAGGGTGTTCAATGAGGTTTGAGTAACCTCTCTATAATATACTGATGTTGATACATTTTCGCATCATTTAAAGAAATCTCACATGAATGACTCCAACTGTGTGGTCTTGGGGGGAAAGGGGTGGGGGGAATTAAAACGATTCAAACTGAAATATTTTGCTTAAATTTTTATATAATGTTTATCTTTATCAATACCCCGTTTTATTTTATATTATTATTATTTTTTCAGCTGAAGTCAGTGCCGCCAATTTGATGACGTCATTTCAGCTGTTTCATTTTGCTGTTTTGATTCGAGCTTGGAGTTGAGCAAAGTTTTTTCAAATTAGTATTTGTCTCATAGCAAGTATTGTGCCAAACTGCTGCCAACGGCACACTGTCTCATCCCCTTCATTTTTCTTTATAAATTTTTCGCTTTGTAACTTAAAAAAAAAGTGGCCAGTTGGCCATGACAACGATTACAGAAGATGACGTTGACCAATACCTGAAAGATCACCCGCAGTTCCTGGCCACCTGGCTCCTGGACAACGCGGACGATGACACGCTGCGGGTGGTGGCCAGAAAGTTCAAACAGGACGCCCTCTCCCAGATCACTTTCTCGAACGGCCAGCTGGCCAAAGGCATGCCGGCGGTGGAAGAGCGGGACTCGACGGGATCCCTGTCCGAGGATTCCATGAGTGCCGACCCGAGCGAGGACAAGCACCTGCAGCGGTACAGGAGTTTCTCCAAGGTGGGCAGGAACTCCATCACCAGCATGATCTTCCGGAAGTATCTGGACGGCGACAGGAGTCGACGCTCCAGTGTCAAGAAGGACCTGGATGACCTAAAGCGGATGTCGGAGCAGGAGCTGTTTATGGAGCTGATCAGGGACATCGCCAGTGAGCTGGACGTCAATGTATTATGTCACAAGATCCTTCAGGTGTGTAATCTATGTTATTTATCTATCTAGATCATCAACAAGAAGTTTCATTTAGTGGCGTGAGTAACATAGGAAACATCCGATAATATTTTTTTAGTATCGAAAATTTGATAGCGAATTTCCGATTACAGAATCGATTCTTTTGGAATCGAATCTCCTGGCTTGCTGCTATCTATTTCTCGAACATTTCATTTATTCTAAAAGTCCCAAAATTGTGTCGAAAGTTTAAAGAAACATCGATAATCGCATCGGTAACAAAAATGTGGTATCTTCATTGCCACAGTAAGTTACACATTAACTTCTTTACATGATAGACTTAACGCATTCAGCTTTCATTATGTCCTATTTGTTCTGATGAGATTTACAATGCCTCAACCGAGCAATATTGAAATTTTATCTCTTAAATTTCACCCGAAGAATTATATCCTCTTTTCGTCATTACTCACACAATGTAGGACTCATATCAGCACATTTAAGAACACGGGTGCTTCGCGATCAACCAGAGAATATGTCGTGCGTTTATCAATAGGTGAAGAATAGCCTCAAGGCCAAAGGTCACAGTTTCGACATTAAAAAGAAACTTCCCGTGCAGCGGAACTGCCAGATTCGACCTGCGAATAGCAACAAGAGCGGTAACCAGTGGTAACGGAGTGTCAACATCCCTCCCCCCCCAGGTCCACGGCCTGTGTTTCAAAAGGGGACGGCGGTCACGGTGATGGGGATTATTAAACCTGACAAGACAGTTTGGGGGTACGGGGGTGGGGGTACGGGGGTGGGGGGCATTGGTAGGTCTCTTTTACGTCATGACTGTCTGACGCGCCCGATTCAGTTCTGATCCTTAACTGACCCCCCCTCCCCCACCCTAACCCCAGTCATTAAAACTAATGCTAAAACGTTGTTAGTTTAGTTTTGTTTACTTTGGGGAGTTAAAAAAAAATGGGGTATTGGTTATTGATTTCTTATTGATAGAACCATTGGTGTGAAGAGATTTGTTGTGTTGAGTGATTCGGTGTGTGTGTGGGGGGGGGGAGATATTGTTTATGTTATTGTGATTGTTTGTGCGTGTGTGTGTGTTTCTAACATGCCATTGATAACAATCTATATAACCTCAGCAACGGAACAATAGCTTAACCCAGATTTATGACCTAGTTTCATAACACTCTTTTTTCTATTTGTCTCTCTGTCTCTTTCTGTTATTTCCATTTTTGTCTTGCTTTCTCCTTCTCTATTTTCTCTCTCTCTCTCTCTCTCTCTCTCTCTCTCTCTCTCTCTCTCTCTCTCTCTCTCTCGCTCGCTCTCTCTCTCTTTCTCTCTCTCGATGTCTCTTACAAACACACACATACCTCCTTCCCTCCACATTTTAAAACAAGGCTCACAATATCGGCGTCACGTGTCAGCAACCATATGAATGTTACTCCGGCTGGATGGCACAGTTCGTGGGTTTGAACCCCAGCGAGAGCAGACTTGACAGTGGAGTCAAGGCAAAGTTTCAGTGGAGTAACTAGTTTAGGGTGGTACTCCCGTACTGCGAATACTTGGCTTCTAGTACTTTATGGAA
>JAGDYQ010000011.1:8489796-8510912 GCA_021962125.1 Bulinus truncatus
ACGCAACATGTCACGGTACAACACAACATGCCGCCGAAAAACACAACATATTGAAGTACAACCCGACGTGTCCTAGTACAGCCCAACACTTCACGGTACAACCCAACATGTCACGGTACAGCACAGCATGTCACGGTACAACACAACATGTCGCAACAGTCTGCGGTTCGTGCAGATCAAATCTAACAAAAAAACAATAGACATAGAATTCACGCCAAAAAAAAATATCGGTGTCGGGAAATGGGAGAGGGGGGGGGAGGTAAGCGGAGATGATGTCGCGGTATTTTTGTATACAACTGTATTTTGTAAACATGGCACTCTTCATCAATCAAAGTTGACTTTTTTTTTTTTTTTTTTTAAAACTTTAAAATAGAGTGCAACAAACATGCACGGGTTTACACTTTGCACAAACACAGACACTTTCGTCGTTATTTGTCCGCTGTGACAGTGATGTCATGTCATGCCCCCCCCACACACACACACAGACACACACACACACACACACTGACAATCATAAATGCACATACAAATCTCTTTTTAGAAACTGTAACAAAAAAACGCAGGAAATAAAAAGTCAAGAAACATGCGAACACTCTTGAGAAAATTAAAGTGCCCTTGCTGAGTATGATGAAGATAAATCATGAGCCCCCATCCCTAAACCCTTGCGTTGTTTGCTTTGTTTGTATGTTGTTGTGTTGTTTGCTTTGTTTGTATGTTGTTGTGTTGTTTGCTTTGTTTGTATGTTGTTGTGTTGTTTGCTTTGTTTGTATGTTGTTGTGTTGTTTGCTTTGTTCGTATGTTGTTTGGTTTGTTTGTATGTTGTTTGCTTTGTTTGTATGTTGTTGTGTTGTTTGCTTTTTTTGTATGTTGTTGTGTTGTTTGATTTGTTTGTATGTTGTTGTGTTGTTTGCTTTGTTCGTATGTTGTTGTGTTGTTTCCTTTGTTTGTATGTTGTTGTGTTGTTTGCTTTGTTCGTATGTTGTTTGGTTTGTTTGCTTTTTTTGTATGTTGTTGTGTTGTTTCATTTGTTTGTATGTTGTTGTGTTGTTTGCTTTGTTCGTATGTTGTTGTGTTGTTTGCTTTGTTTGTATGTTGTTGTGTTGTTTGCTTTGTTCGTATGTTGTTTGGTTTGTTTGTATGTTGTTTGCTTTGTTTGTATGTTGTTGTGTTGTTTGCTTTGTTCGTATGTTGTTTGGTTTGTTTGTATGTTGTTTGCTTTGTTTGTATGTTGTTGTGTCGTTTGCTTTGTTCGTATGTTGTTTGCTTTGTTCGTATGTTGTTGTGTTGTTTGCTTTCTTTGTATGTCGTTGTGTTGTTTGCTTTGTTCGTATGTTGTTTGCTTTGTTTGTATGTTGTTGTGTTGTTTGCTTTGTTCGTATGTTGTTTGCTTTGTTCGTATGTTGTTTGCTTTGTTCGTATGTTGTTTGCTTTGTTGGTATGTTGTTTCCTTTGTTTGTATGTTGTTTGGTTTGTTCGTATGTTGTTTGGTTTGTTTGCATGTTGTTTACTTTGTTCGTATGTTGTTGTGTTGTTTGCTTCGTTTGTTTGTTTTGTTTTTTTTTATCCATTAAACACTTAATCCACCTTAAAATGTAAGAAGTGACCTCTGGTCAGTTATTGGCGATGGTCAATGGAGATGCTAGGACCAGGGTTCGTTTTTGTGGAAGGGTAAACTAGGCAAAGGCCACCACCACCCCATAGATGTCCCCCCTCCTATTATAAATATGATTGTAAGAGGGCCCAATGGTGTGGACCATTATCAATTGTCGTGGGCCCCAATCACTGGTCCGCTCTTTCGAAATTTATTTTAATTTATTTCGATGCAGAACTGGGGGCAGGGGCGCCGAGAGCCAACAAGGGCCCCAGGGCAGGACATCGTTGCGGGCCCCTTAATAAACAATGAGTCGTGAAAAAAATTGGCATGGTCGGGGCGGCTGGGCCCCCTTACAGATGTGGACCCCCTGGCAATGACCCCCTGACCCCCCCTCTCGGCGTGCCTGACTGGGGGGTTGGTTAAAGGGGGCCAGATGCGCCGCCATTGGCACAGTTTGTAAGGGGGGCTCTCTGAAATCCTGGTTGAGGCCCCTGTGATACTGGTTGGGTTTACTATTTTAGGGTCCAGATCGTTCAGCCCTGCGCTCAAGAGATTACCGTGCCTTGCTTGATCCAATCAACGGGGCTGGCTTGATGCACGTAAAAAGCCATGTAGTGCAACGCTGTGTTTGCTAAAAATTAGCCAAAATAAGCACACGGTTGTACAGACATTTTTATAAGACACATCTGTGTGCTGTAGGCATTGTGTGTGTGTACGGTGAGACTATCGCTCAGTGATTCATTTTACTCAAACACTATACCACCATATCACTATGTCAATGTGCCGTGTGCCGTGTGATGGCTTATGGTCTTGCCAAGGGTGAGCCGACACTCCCGACAGCCACGATACAAGAATGCCGCGCTGCCAGGGAGACGTCCGCTATCAGATCTACAACAATACACAGACGGGCCATTCTTTAAGTCATGCATGCATGCAGACACTAATATGCCTTAAACTACAGAACAAATGCATATGATGTGACAGAATATTTCGGTTTTACTATACGTGATATAAAAAGAATGTATTGTGTAAAAATAACCGACACGATGATCCTTTGTCTCCTCCACTACATTTATTGTCTGTGCGACCCGAACCGTCTAGTGGGCCGCCATAAGACAGACATCACCATATATGCGGAGGGGGGGGGGCTCGACTGGGTTGCTAGGATACGCAACGCTATGCCTTATTTAGTCATTTCTTAACCTAAGGGCGGTCCACTTATTGGGGGGGGGGGGGGGAGCGCAACTTAACGGCGTGATTTATTTTTGTCAGCCGAGATGATTCACAGTTGTGGGTTGTCAGAGGGGGAGATCGTACACTGAAACGTTAAACGAGGCCAAATATTCGTAAACGGCGGGTCGACTGCATTTTTTTGTCTTGTACCTCAAATGTGCCGTTGCATAGAGCCCCCAAATGTAGTATTGCCTCCCCCCCCCCTTCCCCAGTAGCATAAACAAGGCTTTTTTTTTTTTTGTAGTTGCCTAATAGCAACGAGTGCGAGAGTGGTGTAGTAGATGCTCTATTGTCGAACTAAGTGTTCACGGTTCGATCCTCGGTGGGAATCAAGGAAATTTGTTCATGTACTAGAGAGAAAGTTGGCCCCACGTCCACACAGGTCTAAATGGGTACCTGACTTTAAGTTGGGGGGAAGTAAAGGCGGCTGGGGCGTTGTGCAGTTGTACTAACCACACGATCCCCTTCATACGCCGAGGTCACAGAAACAGAAGAACTCTACACTTCATCTGCCCCGAAGCCCCCCTTTAGGGCTAAGGGGGAATGTACATTGCATAAAAGTACAACGCGAAGTTATTTGATTGTCTGTCGGAGGTCTCTCGTAGTTATGCCCTGAAGGTCAATATGACCTGATGGTACTGATTGAATTGGAAGGTACCCGGATGTTCAACCAGCACCATTATGTCATGGAAGTCCCACTGAGTTTGTTTATTTGTGAACACCCAGCTGACCAGATAAAGTGTTCATGGCGGAAGAGGGGGGTGGAGCTTTGACGCTTTGTTTCCCCTATTAGATATTTAAAATAGAAACCCTATCTGAGCGCCCCCCCACACACACACACAAATCACACCGCGCTCTCTGGTTACTAGCCGTAACATCAAATATCTGTTTTAAATCAGCAGCCGACATGAAATAACACAAAGTCGATGGCAAACATTAACGTCAGCTACAGCAGCTCAATTTTAAAGTTAATGTAAACATGGCTGGAAGAAAGAAAAAGAAAGAAAGGGCGTGAATCAATCATTCATCACCGCGTACACAAATTTCAATGACGTCATTACCGCATTAAATACTATATGAGCTCTATTTCCCCCCCCCCCTTTTTTTTCCCCAAATAGGTGGGCGTTTCTTTAAGATGACACGCAGAACGTTATGTACCTTCGCTGCCCCATCGAGCTCATCGTACCTCCAACCGTCCGACCCGTGTGTACCTGTCTGTCTGTCTGTCTGTCTGTCTGTCCAAGGTTATATCGCAGCACTTGTAACCAGCTTTTCCACTTAGCATCTCTTCAAACCCCCCCCCCCAACCCACCCATTCCTCCTCTCCTGCTTTTTCCCAACACACATACACACACACACCTTGCCCCCCACATTCACACAAGTTCAATGTCTGCGATGACTGTGTTACCCTGATAACATTCACACACACACAAACACACATTTACACACACACACACACACACACACACACATTTTTTTTTTAAAAAGTTACTACTAAATTTATCAGCGCCAGTGTACATAGCCTCATCAAACCAGTATACAAAATATTTATCCGAAGCATGCTGGGCGTGATGATTCGATAAATAACTCTTAAGAGTGATTCACTCGATTCACTCAGCAAAATTTTTACATGGATGAATCGAATCGATGGATGTAAAAAAACAAGCAATTAAGCCTGTTCCATTCTGGACACAGGACGTGTTAGCGCATTTTCGTGTTATGTATCAGTACGTTTGTTAGCTTTCAGTAAATATTTGTATATTTTGGAAATGTTTATAAATTCAATTGTGTAATGCATATATTTGTATTGTAAATTTTGGAAATGTTTATAAATTCAATTGTGTAATGCATATATTTGTAAAATAAAAATTATAAAGACGTTTCTTTATATTTGAAAAATTATTGTCTCTTAATTCTAACTACAAGTGGTTTGTGGTTACTGAAATAGGACTCATAATTGAAAACATTCTAAATTATAGTCATTTAATCGTCCGAAAACTCCGTCAATTGTTGCATAGCTCTGATACTTTCAATTAAACTCATAACACAAGCTTACTATTTCATTTGATGAGTTTCTTAATAAATCTTGGTGAAACTACGTGCTGCAGTATTTCGCACCAAATGAACGGGTTATTGAACGTACAAGGTGTATATATAATATATAAGCCCCTTAGGAGCCCTGAAGCCCGGCCCTCAGAGGTCCTATCGCAAAATGAACTTTTGATGTACACATGGCAGGCCAAGACCTACAAAATGATATATACATCATGGGTCTAGGACTTATAGTTGCTGAGATATAGCGCTCCTTTATTAATATAGCTTATATAGTAAATAATGGTACTAAGGCCCCTTTTACGGCCCTGAGAGGTCAGATCGCGAAATGAAAAAAAGTCATTTCTTGGCAGGCCAAGACCTACAAAATGATATATACATCATGGGTCTAGGACTTATGGTTGTTGAGATCTAGGGTGTACACGGACAGACAAAACGGGGACAATAGAGCATTTTTTTTTCGAAAATGCTCTAAAAAAAAGGCCATGTAAGAGGCAAAAATAAAAACTCACAGAAGTAAATTTAAGAAACAAATAATTGCATTTCAATTATTAACATTCTGAATTGTTTCAATTATATCCTTCCGGGGCTGATTGGATTTCAAAGCAGAGAAGAAAAAAATGTTCGCAAAAATTAAATTTTTAACAACTTCACAAACCGGCCAAAGTGTTTAGAAGTTTTTAGGTATGAACAATGATGTCAAAATCATTATATTAATTATTGTCTAACACATTCGGCATATAACGTTCCACGCGATGAACATTTCATTGTTTATTTATTTATTTATTCACACCGATAAAGAGTAAAGTATTATTCTTTCTCACTCCAAAACACGAGAGGAAGTTGTAAGATACAGTAATTTTTTCTATAATTAGATGTGGGTGACAGAGGAGTTCCATTGTGGAAAAGTGGGTCACTTAGATGAGCATGCCACACCCATGGTTTCGGTCATCGATGGCAGTGCTAGGTACAGGCTATTCTGGCGGTTGACCGGAGCATGCCGAAAAGCTTAGTGTGGGAAGATGGCTATCATCAAGAATCTTGTAATGGTTCGTAAAACTAAACTTATAAAAAAAAAAGGAGTTATGGGGGGGGGGGGGGAAGAAGAAGTTCAACTTGCCCAGGGCGCCGGCAAATGTAGCGCCGGAAATAGAGACGAAGCGTGAGTGTTGCCGGTCATAACTCTAAGAGGAAAATGAATTGATGTTTTTATGGTATATAAAAAAATATAAATAAATAATTAGGCTTACGGCTAATACGATATATATATATAAATAAATATCACTATTGCCGGCAACACTCACGCCACGTCCGTGGCCGGAAAGTACAGCAGACGCCCAAATCGTGGAAGGCGTTTCAAACCATGTCGAGCACGTGACCGCAGCTGAAATGTCTGACAGGCGTCACTAAAACACACGAGCATGGGCTCATCACGGCCAGACCTGAGCCGACGACTCTTTTTTTAAGGTTAAAATCGGACGTGCGTGTAAAAAAAAAGGTGCGCCACGGGCAAAGAAGGACTGTGACCTCGATACGCACACCTGGCCAGGCATTGACCGGAAATGTATTTCGTTTGAACCGAAGGTTGCCCCCCCCCCCCAATCCAAGAACGAATCAGTACATGTGACTGATCGCACGCCTGGCGCGTTAGCCAATGATCCAGATGTGCTATTCACCGGCCAGCGGACGTTACACTGGGGCTGTAACATGAGGGGCCATCAGTGCTCACACGCGAGTCAAGTGTGTTTACACAAAAAGGGCTAGATGTGGGGGGGGAGGGGGGCATTGCGTTTATTAGTGATTTTATAGTAGTTTTGGCCTTGTTAACGTCCTCGTTCGTTGTAAGGTGATGTAAGCTTAGGTGCTGTAAGCTAAGGTGCTGTAAGCTAAGGTGCTGTAAGCTAAGTTACTGTAAGCTAATGTGCTGTAAGCTAATGTGCTGTAAGCTAAGTTGTTGTAAGCTAAGGTGCTGTAAGCTAAGGTGCTGTAAGCTAAGTTGTTGTAAGCTAAGTTGTTGTAAGCTAATGTGCTGTAAGCTAATGTGCTGTAAGCTAAGGTGCTGTAAGCTAATGTGCTGTAAGCTAAGGTGCTGTAAGCTAAGTTACTGTAAGCTAAGTTGCTGTAAGCTAAGTTGTTGTAAGCTAAGGTGCTGTAAGCTAAGGTGTTGTAAGCTAAGTTGTTGTAAGCTAAGTTGTTGTAAGCTAATGTGCTGTAAGCTAAGGTGCTGTAAGCTAAGTTGTAAGCTAAGTTGCTGTAAGCTAAGGAACTGTAAGCTAAGGTGTTGTAAGCTAAGTTGTTGTAAGCTAAGTTGTTGTAAGCTAATGTGCTGTAAGCTAATGTGCTGTAAGCTAATGTGCTGTAAGCTAAGGAGCTGTAAGCTAAGGTGCTGTAAGCTAAGGTGCTGTAAGCTAAGTTGCTGTAAGCTAAGTTGTTGTAAGCTAAGTTGTTGTAAGCTAATGTGTTGTAAGCTAAGTTGTTGTAAGCTAAGTTGTTGTAAGCTAAGGTGCTGTAAGCTAAGGTGTTGTAAGCTAAGTTGTTGTAAGCTAAGTTGTTGTAAGCTAATGTGCTGTAAGCTAATGTGTTGTAAGCTGTAAGCTAAGGTGCTGTAAGCTAAGTTGCTGTAAGCTAAGTTGTTGTAAGCTGTTGTAAGCTAAGTTGTTGTAAGCTAATGTGCTGTAAGCTAATGTGTTGTAAGCTAAGTTGTTGTAAGCTAAGGTGCTGTAAGCTAAGGTGCTGTAAGCTAAGGTGTTGTAAGCTAAGGTGCTGTAAGCCAAGGTGTTGTAAGCTAAGTTGCTGTAAGCTAAGGTGTTGTCGAAATGAAAGTCACTACTAAGTTCTCGTGCCTGGTGCATTGTTCATGCAAGCAGTTCAAATGTTATGGCCCATCTTCACGACAAACAGAGACATATACAAAGATATACAGCATGAGAGTGTGTGTGCCTGTCTGTGTGTGTGTGTGCGTGTGTGTGCGTGTGTGTGTGATCATGTATGTACAGTAAATGAAGCGTTGAAAGTAATCGACGTCGCTATTTACGAACGGTGATTGGGGATGGGGAGAGGGGGGGGGAGAGACAACCTTAAGAATCAAACGGTTGGTTTGCACCACAGCTGTCGGTCTGACAATCTCACAGCCACCTATTTAAATTGATTGATGACTTCTCGTCCAGTGCAGGGCCAATGATGAGGTGCTACTGCTGTGGGCCCTACACCACACAGGGTCGTCTTGTGGTCGTTGTGAGCCCTGGGCACGTTGCCTCAAAAGGGCTCTATGCGACCCGCACTAGAAAGTAATTGCTGTAAGACTACATTCATTTTGAAATTTCATTCTCAAGACTTTAGTGTGCACATCTTAGACTCTCATGGGCCCCTCTTTGACTCGTGGGGCTTACGCAATAGCTTACTGTGCCTATAAGATTAGACGGCCCTAATTACACAGACACATACACACATTCACACACATACACACACATACATACACACTCACACATACACACATACATACACACACTCACACACATACGAACACTCACACACATACAAACTCACACACATACACACACTCACACACATACACACACTCACACACATACACACACTCACACACATACACACACTCACACACATACACACACTCACACACATACACACACTCACACACATACACACACTCACACACATACACACACTCACACACATACACACACTCACACACATACAAACTCACACACATACACACACTCACACACATACACACACTCACACACATACAAACTCACACACATACAAACTCACACACATACACACACTCACACACATACACACACTCACACACATTTTACATGTCTATGCTACACGGCACAGCTACAGAACAGATCGGGATGAACAGAATCCCGGCTGTACCTCACGCATTGAGATACCCCCTTCCACCTGCCCCGCGTGTTTAAATTAGACCCACCTTTTGGAGACCAGAGAGAGTTCTCATTGTCAATTAAGATTTGCCTCTTTATATGCATCGTAATGTTACAGCTTAAGTTTGAAGAGTTATTTTCTCCTTATAGACAACGCGATGCTAGAACTGAAGAGTTATGTTCTCCTTATAGACAACGCGATGCCAGAACTGAAGAGTTATGTTCTCCTTATAGACAACGCGATGCCAGAACTGAAGAGTTATGTTCTCCTTATAGACAACTCAAGACGTATTTCTCCTTAAAAGCTAGAACTATAGAGTTATATTTTATTATAGACAGCGCGTTGATAAAAACACCCCCACCCCCGGGACAGAATATCCTCAGTTACTCCCTGGTGGCTCCCTAGACACTGCACCAAAAGTTTTAGTATTAGGGCGAAACTACAGCTCGCTTCAAACTGCCCTAGGGTGTTGTGTTAACTGTTTTAATGCAGGAGCAAGAGATACCTCCCCAATACAGAGACCTCAACGGTGTGCGCCCGTCCGCTCAACATACCACCAAGACTACCCGTGTGTGTGGGCATGGGCGTCGCTAGGAATTTTTCCAGGGGGGGGGGGGGGCAAAAATTTTCCAGGGGGAGGGGGGCAAATAACAACTTTATGACATTTTTTTTAATGTAAGGGGGGGGGGGAGCAAATGCCCCCCTCTTATATAACATTTTTTCAAAATGTAGGGGGGGGCAAATGCCCCTCCTGCCCCCCCCCCATGAATACGCCCATGTGTGTGGGGTCAAATAAGGTCAACCAAGTCATCAACACATTGGCCAGTGTCTCCAACGCTCAACCACATCTACAACACAGGGATGTCTATCGGCACACAGAGATTTGAACCCGAGAAGGCTACACCGTGCCTGATGAGTTCACCAAGCGAGCCAAGGCCTTAATGGAAAGGGGGAAAACTCACCTTATTTGTGCCAGGTAAATGACCCGGCAAGCAAGAGTCTCGACTTTTTGTTTACCAATTTCAGCAATTAGTCACGTCACCTGTACTCTTCAAGTACTATTTACCACAAATGTATGACGACCTGACCCCCCTCCTCCACCCCTACCCCCGTACCCCCCCCCCCTTTTGTGATCTTTTAGTAGCTTAATGCATCCGGTAGTATCAGTTGATGAGATAGGCAGTGACGGAAGTAAACGGTGATTGGTGGGCAAAGCGTGGTGGACTCAGAGAGAGAGAGGGAATTGACAGTAAGTAAATACGTTAGATCAAAGCGAAAGTGAAAATAAAAACTGAAAGGATTGAGATAAGCGGAAACGGAAGTTGTTGGTTTTTTTTTAAAAGAAAGACATAAAAAAGGAGGTATCTTGTAGTTGCCATCTTTTGACATGGACGGGATCGTGTGCTCATTTAAAAAGAGAGAAAGAGGGAGAGAGAGAAAAATAAAATCAGCTTTGACACACGAGGGAGGAGGTAGATTGGTGGAGGGAGAGGGGAGGGGGTAAATGGTGGATTGAACGTGAGATGCAGCTAGTTGTTTTGACAGAGATGTGTGATCGCGGGAATTATACTGCAGTGAGTGATGTATTATATGTGTATACGGTATACTGCAGTGAGTGATGTATTATATGTGTATACGGTATACTGCGGTGAGTGATGTATTATATGTGTATACGGTATACTGCGGTGAGTGATGTATTATATGTGTATACGGTATACTGCGGTGAGTGATGTATTATATGTGTATACGGTATACTGCGGTGAGTGATGTATTATATGTGTATACGGTATACTGCGGTGAGTGATGTATTATATGTGTATACGGTATACTGCGGTGAGTGATGTATTATATGTGTATACGGTATACTGCGGTGAGTGATGTATTATTTGTGTATACGGTATACTGCGGTGAGTGATGTATTATATGTGTATACGGTATACTGCGGTGAGTGATGTATTATATGTGTATACGGTATACTGCGGTGAGTGATGTATTATTTGTGTATACGGTATACTGCGGTGAGTGATGTATTATATGTGTATACGGTATACTGCGGTGAGTGATGTATTATATGTGTATACGGTATACTGCGGTGAGTGATGTATTATATGTGTATACGGTATACTGCGGTGAGTGATGTATTATATGTGTATACGGTATACTGCGGTGAGTGATGTATTATATGTGTATACGGTATACTGCGGTGAGTGATGTATTATATGTGTATACGGTATACTGCGGTGAGTGATGTATTATATGTGTATACGGTATACTGCGGTGAGTGATGTATTATATGTGTATACGGTATACTGCGGTGAGTGATGTATTATATGTGTATACGGTATACTGCGGTGAGTGATGTATTATATGTGTATACGGTATACTGCGGTGAGTGATGTATTATTTGTGTATACGGTATACTGCGGTGAGTGATGTATTATATGTGTATACGGTATACTGCGGTGAGTGATGTATTATATGTGTATACGGTATACTGCGGTGAGTGATGTATTATATGTGTATACGGTATACTGCGGTGAGTGATGTATTATATGTGTATACGGTATACTGCGGTGAGTGATGTATTATATGTGTATACGGTATACTGCGGTGAGTGATGTATTATATGTGTATACGGTATACTGCGGTGAGTGATGTATTATATGTGTATACGGTATACTGCAGTGAGTGATGTATTATATATGTATATGGTATACTGCAGTGAGTGATGTATTATATGTGTATATGGTATAATGCAGTGAGTGATGTATTGTATATGTATATGGTATACTGCAGTGAGTGATGTATTAGACATCTATAAAGTATACTGCCACACGAATTCAAGTGACAGCCAAAGACGTCATAAAGACAGCAGATCAACAGAGTCGCTCCTTGGTATCTTTTGGGCTCAAGGACGTTTTAAGGTCATTAAGGCCCGCGGGTGAAGACGTTAATTTGTGGCCCCTTTTTAACTGAAAATATGGGTGGAACTAATAGTACAGGCTTAAATTTGGTGGCTTTTGGGGGTCCTTCCGATGTTGGGGCTGACGGTGCGCCCCCCTTCCCTATGTGTCCACCGTTGAATCCACCTCTGTTGAATCCACCTCTGCGGCGAATCCTAATGAAATGTACCAGTCTGGTGACAATAACGATTGGAGGAGAAGAACAAATTCTGAGCTATAAGAGTTGTACAAAGAACCAAATATAACAGCTGGGATTAAAATGAATAGATTGAGGTGGGTAGGGCACATAGAAAGAATGGGGAAAAAAACAGAGGTCCTAAAGCAATATGTAAGGCAACACCCAATGAGAAAAGGCCTAAAGGGCAGACCAAGAAGCCATATGAGTGAGAGAGTGGAGGAAGGAGACCATGGATCGGGAAAAGTGGAGATGAGCAGTGGCGTAGCGAGCTAAACTCGCGCCCGGGGCACAAAACCTTTTTAGCGCCCCCCTCCCCATACGAACCCATATATTATTATAAGTTTTGAGGACCATTTGACGCCCCTTTGTGAGAATCGCCCGGGGGCATGATGCGCGCCCCCCTTGCCTCCTCTCGCAACGCCACTGGAGATGATTATTTCGACAGGCCAGAAGGGCCCTAAATGAGCTGTACAACCAAAGTAAGGAGACGAGTCTGGTGATACTTAAGCCTGATGATTTGTGAATGTACCATGATTATTGTATCAAAAGGAATACTTTGAGTATTCTATGCCTATAACTGCATAGATTACTTGGTCATTACTTGGCACGCGGTCAATGCTGTTGATTAATTTCTTTTTAAACATGTGTGTAGAATGTTTCACAAGATTAAGTCAAAGTAGTGAATTTTTTTTTTAAATCAGCCCATGTGAGCCATACTAAAAAATCAACGAAGAGCCACGTGCGGCCCTAAAAGACGCACTTTGCCGCCCATTTCTCAACATCTGACCTGACAGTTTGGCAGTGGGCATGTCGAACCGACAATTATTCACGTAACATGCTCACTCATAGAAATCTGGTTAAAGTATAAAGGCGTTGGCGGTCACCCTAGCACTGAACAGTCTTCTACAGTCTAAAAACTGCCAGTTTTAGCGACGGTCTTTACACGTGAGCTGTTTTGAGAGACAAACTGGCTCAGTGACTGAAGCTACACAAGCCATGTTCAGAAAAAAACAGTCTGACTGGCTGATGCTACACAAGCCTTGTACAGAAAAGAACTTCCTGTACTTCCAAAATATATCGAGAAAACATTAAAAAAAATCATCTTATAGCCATCTTATTACTTAAAAATATGCACTTAAATATATGTTTTCACAAACTTTTCTTAAAAACAGCCACAATAGCACAATCACCTAAACAGTCAGCTCAATGGGGCCAATTTATTGTTATACCATTTCCGGGTTGTTGAAAACATTAACGGAAATAGGTTCATCGAAATACTTTCAAAAGGAGATACATGACTAAAAAACACTATTTTAACAACAACGAAGACAAACAATACAGAAAAAAAAACAACATATAATTGAATGGACAAATGTCAAATAAAAATGGAGATACCTGATCACTGCCATGGGGTTGACCATCAACACGTCACACGTCAATGACCGCGACTTACAATAACAAACAGCTAGTCGTCTAGTGTCACTGACCTTAAAACACCTGGTCCTTTTTTTGTTTGTTTCATAGTGACCGCTGTTAAACGATTGGGGAAGGGGGGGGTGTGCACAAATTTGCCGCGCGACACTATAAAATCAGTTGAATTCACGCGCTTGCACACACGTCAATATGTGTACAGTAAAACTGCACACACACACACACACAACGATATCCACCCCGCAGATACCCTGAATGCATACTCTCGAACCCCACAAGAAATGATGGTCTTATTGATGTGGGATGGTGATATTTTCCCCCTCCTTTTCCTATTGATGATTTCCCTTTTTACCTTTAGGTGGGAGAAAATAAAAATCCTTTTGAAATGGAGATTAAAAGCGGTTTTGAAAAAAAAAATGTGTCGAATTGCATACGTGTTTAGTACAGTTTACAAAATATGCCAGATTTTTCTGGGAAGAGATGGTAATTTAAAAAAACACAATTTTTAATACGCATTTAAGAATAAAGTGCGAGAAAGTTTGAAAAAATACATCGAACTGGAATAGAAAGCAGAACATACACATTAGATATAAACTATGTAATTAGTATAAATGAATACATGTTTTAAAAACACGAGAAAAGTAGGCATGTTAACAGCAGTAATAGTAATTTGGACAGACTGATAAAAAAGACCCAATAGTAAGAGAGATGCACAGATAAACAAAGAGGGGGAAAAACAATTGAATAGACATACTTGCCTTCACACAAAGATAAATTACATAATTCAGCAACCAGACATATCTCGACAGATTATATTGTTCATGTAGTGAGATAAAAACAGACAGATACAGAGACATTAATAGATATAGATAGATAGATAGATAGATAGATAGATAGATAGATAGATAGATAGATAGATAGATAGATAGATAGATAGATAGATAGATAGATAGATAGATAGATAGATAGATAGATAGATGGATGGATGGATGGATGGATGGATGGATGGATGGATGGATGGATGGATGGATGGATGGATGGATGGATAAATTTATTTATGAGAATGTAAAAAAATCAGTAGCACACACACCAACAAAATGTTCTGTGATCAAAATAATCCAAAACATGAAAATGAACACACACAGTTCAAATCAACTTATAAGATATAAAAACAAAACAAAAAATGAAATTCGCACGATGCACAGCCTTCATTGAATTAAAAGAGAATAAAAGAAAAAAAGTTTTCTCACACTTGCCAACTCCGATAGGACAAACTTTTAAGTTCAAAAATAAAAAGTAAAAAAATCCATAGGTAAGTTCTGCTCCCCTTGATCGCTCTGAACGTAACATTGTCAGACCAAACAGGCGAGGAAGTGCTGCGAAGGCAGGAAAGGAGGTGCGGGCTGGCGGTCGATGGTAGGGGGGAAGGGGGTGGGGGGTGGGGAGGGGGGTGAAAAAAAACTTTAAGGAAGGAGAGAGAGAGGGGGGGGGAGATTGGGGGGGGGCAGTAGATGAATGTAAGGCGGAGGACAGGCGAACGAAAAGGATGGAGGGTGGGCTTTGGCTGAGAGGGGAGGGGTCCATCCCTCTAACCTCCTGAAACACCCCCCCCCCCCGCAATACACGCCCTTTCCATGTTTCTCTTTTTTTTTACGTTGGTCTCTATCGCACGCAAACCGGCTGAAGGTGAGGGAGGGAGGAGGTACTGTTGGGGGGGGGGGGAGGGAGAGAGAGACGGGGGGGTTTTATGTGGGGGTGGGGGGCGGAGGGAATAAAAGAAGGTTGCGCTCCAGGTGTAAAAGAGATGGGGGGGGGTGGATATGTTGAAGGAACGGAAAGGGGGAGGTGAAAAGGGGGCAGGAGGGGAGCAGAGGATGGGGCGCCTTGGGTCATTATGAGAATTCTTTCCCTATTATTAATGGAATCCATTGTTATGGGCCGTGTAGGATATGCTTACGTGGCATTTGACATTCTGGTAACAGCCTAGTGTGTGAGAATTAGGACATGAATGCAGTGGATAGTCAAAATAATGGCTGGCTAACATGCCAGGGTTTGTACGTCTGCTGCACACACTCAATACCATCCTGGTATGAAGACCGGGGGTGGGGGGGGGGATACAAAGCTCCGGGTCTACACGAAGCTCAAGGGGTTGGGGTGGGGGGGGGCAATAAGGCCGCATGCGTTCCCGTTTTCTAATGTATACAAATGTTATATACTAAAATGCATATAACATAAAGTCCATTTTTTTTAAATACGTTGTTTATTAATTAATGAATATCAATTTAATATTGTATAATCGGGGGGGGGGGACCACTCAGTGGGAAGATTCAGTGCCGAACCTACGGATTTGGGTGCCCGGGGGTCTCGGCCTCTTTGGGGGCCCCTGCATTTTTATATTCGACACCATGACATGAGATAATGTACTAAATATAGAATGTGAAAAAAAAATTGGGGGGGGGGTGACCCCCCCATCTAGGGTGGGACTTTTTAATTTGGACCCCTCCCTCCCCCACCCTAGGAAAGCCTCAGGGTAGAATACCCGAATAGAAGATAAGGAGAGAAGGGGGTGCAGTTTCTTTGCATTCACCAAGAGGTATCACCTTACCACTTCAGTTGCTTTGTTGTTGTTGTTGATGATATTGTTGTTATTATTGTTTTGTTTTGTTTTTTGTTTTTTTTTTTTTTGCCATGTGCATTATTGGGCGGCACATTTAATTTGCATAGAGTTATATCCCCTTAGGCTAGATCGGTAGGCTAGGTTATTTTTTTTTTGGTTTCGGGCAGATTTAACGCAGATCCCAAATCGCTATTATTGTATTGATAAACGCTGCACCAATCTGCCTATGAAGTGAAAATAGGATTGGGGTGGGGTCGGCATAAATTGGTGTAACTGTCTTTATTCATATAGTTTAACAAAAATCACACTCACACAAAAAAATGGCAAAAATCGAACCAGGTTATTATGCCAGACCTGTCTTACAAACTTGAAGTGAGGAGTCTGAGAGAACTCATGCTTGAAAAAACAAAACAAGAGTTACCTTTCCTGTTTGTTGTTGTGTGTGTATGTTTGTTTTTTTCTCTTTGTTTAGCTTTTTTCCCGAACCGAGTAACTCACATAAAAAATGGTAACATATTCTATAATTAACTCTTCCACCCATATTCTTGTGTACAATATATATATATATTACTTCCAGCTAGTAACAGAAGTAGCCTACAATGTAAACTAATTAGACCAAAATGGTTGTAACTGTATGAGGAGTCTGAGCCGCAGTTAGCAAGCTAGTTGCATATTCGGCGCCTTCCTCCTTAATCTAAAAAAAAAAGTGCAAACCCTTTTAACAGCGCTCTTTTTGGCGCCCGTGGGACGGATGGCAGACTGTCGACCTGGTTCGATGCTCGGAGGAAAATCTAAGGAAATTTCTCCAGGTCCTGGTGAAAGTTGGTTTAAGTCCTAATAACCCACCCAGCATTAAATGGGTAAGTAGTACAGTTCCCTTAGCCCTAACGGGCCATCGGGGCAGATGAAGTGTAGAACTCATCTGTTTCTATAACCTCCGCATATAAAGGGATTGTGTGGTTAGCACAACGCCCAGCCGCCTTTACCTCCCCAACCTAAGTCAGGTACCCGTTTAAAGCTGGGTGGACTTGTGGGACGACTTTGAAACACATTTCGCCTAAAAAATTTTCCCATGGTTCTCACCGAGGATCGAACCCAGGACTCTCATGTCGAGTATCTACACCACACGGCCATCCGCCCCTCTTTTAAATGGGTACCTGACGTTAATTGTGGCCCGTTTTGGGCTAAGGGAATTTTACTTTTATTTTCTCTCGTCGACCCTTCCTACTTCGGCCGCACAAATTACGGTAACCTTCCTACGCTACTGATTATTTTTTTTGAGTACAGTGCCGGATTTACAGATGGGCGGACTAAGGGGGCCCCACAATTTAGAGTAGTGTATGTTGAACATAATCTATATTGAATATTATGTATGTTGAACATTATCTATGTTGAACATTATCTATGTTGAACATTATCTATGTTGAACATTAACTATGTTGAACATTATCTATGTTGAACATTATCTATGTTGAACATTATCTATGTTGAACATTATCTATGTTTAACATTATCTATGTTGAACATTATCTGTATTGAACATTATCTATGTTGAACATTAACTATGTTGAACATTAAGTATGTTGAACATTATCTATGTTGAACATTATGTATGTTGAACATTATCTATGTTGAACATTAACTATGTATGTTGAACATTATCTATGTTGAACATTAACTATGTTGAAAATTAACTATGTTGAACATTATCTATGTTGAACATTATCTATGTTGAACATTATCTATATTGGACATAATCTATTGATTGCATTTATGTAAGCTGGTGGGTCATCAGTACGTATAAGGGGATTGGGTGGTTATCACCCGATTTAAACTTGGTGGACGCTGCAAACTTCAGGACCTTGAAAAACTCACCAGGCACTCACCGAGAACCCTGGACTCTCAAGTCGACAGTCAAGAGCTCTACGCCACTCGGCCACAATTTCCCCCTTTCCCCATATACACGTAATGTGCATTCATATATTGTATAGTATAGCTTCTTATATTGGTTAAGCTTTTTGTGCTTTCATACATTTAAATATTGTAAATGTTCGTGAAATTGCAAACATTTACAACAATTTTTTTTAGGTCAAAGTTTGGGAAATAATTAATCCATCTTCTTTTTTTTTTTATTTAAAAAAAAACATAAAATAAGACCCAAGATTTTGGGAGAAAATCCCAAGCTTTTAACAGCCTCGATCACAACCATTTATCACATGCACACCTCTAGCAAATTGAGTCATTTTGATCTCTAAACACCTCTAGCTTGTATTTCTAACTTACAGCCACCGTTAAACACCTGTAGCTTGCAGGGCCGGTTTTAGGGCCATCACAGGCCCTAGGTACTTTCAAAGTCGTCGGCCCTTCCCGACTTCATTTTTAATATTTTTCAAGATAAAAACGTATCTTCGGTCAACGATGGGACAAACACGACTATCCTCCCTGGCATTACATTCAATTGAAAAAGTTTGATGAGGGAAATGACATTTGAGGACGTCATATGTGACTTTGCTAAGACAAAGAGCCGAAAATTTATCATACTGTCATTTACAGATTTAAAGTTACTTTTAATACAACGTTTATTAAATTTTACTGGAATTCTGAACTTGTTTTCACTTTATGTTCTGGCTTTCGTAGGCCCTTGAAAAGTCCGTAGGCCCTGTGCCTAGTGGATAAAGCGGCCCTGCTAGCTTGTATTTCAAACCTACAGAACTGATAAACACCTCTAGCTTGTGTTTCTAACGTACAGCAACCGATAAACACCTCTAGCTTGTATTTCTAGCTTACAGCAACCGATAAACACCTCTAGCTTGTATTTCTATTTTCTAACTTACAGCAACTGATATATATATAGAGGATACATTACACTGAATATTTCAACCATCTCAGTTTATTACATCCTAGGTCAGTGGTGGCGAAACTATGGCACGCGGGCCACAGTCGGCACGCAGAGCCTCATCAGCGGGCACGCGACTAACATATCACTTCCTTTAAATTTAACTGGAGTGTTGGCACTTGGCTATAAATAAAGTGGTATTTTGGTTGAATTTTAGGGCACGCGGCCCCAAAAAGGTTCGCCACCCACTATCCTAGGTCTATGGGCTGGTTGATGTGAGAATATATTTTTTAGTAACGGCACACAGGCACCCACCAAACCTTATGTGTTATATATATATATATATATATATATATATATATATATATATATTTGCTAACAATGCATCAAGTATCAGGAAGGCTGTGACCGATGAGATCTCAAGTTAAAGATACCGGATGTACTTTTTTTTTAAAACAATGACGCGAATGCATTAGCTTCTTCTTCTCTTCGTTCGAATCTCTATAGAAGCCAAGGATTGCTACTGGAATTTAAGTTATACTAGCTATGAGTTATCCCCCTTCTCAAAAATTCAATCAAGGCCACTTGGCTTTTTTATTTGTTTCTGCAATCCGACATAAGTGCACCGTAGTATTGGTTCTATTAATTTTCATTTATTAGAAGTTCAGCCATACACTTTAATTATGGTTTTATATTTTCAGTCTGGTTTCAACATTTGCTGATTCAATCCTGTATTACATTTTTGTTTAACTGTGGTCGTATTCTGAAAGAGTTATAGAGCAGCTGACACTAATAGTTTTTTTTTCCTGTTGATATATATCAGAATTATTTAAAATAAAAATGAAGTTATTTAGGCCTTAGGAAAACTATACTGCGTCCTCGCAAAGAATTCAGGGGACTGACTTAAAAAAAACATACAATTAAATGTGGTCCAGTTATGTTTATCAACAAAAAGGGATTTTCTTTTCACCAGAAATAATTATATTTGGAGAATCCACAGCATTCAATGGCCAATGGAAGACATTGAAAACAAAGGGCATTCACTCTGTTTTGTAAATATTCTGTGGATTTATCACTATTTATTTAGCCTACTGTATGTTGTTGCAAAATTGTTTATGCAGCTGTGATAGGGTTTTATATTTTTAAAATGTTAAATACATTTATTATAATGATCTGTGTTGATGAAATATACCACAAGTTGTTATTTTTGTGTGTGTCATTTTTTTTACATTGAGCAACCCTTTTCAACACTTGTGCATCAAATCACACAAAAAAAAAGCCAGATACATTCTTCAAGAATAAATCATTTTTATTTTTTTTAAAAAAGACCATTTTTTCTTTCCAAAGATGACAAGTTATTTATACAATGTTTGTACATCACACAGGTTCCCCCCCACCCCCCCCCAACAAAAAAATATAAGCATAAAACAAGGGGAGATTATATTATACAAAGGGAGGCAACAATTTACATTGGGGGGGGATGGGGACACATTACCGCCCCTTTACCTTACATCAAATCACATGATTTCACGAGAGATGTACACTGTTAAATTTCACTTTCAGACACACTGACCGTCTTATAAAAATATATACAAGTCACCTACAAATGCCCATTCCACTAAAGGCATTTGACTCCAAGTTGAATTATTTATAGTAACAGGCCTCAACGAACGAGAGGACACAGGGACTCAAAAAGTGTGGGCACTGTCACAGCAGTCACCTACAGTGCCCACCACAGCCTCCATATTTGCTGCCATGTCCGCAGTACTGTTGGTAAGCAATACTTCTTGAACATTAATGCAACATGCAAAGTCGATACATAT
This sequence comes from Bulinus truncatus, assembly GCA_021962125.1. Lineage (NCBI taxonomy): Eukaryota > Metazoa > Mollusca > Gastropoda > Planorbidae > Bulinus > Bulinus truncatus. The sequence continues at coordinate 8,510,433 of JAGDYQ010000011.1, forward strand.
TTGCCTTCTCAGCTATAAAATAAAAAGCATCTAAATAACCAGGGACCAGAACTTTCCTGATGATGAATGGCTTTTTTTCCTCATCCTTCTTTTAGAAGCAAAAAGAACTGTGTAGATTTTAATCAAACTATGTTTTAACCAAACTTCTGAAATATCTGGACATTTTGTTTTATCACTAGAATCTTAAACTCAATAATTTAAATATTTTTATAAAACTCTTTTCAAGCGTATTACAGCCGAATGCTACTGATTGTCTTCACCGTCTAGCTGTCCGTTCTGTCTCAACTCCTGCAGCCATTCTCTCCTCAGTTTCTCCAGAATCTCAGGGTTCAACTCTCCGCTGTCCAATAGTTTCTGCGATAATTTCCTGACAGCAGCCTAGCAGTAAACAAAGATACATTTAAAAAAAAAACAACGTAACATTAAGTGTAAACTGATTGACATTAGCAAAGAGAAAAAATATTGTTTTAGATCTTAAAA
>JAGDYQ010000011.1:8511412-8533528 GCA_021962125.1 Bulinus truncatus
AATATAATCATTACTTTTTTTTTCAAAATCAGAAATTATTGTTGCTGGAAATTTTAAAGGCGGTATTGGGAGATCAAACTCTGATACTGCAAATGAATTAAATGAAAACTTTCTAAATAAACGTTCAGACGGAAACAATCTTAACAGTCTGCCAGAAGAAGAGAACAGTCAAGGAACTCATCAATAAAAGAGATATTTTTAAAGACAAAAGAACCCTCTGACAGAACTTGAGTTCATTTGGGAATGTCAATAACATGATGAACTTTGACATCAAAAGAATTAAAATTCTAAATAAATAAATAAAACAGTAAATTGATTTTTATGTGTTCAGTTTTTTTGTTTTTTTTGTTGTCAAGTGACGAAAAGTTCAAACAACTTTCAGCCTATTTCAGACATTTTTGGTGAAGCTGGGACAATCGGTTTCATTTGAGAATCACTGGGTTTATAGAACAAACCGTTTCATTTGACGACCACTGGGCTTATAGAACAAACAGTTTCATTTGACGACCACTGTGTTTTTAGACTAACAGTTTCATTTTAGGACCATTGGGTTTATGGAACAATCAGTTTCACTGAAGAACATATGGGTTTATAGAGCAAATCAGTTTCATTAAAGAACCATTGGGTTTATAGAACAAACAGTTTCATTTTAGAAACATTGGGTTTATAGATAAGGAAATGTTGTGAAAAAAACATATAAAAATGTTTACATAAATTGTGTTTAAATAAACTTGCCTTACATTGTCTGTAATTAACATTTAACACAGTTTGAGTTCATAATTTGTCTACTAGAAATGGTTTCAGTCATTGGTTTCAATACGAGAAAAACAGATAAACATTCGGACGAGTGATAATTATTTCACTATAGAAAAACTTCAAACATTTGTTAGAAGTGAATATTTGTGGAGTTGATTACTTTGAATTCTGGAAACTAGACAGTTGTTAAAAAAAATAATTAAATTGTCAGGGGGAATTTTTCACAAAGATCATATCATCTTCTACTTGGGTACCTTATCAAACATCCATATCATCTTCTACTTGATAACGTTATCAAAACAACCTTGTCGCCTTCTATTGCTAAGACTCGAACTATCACCCACACAATTTTAAAAACATTTCACTATCCAAAAATTATTCTTTGCTGACCAGTTTTGTCTCACATAAATAATTTCCTTTCAATCGGACTTTGTTGCAGTTAGTCATATAAAAAGTTGCATTGTTGTTGTCTTTCTTAAATAGAAACATTTAAAAATGTAGAATTAATTAAACACACAGTTTAATTAAGTAACGTTTTCTTTATAAAAGTAATTTTCTTACTAATGGTATTCTGAATTGTATTTCAGATATTTGTTATGAACAACAAAATGTTAAAGATTTGTTGCTATTACATTACACCAACATATGATTTTTTTAAGTTTTTGCGAATGCTTATTGAGTAAAAGACTTGCTCACACGGGGGTTTACCTGGCCAATTAACCACGTGACAATGATCGTCACTTTTAGCTGAGAGTTGATTTCAATATGATGAATAATAAATTATTTGATGTTCGGATTCCAAAAAAAGCCGGATAACTGTGGTAAAATTATATGATACCTTTACATATATATGTATGGTGGGGCTCAAAACTGTTATGTTATAACTTATAAATGTATGTTGTTTACTTAAATTAGCTCATATAAATACTCTCTATCCGTTGTCTCGTGCTCATGAGGTTCTGTCAAATTTAAGAAACATTTGTGGTCACCAATTCAAAAAGTGTGTCAGCCCATGAACCAGTCTATAATAACACATCCGATAAATACATGTATGATAAATAGATACATGAATGATACATAGATTTATGAATGATACATAGATACATGTATGATACATAGATACATGAATGATACATAGATACATGTATGATACATAGATACATGAATGATACATAGATACATGAATGATACATAGATACATGAATGATACATAGATACATGAATGATACATAAATACATGAATGATACATAGATACATGTATGATACATGCATACATGTATGATACATAGATCTATGAATGATACATAGATATTTGTATGATTTCATAGATATATGTATGATACATAGATACATTAATAATGCATGGATGGATACATGTATGATAGATATTGTCTGAAAATATTATTTAACGTATTATTTTCCGAAATTAAGTTTGTGAGACCTGATTTTAAATGGTCAATGTTAAATGATTCTCATCAGAAAATTTGAATTATAATTGGAAAAGATTTCGAGTAAATTAAAATCTAACATGGAATTTGTGCGCGTGCTGGTGACGATACCACAACCCCTGACCTCTTAAAATTAATAATGGACTCGTCCTACATCCCTTTGAATGCAAAATGAATCTGTCCAGTCTCTTTTTATAATTATGTCTTAGGTTTGGCTGCCTCGCGAATATTTCAGCTACTTAAAAAGACGTTTAGCCCAACAAAACAAAAAATCTATATCGTCCAATCAAGTTCATAGATTATTAATTACATTTTTGGTTTCAAATTATTGCAGACAACAGAAAATAATCGATCTTTGGTTGTGGTTTTTTTTTTTATTTTCAATGACTAAAGAACTTGATGTTGATAGATCGCCCCACCCCTAACTAACACACATAGTCTAACAACTCCCATCCAATGACTCACAGGCTGACAACTCCCCTTCCATTGTTTAATGACCAGGCTTGCGGAGCCGGAGCAGAGGAGCCGTGATCCGCTACTTTTTGCTTGAGCCGGAGCCGAAAAAATATGGCGGCTCCACGGCTCCCAAATGTTTTTTTTTTGTTACAGCAGATTTTTTTTTTAGCTTTAAAAATCCAAATTTGTTTGATTGTTTGCTTTCTACAATTTAAAATGTTGTCATTTTTATGAACGTCACAGCAGTAAATATTTAAATGATATCATGCATGCACATCACCACAAAAAATCTTAAATGGGGAATCCTTTTGTGTTAAATCTTGTTTACCCTCCGAAATTTTTTTAATGGCATGTTATTTTGTTATATATAAAGTTAAAACAGTTTTCTTTCATAGAATAATTGTATCAATCATTTAAAATAAATTTTTACTACGACGACAAATAGAACGCGTCATTTCGTATTATTATTTGACCGCGAATTTGTAATAAGCTAAAAACAAAATGGTCGCTTTCTATATTTAACACGTTTATTATAAACAGAATATCTGAAATAGAGTAGATAAATTTATAAGGCTGTGGCTATTCGGACCCGGGTCCCAATAAAGTCTGATTGTTATTCGGACCCGTGGCAAATATGCACATAGCTTAGCTATACTTAAACTTTATTAGACGGAACCCGAAAAAATAATAATACAGAGTCCGCTTAGTGGAACCCTAGACACCGAGTAACGATTAAATCATACAATTCAAACAATTATTAAAAAATAAACAAAAAACAATAATAAAGTTTATGTATAGCTAAGCTAAGTGCATATTTGCCACGGGTCCGAATAACAATCAGACTTTATTGGGACGGGGCCCGAATAAAAATCGGAATTTATTGGTACCCGGGTCCGAATAGTCATTTCGAATTTATACATAATAAGTATAAATACTGAAGTCTTTAAAATATTTTAAATAATGCATCATTTTACTTGCTAATTTGATCATTGAAATAACTTTTTATTACTTATGAAAATGGCAACTAGTGAAACCTCGGTAGAAAATAATGATATGATTCTGGATGCACTGAAATGGTTTGTTTTTAGTAAAACCGACATGCGTATATTTTTCAAATTCCTAACTATGGGGGTGAACGCGGCAAAATTTGCATAACTTTTTATCAGCGGCATGTTTGCGTGGCGCACTTACAAAAATGTTTGTCTCCTGTGATACTATCTTAATAGGAAGCCGGAGCCCTGCCGGAGCCGGAGTCGTGCCGGAGCCGTCAAATTTGTGGGAGCCGGAGCCGGAAAAAATTTTGGCAGCTCCGCAAGCCTGCATGACCCACAGGCCGACAACTCCCCTTACATCCAACAATGACCTACATGCTGTTAACACCAACTCCTTGTCTCTGTTTGAATCGTGCAGATGGAACGGTATATTTCGAATCTCATAAAAATCCTCCCATTAGGCTTGTTAAAACTATACACAAATATATAACGTACACAGCAACAATATCAAACAACATTATACATAGATAATGCAGTTACCAAATATTATGAATTTAACTCAAATAAATGAAGTATGTAGCAACAATATCAAACAACATTATAGATAGATAATGCATATACAAAATATTATCAATTTAACTCAAATAAATGAAGTATGTAGGAACAATATCAAACCAAGTTAAAAAGTTAAGGTAAATGCGGCTGGAAGTTTTGCAAGGACTCAACCCCTACACAAAAGATGAATTCTACACTTACTATGTATATTTCTTTTTTGAAAAATTTACAGTTTTAAATAGTTTCTGTTGTTTTTATTATGAAATGTAAAAGTCCCAAATATTAAAAGGTAATAATTAACTTATAATATCATTCAAATTAGGGGCCGTCCATAAAGTACGTCACGCTCCAGGTGGGGGGGGAGGAGGGGGTGTAAGAAATTGCAGGGGTTTTTTTGCTCAATAAGAGGTGGTGGGTCTCTTCAATAAGAGGTGGTGGGTCTCTTCAATAAGAGGTGGTGGGTCTCTTCAATAAGAGGTGGTGGGTCTCTTCAATAAGAGGTGGTGGGTCTCTTCAATAAGAGGTGGTGGGTCTCTTCAATAAGAGGTGGTGGGTCTCTTCAATAAGAGGTGGTGGGTCTCTTCAATAAGAGGTGGTGGGTCTCTTCAATAAGAGGTGGTGGGTCTCTTCAATAAGAGGTGGTGGGTCTCTTCAATAAGAGGTGGTGGGTCTCTGAAGTTTTTAACTTTTTACCAAATGAAGAAAACTATAAGAAGTGCCGGGTTGCATTTCAGAGGTGCCGGATAGCAGATCAGGCGCGCTACATGGCAAAAAAACCCCTGAGAAAGTGTGACAGTTTGTGACAGGGGGAGGGATGGAGGGGGGGGGGGTGTCATGCCAAATGTGACGTCACATTTTTTATATATTTTTTTTATTTATAATTTTTTTTTAGTAAAACTTAATAGTTTTAAAAATAATTTGCAAAATTTTTGTGAAACACTTAAATTAGTTTAATGTCAAAATTGCATGAAATGCATATTTTTTCATTATTTATTTATTTAAAACTTTAATATCTTTTGATGTCATTGTGAATTCATCATGTTGTTGACATTCCAATGGAACTTAAGTTCTGTCAGAGGGTTCTGTTGTCTCTAGAAATGTCTCTTTTTTTGAAGAGTTCCATCGCTGTTCTCTTCTTCTAGCAACGTGTTAAGATTGCTTATGACTGAACGTTTATTTAGTGAGTTTTCATTTAAGTTCCGTTCAGTTTCAGAGATGGATCGCCGACCCCAAATACCATATCTTGCTCCAATAGTTTCTGATTTTGAAAAAAAGTCATGATTATATTATATATATCAACGTGGAACAAAAAGACAACAAATAATATATAATAAGTTCAAGATTTTGGTTAACTGTGTTAGACATTTCTACACAACTGTAGTCAAATTTGTATTTCTACATAAGTGTGGTCTAATTTGTATTTCTAAACAAAAATGGTCTAATTTTTATTTCTACACAAGTGTGGTCAGTCACATTTGTAAACACGTACTGTACTAAAGTTATAATGATTATTTTTTCTTACCTAACTGGCACCCGACCAACAGCATGATAAAACAAATGGAGAACCAAGACATGTTAGCTGAGTGTAGTGTATTGAGATGTTGCTTACAACTCTTGTCGTAGTTTTGAAGTTGGCAGGTGACTTTCTCAATGTGCAGATTAGGGTGATAACAAAAAAAAAATGTTTATGAAACCACTTGCAATCGAGGAACTTTTATGTGTAATTTAAGAATATCAACTGCATTTTTGATTTTTTTTAAAAAAAGTTCCCCCACCTCCCCATTTTTCGGAAGAAAAAAGTGAAAAAAAAAATTTTTTTTTCAAAAAAAAAAGGACATGTTTTTTTATCTTAATTCAAAAGCGTATTAATAATAACTTATCAACTTTTATTAACAAATAAGATATAGAACAGTTAGTAATATGTACAGAATGTACAAGAAATGTTCAAAACATATTTCGTCCTATGAACTTCAGATTCAAAAATTCAATTTTTCCGCCATCAGTTTCACAGCACGTTCAGCAATTTGGTTAGATCTGGGAATGTCAATTAATGACTTCTCGACTGACCAATGGGTCTTTAAACACTTAATTGCCTTCTTGCATTTTATCTTGATGAGTGAGGTAAACAGTTCATTGAAGGACGCTTCATTGTAGTGTTGCGAATCGAACCAAGCATTTGCCCATTCGTAAAAGATGAAGTTGCAGGCAGAAGCGAGAATACTGCGCCACTCTGGTATCAGAAATAATGCTATAACAGTAAATATTGCACGTGAGTTCCATCTTGCCTGGTGTAAATTTGGTAATTTATTCCAGCTGATGCGAGGCCAACGTGGGTTCTCGCCTGTGCTAACATCTTTTGTCGCAAGAAGCGGTAATCAGCTTGAAGAGTGACATAGTTTTGTGTTAATTTGCCCTTGAAGGAATAGTTGAGTTCTTGTTTGCTCATTGGCTTTTGAATAAGAAAATTCATGACATGTTTTAGAAGAAGGTCGAGTACATGGTGCTGACAGTCAATATATTGTGGCTTCTGAAAGCCATTGCTCAAGACATCACCCTGTATAAGCTCTACAATCCCGTGCAAATGGTCAGTATTTCTGCGGTCGTGTTGCAAATTAACATACAAATATTTTCTCAAGCATCATATTCATCTATTAGCTGATGTAGTTCACTGTGAATGGCCACGGCAGAACCACTCTCACATTTGAGAATACCGAGTTTGATTTCGGTTGTCACCTTTTTCAGCAAACCTACTTGATTCTCTTCCCCTTGCACTCTTTTACCATCAAACTGGATACAATAGGGATCTTTGCTTTGAAGTTTTTGAACAATTTTAGTTTTCATTTTCCGTCCTTCAGAGATTACTCATTTCCAGACACCCGCCTGACTTGGAACCGGCACATCATGACCCTGTTCAGCAATGGTTGCAAGAACGTCATGTGCTTTATGTGTGGAAATGTTTTTCAGTACTAGTAAACCCGCCGTTCTAGTGCTTGCTCTTTGGTATTTCGGTTTGCATTCAGAAGATGACGTTTAAGAAATAGTTGGCGACTCGGGTGAAGAAGCAGAGGTTTCAGAATCCGAAGATTTTGAGACAGTTGTATGTTTTTGTGTAGGTTTTGAGACAGTCGTGTGTGTTTGTGTAGTTTATGAGACAGTTGTGTTTGTTTGTGTAGGTTTTGAGACAGTTGTGTGTGTTTGTGTAGGTTTTGAGACAGTTGTATGTGTTTGTGCAGGTGGTGAGACAGTTGTATGTGTTTTTGTAGGTTGTGATTGAGAAAAGCTGGCTTGCGTTTGAGTTTTTGATAGTCGAATTCGTTTTCTTGGGTGGAATGATTCCAAAGGGGCTTGTTTGACCATTGAATAACCAATCTTTCCTCCACTGTTAACTTGCCTCTGGTAGAGCTCTTTTTCCTCTGTGCTTTTCCATTCTCCATTAACGTTGGTGACATCAAATAACTGAGAAAGTGTTATCAGATGGTTTCTTTTTGTTTTTGTCATATAAATCAAACAAACAATTGAGTTTCATTCTGATTAGTGTGCTGGATAATAGTGTAAAGTCTAGAATTTCCCTCCAGAGCAATTCTATATCAGTAATCATAATTTTGATTCGATCCAGTCGCCGTTTCTGGCTATTAAACAGAAAAGTGAAGTTTCCAAGAATTTGACGGTTTGTCGGCATCCATTTGAGATTGATTAGCTTTTCAACAGATAGAATTATTGGATACCTCTTCTGTTTAGAAGATGAGGGAAGATGAGTATAGTAAATGCCTTGTTTATAAACAAATGGAAACAGTCGACTGAAATGTGCTTAAAAGCAGTCTAGAAAGTCATATATACTAATTCAGTGTGAAATCAAAACCGAGCGTCAAACTGCGCGATATGAGAAAACAAAAATTAAAAGGTGGGGGAACTTTTTTCAATTTAAAAAAAAATTAATGTCGCTACTGTCATCTACATACAATTGTTCCTCGAATGTAAGGGGTTTCAGTTTCATTACGAAAAAAAATGAAAATAGTTATCACCCTAGTGCAGATACTTTCAATAGCAGTGGCTGGTTCTGGTATGGATGCTTTGAAACTGTGTTACATTATATAGAGTCAAATGACCTAATAGTTAAGCCTGTTAAACAATTAAACTACCATTGATGACGTGGGCAAATAACATTTATGTGGCTACCAAGTTGGGAGGGGGAGTGGGGAGAGATACCTCCATGTGCCCAGGTAAAGTCGGTCTAAATTTACATATTTGTCTACTATTCAGTCATTGATAATTCACAGATGAATTTAAATAACAGAACAGCTTATTTACTAGCGCGATCAGTGTATTACTAGTAGAGTTAGAAAGAGTACCGACATTACAAGTACAAGTACGAGTACCGACATTACGATTACAAGTACGAGTACTAATACATAGGGTGCAAGCACGGGTACAAATATACACTGGTAAATGTAAAGGTACTGGATTACGTGATCAAACACCGTGTTGTCTTCTATCTCTAATACTATAACTATGATCCACACATACGGTTATCAAACACCTATATCGCCTTCTACTTGATAACGTTATCAAACACCCATATCAAACACCTATATCGCCATCTACTCGATAACGTTATCAAACACCCATATCAAACACCTATATCGCCTTCTACTTGATAACGTTATAAAACACCCATATCATCTTTTACTTGATAACGTTATCAAACACCCATATCAAACACCTATATCGCCTTCTACTTGATAACGTTATCAAACAACCATATCATCTTTTACTTGATAACGTTGTCAAACACCCATGTCATGATTTTCGCTTTTACTTTGCACATGCACATAATTTTTTTTTACGTTTTTGCGAATGTCTGTCTAACCTTCTGAATAAAAGACTTGCTCACTTGACAGCTTCTTAGGTGTTTACCTGGCCAATTAACCACGTGACAACTTAATGATAGTCCGTTTCATCTAATTAACATACGTTTGTTTTTAGGAATAATTTAATGTTCCCATCTTGCCTTACGGTCTCAATAAACTTTTTGTTCAGTTTAAACTGTTGATTGCATTATGATAAATAATTATTATTTAACAATTGTTTTTGTTTGGATTCCCAATAAAGCCGGAAAACCGTGGTACAAATATTTGATACATTTACAGATAGATGTATGCTGAGGTTGTAGACATTTACTGCTAACTGTGATATAAAGGAGGCCTCATTGGTAATTAACAGATCCCGTGTGGAAAATCTATGGTACGCGGGCCGAGTACGGCACGTTTTACTTTTTACCATGCCACACGATCAAAACTTGGATGTTTTATTGCATAAATGTATATTGTTTATTTAAATTAGCTCTTGTGAATACTCCGCTGTCTCGTGTTCATGAGATTCTGTCAAACTTAAGAAAACTTTGTGGTCAACGATTCAAGAAGTGTGTCCACCCTTGGATCTGTCTGCAGGCGACATAACATATCCCATAAATTCATGTAATCACGAATAATGCATGGATAGATAAATGTATCTTATATAGATACAGGAGTGATGCATGGAAAGATACATGTATGATATGTAACGTCTGAAAATCTTTTTTAACGTAATATTTTACAAAATCAAATTTGTGACTTTGATAGATCAATGTTAAATGGGTATCATACGAAAATTTGAATTAAAATTGGAAGAAATTGGAAGTTGTGCGCATGCTAGTTATGAAACCCCAATCCCTGGCCAAATGTAATTAATTTATGGACTCGTCCAACATCCCTTGTAATGCAAAATGAATCTGTCCATTCTTATTTAATAATTATGTCTTGAGTTTGACTGCGTCAAGCTATAAGTCACACCGACATTATGTCTGAATATTTCAGTTGCCAAAACAACAAAACAAAAGATCCATGAAACAATCTATACCGTCCAATCAAGTTTGAAGAATAAAAAATTACGGTTTCAAATTATTGCAGACAACAGAAACTAATCGATCTTTGGTTTTTTTTCAATTATTAATTGTTTAAGAACTAACTAACACACACAGGCTGACAACTCCCCTTCCATCCGTCAATGACCCAGACGCCAATACCCTCCCCCCCCCCCGCCCTCTACCTGAATCGTTTTATGGTCACAATGGAACGTTATATTGCAATATGATACAAATCTTCGTCATTAGGCTAATATTCTAATTTGTTTAAACTATACACAAACATATGAAGTATGTAGCAATAATATAAGACAACACAATACAAAGAGAGCTCAGTTATGTATGAGCTATACACAAATATTTCAGTTTGGCGACCAGAGACAAATTTTACGGTAGGCGCACCTGGCACGTGCATCGCGCCCCACTCCCTCTGAAAAACACCGCGAGACCTAACTTGAATCTTGCATGCTAATTTTCGCTGACTCTCTGTTTTATCAAAACGCACAATACTTCGTTCTGCGCCCGGAGCCACAAACCTAAATCATCCTCATGTCGTGACTCACACTTTGAGAGCCACTGTTTTACGAGATTGCTCTCAATACATTATACCTTCCTCTGGCCACTGTGGCAAAATAATACATATGCCAGGCAGGCCCGTAGCGTGCGGGGGTAGCCAGGGGGCGGGCCCTCGGCGTTTGGTCTGGCCCCCCTCTGATTATTTCTTCTACTTAGTAAAATGTATTACCTGCCCCCCCCCCCCGCTATTGCCTGCCCCCCTGCTGTAGAATGCCTAGCCCCTCCTATAAAATTTTCACGCTACGGGCTGATGCCAGGGTTGTCCATGAATTAGATCAAAAAGAGCCGCACTATGGTTATATATATATATATATATATATATATAGGGCCTATATATATATAAATACTTCTTGTCGGTATATTGTTATATTATTAAGATATTATATATTACACATCTCTGTATAAACTGTCCTCGGTATAATTGTGTTAAAAACTCTCGCGCTATTGTTGTTAAAAATAAACATTTCTATTCAATGAATGGACTGATGAGTGTAAATATCATTAATGGCGGCGATGAAAACATTGTTTCAAAACGAGGCTTGCACAATCTGTATAATATCTAATCTGTGGTGTGGACCAGCCACCTTTAATTTACCAAAAATTAAGTCAATTACCCTTTTTAAAGGTGGATGACCTAGGAGGACATTAAAACAAATTTCACCTGGAATCAAGAATCAAACCCAGAGCCCACAGGTCAATAGTCGAACATTCTCTACTGCTCGACCATCCGACCCTCTTTAGAATTTTTTTTTTTGCAAATATAAACTTTTAAAATGTAATGTGGTACTAACTAACTTTCAACAAATGTTTTTGAATTTTTTTTTATAAAGTAATTAGGTAATGCTTAAAGAAAAAAAGTTATAGCAAGCAGGAATTAATCAGTAAAGGTTTTTACTTGCATGTTCACATTTTACATATCTTGTCTAACAGAGAAGTGAGAAAAATACACTTTGTAATGCGACTGGTTTCTAAGGTCAAGAAAAATGTTCTCTGCATTACAGAAGATATATCTTCTGATTTTTTTTTTATGTTATTTTATTTTTAAAAAATTAAATTACTACCACATCTATTAATGTAATAAGCATGAAAATGTTATCATTAGTACAGCAAAAATCCACTTTCTCACTCCTATGGCTTTCAGGTCTTTCTTCACTCACTCACTTTATGGCTTTAAGGTCTTTCTCCACTCTCTCACTCCTATGGCTTTAAGGTCTTTCTCCTCTCACTCATTCCTATGACTTTAAGGTCTTTCTCCTCTCACTCACTCCTATGGCTTTAAGGTATTTCTCCACTTCCTCTAATCATCTAGTTCTTAGTCTGCCCTTATGTAAACTAAAAGCAAACAAAAAATATTAAACAGTTTGCTGTTTATAGCAAAACACAATTCAGAATGCCGTTTAAAAGACAATTATTGTTATAAAGGAAACTTAACGTATTCAAACTGTGTGTTTAGTTTCGTTCAAAACTTGTGAATGTTTCTATTAAAGAAAAACAACACCAACAATGCAACTTTTATATGACTAACTGCAACAAAGTCTAATTAAAGGGAAATAGTTCATGTGAGACAAAACTGGTCAAGTGAACAGTACTTTCTGGGATGGAGGAAAGTTTTATAACACTGTGTGTGGGTGATAGTTCAAGTATGAGTAATAGAAAACCACATGGGATAAAGTTATGTGAGGGGACGGGTGGTCGTACGGTAAAGCGCTCGAAATTTTTCAGGTCTTGGCTCAAGTTCCCGATATATCTCCCGTGGTGCCTCCATGGACATTGCACTATCGGCTATGGTGGGGATGAAAAACCATTGGTGGTTTATAGGATTTAAGAGATGTTATCTCATCCTTACAGGGACTTCACACAAAGTTACGTGAGACCTCATGGTTGTTTGATAACGCAATCTACCGACTATTTAAAAAATATTTGTACTTGAACTTTTACTTTCGCCCTGGGTACTTGAACTACTCGTACTAGTTTAGTTCCCGTTTACCCCTCCCGTCTACCTTCCAACTACCCACTTTAAAAACAATTATCGAATTTGACTGAATAGAAGACAATTTGTAATTTAGTCCGACACATTTACCAGTTCATAGGTAGTTAACCCTTCCCCAGCCTCCCATTCCAGTTTTCTCTTCATGTAATAAGCCCCCGACCCTACACGTCAACAATTGTAGATAATTTGTTTAGCAGGGCTTAACTATAAAATTTGCCACAGTTTCAAATCATCCACACCACGAACCAACCATTGCTACTGAAAGTATCTGCACATTGAGAAAGTCACCTGCCAACTTCAAAACTACGACAAGAGTTGTAAGCAGCATCTCATTACACTACACAGATGTCTTGGTTCTCCATTTGTTTTATCATGCTGTTGGTCGGGTGCCAGTTAGGTAAGAAAAAATATTCAAAATAACTTTAGTACAGTACGTGTTTACAAATGTGACTGACTACACTTGTGTAGAAATACAAATTTGACTACACTTGTGTGGAAATACAAATTTGACTACACTTGTGTGGAAATACAAATTTGACTACACTTGTGTAGAAATACAAATTTGACTACACTTGTGTGGAAATACAAATTTGACTACACTTGTGTGGAAATACAAATTTGACTACACTTGTGTAGAAATACAAATTTGACTACACTTGTGTGGAAATACAAATTTTACTACACTTGTGTAGAAATGTCTAACACAGTTAACCATAAATATACATTAAACATTTGAACCTGTTTAGAACCATGAACGTATTGTATTTTCAATAAAATTATTTATCAGAGATGGTACTACTCAAGTACATTGTTGTAATATTTGAACCCATTCATTCACCTGGGGTGTTGTTTTACTCATTGTCTTACTTGAACTCATACACTCACCTGGGGTGTTGTTTTACTCATTGTCTTAATTTGTATCTAGTTCTGGTTGTAATTCTTTAGATACAACGGGATGGTAGCTTTTTTGTCCCTTGTAAGCGTTAAATATTCAAAATGTGGACATTTTCAAAAAAATCTTGTTACCGGTTTGAAAAAAAAAAGTACATAGAAAATAATGGCGAAAAAAAATGACTACATTTTGTAAGATATTATAAATCTTTATAGTGGATTTATTGTAGTACTGCTGATACACACACAACACACAGATACAACATGTTAATTGTGGTCTTGAAACATGCACAATACACGGATACAACATATTAATTGTAATCTTGATACATGCACAACACACGGATACAACATATTTATTGTGGTTTTGAAACATGCACAACACAGGGATACAACATATTAATTGTGGTCTTGATACATGTACAACACACGGATACAACATATTTATTGTGGTTTTGAAACATGCACAACACAGGGATACAACATATTAATTGTTGTCTTGAAACATGCACAACACACGGATACAACATATTTATTGTGGTATTGATACATGCACAACACAGGTATACAACATATTAATTGTGGTCTTGAAACATGCACAACACAGGTATACAACATAATAATTGTGGTCTTGATACATGCACAACACAGGTATACAACATAATAATTGTGGTCTTGATACATGCACAACACAGGTATACAACATAATAATTGCGGTCTTGATACATGCACAACACAGGTATACAACATATTAATTGTGGTCTTGAAACATGCACAACACACGGATACAACATATTATTTGTAGTCTTGAAACATGCACAACACATAGATACAACATATTATTTGTTGTCTTGATACATGCACAACACACAGATACAACATATTATTTGTGGTCTTGAAACATGCACAACACAGGTATACAACATATTATTTGTTGTCTTGATACATGCACAACACACGGATACAACATATTTTTTGTGGTCTTGAAACATGCACAACACAGGTATACAACATATTATTTGTTGTCTTGATACATGCACAACATACGGATACAACATATTATTTGTGGTCTTGAAACATGCACAACACAGGTATACAACATATTATTTGTTGTCTTAATACATGCACAACACACAGATACAACATACTATTTGTTGTCTTGATACATGCACAACACAGGTATACAACATATTATTTGTTGTCTTGATACATGCACAACACAGGTATACAACATATTATTTGTTGTCTTGATACATGCACAACACACGGATACAACATATTATTTGTGGTCTTGAAACATGCACAACACAAGTATACAACATATTATTTGTTGTCTTGATACATGCACAACACACAGATACAACATATTATTTGTTGTCTTGATACATGCACAACACAGGTATACAACATATTATTTATGGCCTTGATACAAACATTTTAATTGTTGTCTTTTTCTCACACGGTGACATATAATTTAAACTTGATTTATTTTTTTTTATTTTATTTTCAAAATCAGAAACTATTGGAGCAAGAAGACCTGGGGGTATTTGAAGATCAAACTCAGATACTGAAAATGAAAACTCACTAAATAAACGTTCAGTCATAAGCAATCTTAACAATCTGCTAGAAGAAGAGAACAGCGAAGGAACTCAAAAAAAGAGACATTTCTAAAGATATCAGAACCATCTGACAGAACTTAAGTTCCATTGGAATGTCAACAACATGATGAACTTTGACATCAAAAGAATTAAAGTTCTAAATAAATAAATAAAACAGTAAATTGATTTTTATGTGTTCAGTTTTTCTTTTCGTTGTCAAGTGACAAAAAGTCTTAACAACTTTCAGCCTATTTCAGACATTTTTTTGGTTAAGCTGGAACAAACAGTTGAATTTTAGAACCATTGGGTTTATAGAACAAACAGTTGAATTTTAGAATGATTGGGTTCATTGAACTAACAGTTTCACTTGAGGAACATTGGATTTAAAGATGATGAAATTTTCGGAGACGACATAGAAAAAAAAAACAAATTTTTACAGAATTTATCTACTAGAAAAAGTTTCAGTTTTTAGTTTCAATACGTGAAAACAGCTACTCGGACGACTGAATATTATTTCATTATAGAAAAAAATTTAAGTCTGTAAAAGTTTAAAATTTGTTGTTTCTTACTTTGAATTCTACTTAACGTTATCTTTGAATTCTAGCAAATAGACTGTTTCTTTGAAAGTAATAAAATTGACATGTGAAATTTTTCATTCAGATAATAACAAAACTTTTGTAAACCGGCAATAACAAAAGTTTTTTTTTTTTTTTAAAAGAGAAATGTTTTTATTTAACAATGAAATGGATCGTAAATATAGGGCTACAGTTTGTATAATTATACACTTTGCTGATGCTTGCAACTTTATATAATACAGAAAGCACACTCGAACGTAGATTTGTATATATATATATATATATATATATATATATATATATATATATATATATATATATATATATATAAAAGAGAGAGAGAGAGAGAGAGAGAGAGAGAGAGAGAGAGAGAGAGAGAGAGAGAGAGAGACTAGATCAAAGGCCCGGTACCCGGACCGGCGAGTGACTCCTTATAATTAATTGAGTTGTATCCCTTTGACAATCTTTTACAACTTTACATAATTTGCGCAACAATTGGAATTTCCAAGACTATTTTTTAGCCAATCAAGAGTTCACTCCCCTTGAGCTAGACTATTTTTAGAAAGCGGAAGGGTTACACACATACACCAGGCGAGCCGATTATGTATTAGATTATTAGACTAACAACATATATTAGTATGACCGGCAACACTCAACCATCACCCTTGTACACAACTTATTTGGGGAAGATGAAGAGTAGAATTTATCTGTTTGTATTCTTCTTCTTCCTTAGGCTCTACATTTAGGGCCCTGGCCTGTCATACTACTTTTCTCCACTTTTCCCGATCCATAATCTTCTTCCTCCATTCTCTCACTCCTATGGCTTTAAGGTTTTTCTACACTTCCTCTAACCATCTGCTTCTTGGTCTGCCCTTTAGGCCTTTTTCCCATTGGGTGATGCCTTATATATTGCTTTTGGACCTCTGTTGTTTTCCATTTTTTCTACCCATCTCAATCTATTCATTATGATTTCAGCTGTTATATTTGGTTCTTTCTATAGTTCTTATAGTTCTGAATTTGTTCTACTCCTCCACTCGTTATGGCATTTTACTGGCCCATACATTTTCCTAAATATTTTCCTTTCCTAAGATTCAGCCTATTTTCTGCTTGTTTGCTGGTGGTCCATGTTTCACTACAATATGTTACTGCTGGTCGGATCATTGTCTTTTTTATGGCTTTTTAAGTTTTCTGGAGATCTGCCAGTTTTTGAGTATTTTATGCAGTGTGATATATTCTGTTCCCTACTTCTAGTCTGTTTTTAAT
Source organism: Bulinus truncatus (assembly GCA_021962125.1). Taxonomy (NCBI): domain Eukaryota; kingdom Metazoa; phylum Mollusca; class Gastropoda; family Planorbidae; genus Bulinus; species Bulinus truncatus. Next base: position 8,528,413 of record JAGDYQ010000011.1, read on the forward strand.
CTTTAACATTATATCATTGCTCTCACTTATGTTTAATCTGTTTGTATTAACAAGGTATATTGAGGGATTGTGTCGCTAGCAAAACGCCCAGCCGCCTTTACTTCCTTTCACCAGAACCTGGTATTTTTTTTTTAAATTGGTTCTCACCGTGGATCGAGCCCGGGACTATCTGATCGAGAGTCGAGTGTTCTACACAGCTCGGCCATGAGTCTCTCATAGTGTCGATAGATTAACTGCGTATCTCACAGTGCGATGGAAATACTGCATCTCTCACAGTGTCGGTGGGGGCACTGCATCTCTCACAGTGTCGATGGGGGTACTGCATCTCTCACGGTGTCGATGGAGACACTGCATCTCTCACAGTGTCGTTGGGTGCACTGCATCTCTCACAGTGTCGATGGAGGCACTGCATCTCTCACAGTGTCGATGGAGGCACTGCATCTCTCACAGTGTCGATGGGGGCACTGCATCTCTCACAGTGTCGATGGAGACACTGCATCTCTCACAGTGTCGATGGAGACACTGCATCTCTCACGATGTCGATGGAGATCTGCATCTCTCACAGTGTCGTTGGAGGCGCTGCGTGTCTCGCAGTGTCGTTGGAGGTACAGAGAAAATGTCTAAGGTCTTAGGGGCTCGTTTTTGCCCAAATTGTTTAATGTTTTCTTACAAATTTACCAATGCACTTTCTCTTTTAAGGTGGTCCATGGGCCATTTAAGGTTTCTGCTAGTTGTTTTTTCTATTTTTTTTTAAGCTACACTAGCCATTTTTGGCACATGCATACAACATACCAATTAATGAACAAAGAAATAAAAAAAAATATTAAAAAAAAATTATTAAAAAATGTATTCTGTGACATATTTTCACAAATTTTCAAAGAACCAATTTTTATTAATGAGAGTGTTTCAAACAAACGTCCAATCAGTATTAAATTACCGTATCGATATAAAAAGATAATATCCGTGATATCTAGAATATGGACAACCTTTGTCGACCATCAGAAATCAAGACTATACACGAATTTCCGTAACTATAAGATTAGAATTTTCTTTCCAGATTTTTTTTGTTTACATTTAAGTGGAGGAAAAAAAGCCAATGAAAGTGTTCATCTGTAGGTTATCTTAATATAATATGCCAGTATTTTGTACGGATATATTTTATTTTCGACCCCCTTGTTCGTACCACAGATTTTATAGTCCATACGATCTGTGATCAGTACTAATTTTTTTACCTCTTTTTTGTGTCCATATTTATTACATTTTGTCCGGCTGGTGAGTACTTTTATTAACAGCTTAAAGTCGCCACATTGGCATTGGCCAAATGAGTATCTCAGATTAGCATAATCTCTTCGATCAGCTTTGTGCGTGTTGCAATAGATCAGTTGTTTTTTCTTTATGACTTTTAATCTTTATAATATGACAATGTTGCGACATAGAAGTATTTTTAACATGTCAAAAAAAACATAGTGCATCTCTTATTGTTCTCATTCGTGAACACCGCTGGCATATGTATTGTTTTGCCACAGTGGCCAGAGGAAGGTATAATGTATTGAGAGCAATCTCGTAAAACAGTGGCTCTTAAAGTGTGAGTCACGACATGAGGCATTAAAAACGATTGTTGAATCTGTGTCATGTCGATTGCAATCGCTCAGCACAACTTGACTTTGAATTTGACCTTGAAACCGCAATATCGACGTGTACAGTGAAATTTTGGTTTTGATTCTTGTGCACAGATTGTACTTCATGTTGTGCTGTACACGAGTAATTTTTCTGCATAATCCATCTGAAGCACTGCAGTCGTGGATGAAGACAGCATGGCATCTTCTTTATGGCTCCTTGATGTCACGTGATGTAGCTGTGTTTGAAAAACCGCGCCTCCATACTTATGATACACCCAATCAAATCACCGACTGCCCCACTGATTAATTTCTTGACCAATCTGTTGTTCACGGACTGCCACTTTTCCCAAGAAACGTGATGTGATTTCAATTCTTCAGCAGTCTTGTCGAACCCACAATTGTTTGTTGTTGCTAGAACGAAACCAGCAGTTCTCTCTCTTATCATCACACAGACAGTTTCCGCAGCGATCGTTGGAGTTATGAGTAGTTTAAAAAAAAATTGGCAATGTTTTTTTTTAACAAATGGGTCCTCAATTTTTGTTGGCCTAGGGCCCCTAAAATTATAAATCCGGCCCTGATGATAGGGACATACTGTTGTCATACAAAACCTAAATTTATTTTTTAATGTTGTCAGGACAACAGAAATGCGCCAGCGTGGATAGGGTGGCATCACACATTTGAGCAAAAAATGACGTCATAAGATACCACCATAGAGTAGCTTTGATGTCGTTTTACGTCATATTGGGCACGTCGATATGTGTATTTACAATGTTAACACACACACTATGTGTCCAGGTGACTTCACTCCAACAGATGACATTGTAATGGAACACCGTGTTTACAAAAGATGTCGATTTTTTGTTGTTTTTTTTTGGAATCGATGATAACGTTTGAAATCGTTCGATTTGAATCCGATTCTAGCAAAATATGCTGACTCTTTTGATTCTCTATCTGCATTCCGATCAATAGTCCACAGGCGTACCTTGGCTGGGGGAAAGTGGGGGTCCGAATTCGAAAGTCCCCCCCGGGCCCCAGCTTGAGGGGGGGGCAAAAACGTTTTTATTTACATTAAATATTAAGTACATTATCTCAAGTCATGGTGTCGAATATGCAGGGGCCCCCAAAGAGGCCAAGCCCTTCCCCGGGCCCCTTAGGTTCGGCACTCCAATAGTCCTATTAATATTATTGGATCAATGGTGACCGTATCCAATTTTTCTTAATATAGAAAATAAGAAATCTTAAAGAGCTGTTGCAACTTGGTAAATTTAACAACAATTAGGGGGGAAAAAATGACCAAAAAAAAAATAATAAACTCGACGAAGGGAGGTATGTCCACGTATGTCCAGCGGTGACCTACACAGCACTTTCAGGTCAAGGCTGATACAATCATTAAACTATGGGGTCACCAGTGACCTACACAGCACTTTCAGATCAAGGATAATACAATCATTAAACTATGGGGTCACCGCATTACTGCCCGTGAAGAAAATAAAACATATTTAGAAATTATACTGGCTGAATTAAAGTGTGTGCACCAAAAATAAATGATTTCATAATTAATTCATACTGGCGCATAATTTAGTCCGTTATAATTCATACAAATATTTGTACTCCTCTGAACGTAACAAAATATATTTTCTTTTTGAGTGCATTTTAATAAAAAAAAAATTTTTTTAATTAATTTACTTTGTTTTGTTTCATTATATTAAGTGTTTATTTGTGTGTAATATAAGGTCATTCCTGAACATTTCCTCCTCTATAATAAACCCAATAATTCTCAAATAAAACTGTTTGTTCACGATTGACTTACAAATGTTTTTGTCACAGTCTTCAATTGGCTGAAAGTTGTTTAGACTTTTCGTTACTTAAAACTAAAATAAATTTAAAAAAAAAAAATGAACACATATACAAAAAAACGATTTAAACTTATTTATTTCAAACGCCAACTGTTCAGTTCTGCCAAAGTTTTTGTTATCATTAGAAGTAACTCTTTTTTTAATGAGTTCTTTGGCTGTCATCTTCAGGGTCAAACCTTTACCTTTTACTTATAAAGCCTGGCATCCCTGCAAATGCGATATCTTCATTTGCCTGCCTTTTATGTAAGATCCCGTCCAGTCGTTTATGCAGCGGGTTTTCATTTAAGTTGTTATCTGTATCAAAGTTCGATCTCTTAAGTTGTCTTGCTCCAACCGTTTCTGATTTTTTTTAATAAAAATTAAGTTCAAATTATTTAGGTTACCGTGTAGAAAAAAAGACCACAAATATGTTGTATGTATCAAGAGCACAGATAATATGTTGTATGTATCAAGAGCACAGATAATATGTTGTATGTATCAAGAGCACAGATAATATGTTGTATGTATCAAGAGCACAGATAATATGTTGTATGTATCAAGAGCACAGATAATATGTTGTATGTATTAAGACCACAGATAATATGTTGTATGTATCAAGATCACAGATAATATGTTGTATGTATCAAGACCACAGATAATAAATCACATACAGTGATTTATAAAATTCTCACATATAAGTGTCGGGGTTTCTTGTTTGTTGATGTTACTTGTAAAAGTGGAGGCGTTTAGTAGCGTGACCTTCCAGATTCTTACTTTCCAGGAATGACAAACAAGTCCAATTACTGATTCATATTTTATTTTACAATAAGACGAAAAGGAATTTATACATGAACATATTTCGGATACACATCATAAATCTTCCCGATTATATCGGATTACAAAAATCATTTATAACTTCTCTAACAACATAAAAAGGGTACCAAATCGCTTCCTCTTAACATCAACTTCCTTCCGGAAAACATAAAAACCCGGACCTCCAGTTAGTTATACAAAAAACTGTGATCCGGACAAATCTACAAGATAATACCTTTACAATAAGAATTCAGGCCATGGTTAAAGTCCTCGCTATAAAGTCCAGACAAATAATATAGTCACCAACGGCCCAACTTTTACACTCGTCAACTAGCAACTGTCCCATACGATGAACTCTACTCCCTTCTCCACGTTCCCCTACAACCACCTTCCCTCCTAACCCCTGATCTGCTCAGCCAAATACAGCCATGGTCCACTGGTCACACTGGTCACTCCGGTCACTCTCCATTCACTACTTTGATCTTCCTCCCTTTTCTTGATCAAACCGAGACCATGCCATTCAACACGCTAACTGACCCACCACAGCTCTCACACCCACATAAAATATTCGGACAGCAGATATTCTGCTGCGCAACTCACAAACTAAAACACAGCAAAAGTATTTATTATAGATTGTTTACTATGGTTGCACCATGTATTTGTACTTGAGTACTAGTCGAGTACATTTTGAGGTACTTATAGTTGTACCTGCATCGTGTTTACTTGTAGGCCTACTATACTCGTACTTGGACCGTGTTAACTTGTACGGTACTTGTACTTGCATTGTAATGCATAGTCAACAGTTGGGAATTCCATTAACTAGTTGTTAGGGATATTTGAAGTGTTCGT
>JAGDYQ010000011.1:8534028-8549404 GCA_021962125.1 Bulinus truncatus
TCATAAAGTAGTCCCCCTTACTGGGTTGTTTGTTTTGATGTACAAGTTACACTTCCGGTACCAATTAATGTACTTGAATTTGCGAATAATAAATTTTCTGTCACCTGCTATTCTTTTAATTTTAATTCATGAATATCAAATAATCAAAATTTAATTTATTTTTCAGTGTGATTATTTATTATTATTATTATCTTTAAAATCATAATAGAGTAGTAGTTTTAAACCTTTTTACTACCGATTTTTAATTACTATCTAATCCCCGCACAATATATGCTAACCAAAAAATACTGTTTTACATATAGACCCTACATAGTGACTCATAAGTTCCTCCATTAATCCCTACATAAGTACCTACATAAGTCTCTTACATATGACCCTACATAAGTCCCTTTCCTACATATGACCCTAAGTACATTAATCCCTACATAAGTACCTACATAAGTCACTACAAAATGACTACATAAGTCCCTACATGTGACACTACATAAACCTCTACATATGACCTTACATAAGTCCCTACATATGACCCTACATTAATCCCTACATAAGTACCTACATAAGTCCCTACAAATGACTACATATAAGTCCCTACATGTGACCCTACATAAGTCCCCCCATATGACCTTACATAAGTCCCTACATAAGACCCGCTTAAGTCCCTACATAAGTCCCTACATATTACCCTACACAAGTCCTTACATAAATCTCTACATAAGTCCCTAGATATGACCCTACATAAATCTCTACATAAGTCCCTACATATGACCCTACATAAGTCCCTACATATGACCCTACACAAGTCCCTACACAAGTCTCTACATATGACCCTACATAAGTCCCTACATATGACTACATAAGTCCCTACATATGACCCTACATATGACCCTACATAAGTCCCTACATATGACCCTACACAAGCTCTACATATGACCCTACATAAGTCCCTACATAAGTCTCTACATATGACCCTACATAAGTACCTACATAAGTCTCTACATAAGTACCTACATAAGTCTTTACATAATCTTATATCGGGACATTTTGTGACTTCAAAAACTTGTCAACATCACAAAAATTATATTTTGGTATTAAATTTAAAGTCATTTTATCATATATTAGACATAAAAAGTAGGAAAAATAATCGAGCTAAGTATTAATCAAGTATAAACAAAGCGACCGGAAGCCCATTATGATTCTTTCACAACGACAGCTGACGCGCAGGAATACAAGTGAGAAAGGTCTATACATTGACTTATTGAGAACCACTAGGTGCGACTCTGGTCAGTCTCGTGCGCGGTCATCTCTGACCTAGATATTATTAAAAAAAAACACATTAAAAAGACTTGTGCTTTTATTTAGAATTTAAATCATTCTAATGATCTATTTCTATTTGTTGGCTTCTAAACTATTTTTTATGGCATCATTCCAGCTGACTTTAACTTACTGCTTATTTTCATCCAGAACTGACATGGGCAAACTTTCTGCCGGTAAATTACGTCTGCTCAATTCAGCCGCGAGATCCTACGACACTCCTTCTCCTTCCCCCCCCCCTCACCCCCGCCGTCATTTCCGCGTTCTCATTAATGATATCTACATTCAGTTTATTGACTTATTATACTTAATTGCTATGAAAAGGACACGGTGCTTTTTTTTTAATATTTTTTTTTATTTACCTGCTCTGTGTCCGCTTGTTATCATACATATCACAATGAGCACAAAGAACATTCCCTCTAAGATAACCGGTGATTGGCACTGGATTGAATGCTGTGTTGTAGATTTGAGGTAATAGATGTTGTCAGAGAAATATTTCATAAGTTATCCCTTTGAATATAATATTCTGCATTCGTAGCAGACATCATCCAACATCATGAAAATAGCCCTGTCGTAAGAAGATTACTGCGGATCATAATAAATTATCGCTTTGTTGTGACTTCATAAACAGATTTAAACCTTCAGTGGCCCATCGATCAGGCTGAAGTGTTTTCCACCCGGCTTCTTATCTTCATCGCAAATGTTTGACGCGCTCAAGCTGTCAACACACTAATGTGAATTTTAATTTATCGTCAGTCGAACGTTTTAGAGAAAAAGGTGCATTTATTGGTGTTTTTTTTTAAACAATCATTTGATGATTAAAAAAAAAAGTATAGATGGTTTTAAGCAACCTATTACATTTAATAATAATTTTGAGTAAACATTGTTGAAAATTAGTTTTACATAAAGTAATACTTAATAACAAAAGGAACGTCATAAAATAACAAGTCTAAATCCACTTTTTTTTTTTAAAATAATAATAATAATAAAAATTTAGCTATAGCAGGGGGTTTTCGAACTTATATGACATCAGACCCACTTTGACAACTGTTTTGTTTAACGACCCACCAGCAAGAAATAAAAAATAAAAAAATATACTATACAAAAATGCAATAATTGCCAACAAAGTGTCCTCTTTTAATTTACCAATTTTAGTTTTGTGACGTATATAAAAATGGAGTTTTATTTCATTTTTTTTTAATTTTGCGCAACCCACCTAAAAATTTGACTGCGATCCACGAGTGGGTCGCCACCGACACTTTGAGAGCTAGTGAACTATGGATTATTTTTTTCTTTAGAAAGCTTTTGAAACGGTGAAACTCTTACAACACAAGTAGCGTTTAGTACATAAGTAAGGCGAAAATCAGTCATTTTTTCTTGTCTAGAGCCTATATTGGCTGTTTTATTGCCATTATAGAAGGTTTCATTGCCCTTTAGCGGTTTTTATTGGATTTTTTTGCGTAATGTAGGCTTTTTTTTTAAGTTTATGAAATTTGATAAGTACATTTAAAAGTTTAAAAACTACATAATAAACGTGTTCAATATTGTTTATATTTCTCATATGTTCTCAAATAATTTCTAATTGGTTTAACTTTATTTATTTAGTAATCTTTTTGTGTATGTAATTTTTTCACAGCCGAAAAGAGCCATGACGAAATCTCTTTTCGTCGAACAATGCAAGCTTGTCCCTGTCTTGGAGACAAAGATACAATTAAGTGCTGTGTAAAGTGTTGGAAACTGTGGAAAGTTTAATATTTGTTGATAGTGGAGGACCTAAGCTTACCTATTCATAATAACGGCTCCGTCCGTAGGCCGGAAATTGTTGTTTAAGCAACAAAGGGAAGCATGACACACGAGGGATTTGTAATCAGTGGGTTTCTCCGAGATCCAAGTGAAACCTCAAAGTTAATTCCTAGTGAAACCCAAGTAAACCCATAGTGAAAACCTAGTTAAGCCTAGTGAAATCTAAGTTATACCTCAGTGAAACCCAAATTAATTCCTAGTGAAACCCAATTTAATTCCTAGTGAAACCAAAATAATCCCGTAGTGAAACCAAAGTAATCCTATAGTGAATACCTAGTTAAGTCTAGTGAAATCTAACTTATACCTCATTGAAACCTACGTTAAACCTAGTGAAACCAACGTTATCGCTCAGTGAAACCCAAGTTAAACCCCAGTGAAATCCAAATGATCCCTTAGTGAAAATTACGTTAAAAGCAAGAGAAACCAACGTGAAACCTAGTGAAGCTCTAGTGAAAAACGGTGTAAAATGGTCAGCCCTTTTCACTAGAATGCTGACAAGCTCTGGCCAACTGACTAAAATACTTCTGAATAAATTTCTATTCAAATAACGTGCGTACGAATCCCAGATAATTATTTTTAAGCGGTTATAAATTGTACTTTAAACCGTAGAAATGCAGAATTAATTCAGTGTCGGTGTTGAAGGGAGATAATTAGTTTGGGATTTTTTCCTTCACGTCATGGGGAAATAACTCACGTGACTCGTAGGTCAAGTACGTTGATGACACGTGATGTTTTCTAATAAATATCAAACGTGGCTTTATTCTATAATTGCTCTATAAACATGAGTCTTGAAACGATGTTTTGATACCCCTTGTTTTAATTAATCAGTTAAAGTAAAATTAGAAGGCTTGTGGGGCACGTATGAGAAATTTTGCTCACATGAATTTACTGGAAGAATAATATTAATTCATACACTTTTTTTTATTTGTAGCCTAATAAAAAAAATAATGTAGTATTTTTTGAAAGATTTAAGTCCTCTGAGATTGTTACGTTCTTGTCTAATAAGGTAATATTTAAAAAAAAATCTGTAACCGACGCAAAATTTTGCAGGTTAGTTAACGCACAAATGCATTCACAGTGACACAAACATATAAAATATATATCCATTGTGACACAAACATATAAGAAAATATATTTTATAACATTTCGCTGGACACTCTCAAGACAAAAAAACTTTCGTTCCGTTTTAAATAATGGCATTCCATCCTTAATGCACAATCTTAATTTACCATCTTGACAATAGTTTAGACTAAGTATTCATAGAAATGGATTCATTTTCAACATAAGTAAAATCTTTCAAACTTTAAAAGAAAAAAATTCAATATGGTCTACTGTATTTTTAAATATACAGTTGCATAAAAAATATCTAATTTTTGTAATAATTAATTGCATTCCATTACATATTCAACTTTAACATATTAACTATACAAAATATTTTTACCTTTTAACTTTTGAAAAATATAGTTTAATATATACAAAATTTAAAAATACAACTATATATACATTATTTAATGATTCATTCTTTTAAAAAATATTGTTTAATATTCAATACTAAATACTAACTAAATAATCAGATGGTAACATTGAAAATACATCATTATGTTGGCCTACATCTGCACCTGATCTCCCCCCCCCCCCACATTTATTCTGTTATCTCTTTACTTGCGATGACCATAATTTTAATGGTAACCACACCCGTTGTCCTCGAATCATTGAAAGAATCAGTTAGGTACTTGACAACATGGTTAATCCAGTGAATGATGAATCTTAATCTATTGTAATAAACTTATGCACGGACACACAGGTCTGGGTAATATCGCCTTTTGTTAAATAAAATACACCACCTGAAATAATATATCACATTTGTATGAAGTCTATAAGATAAAGTGTGAAGATTACTCATAATGTCTTGAAAAAAAATAATCCAAAAAAATTTTTTTTTTATAAATTAATATTTATGAAAAAAAAAATTTGTCAGTGAATAATGTACCTACAAATGTCGATTCTTCATTTTTTACAGAATATGGATCAGCATTAAAAACTATCCTTAACAGAACACCAGACGAGCTTGGATTGTTAGGACTCACTCTGTGTGTGTAATGGAACAAAGATATTACAGAAAAAAAAACCCTGAAAACAATGATGTGAACACTTTTGAAAAAAGAATTTGTATGAAATCATTGTATAGCAATCTACTTTTTTTTAGAATTCACGTAAATATTCACACACAAAGCTGATACTTACTGGGTGAGTTGATAGAACTTGGCCTAGTTGAAAAAGTATGTTGCTGTACACAAAGTTTATTCCTGTTTAAGAAGTTCAAAAAGCTGTTCAAGAATTTTAATACAAATGCGCTACTTGTAATATCAAAGGTATTGAAACTTTATGATTAAATTTGTAATGTAGTATTGATTTGTTCTACAATAAAATTTACAAATCTATAGATTTTTCTGTCTGGTCTAGTTTTTTTTACCTGATGTATGGCAATGAATGAAGTATTACCAACCTGGATGGTGTATAATGATTTCAGTGGAATTTAATCCAACACCACGAGCATGCTCTACGACAGTTTCATTGAATGTTGGATCAATATGGAGTACTTTGTGATGTTCGAAAATATCGTGACCTACAACACAAGAATCATTTTAAAAAAATTGTTATTATTTACTATATATTTGGTATAATCTAGATATTTTCATATATTATCTGGATAATTCCTAAGTAAGGAGTGGCTTAAGCAGATACATTCTACACTTCATCTGACCGTACAATACTTCAACACTGTAAAAAGGAGATCTACATTTATTTTTTCTTATCATATAATAATAAAATCATTTTTTCTCATCTTTTTCTCATCTTCGTATCGTCTCAAAAGAATAATAAAAAAAAAAACTCTTATAGCACAATACACTCATTGAAGTATATAAAGTAACCATGGAAATCTCTTTTATTTATATTTTTAATAGATAGTCAAACTTATTGAAGTTGAAGCTCAGCAAATTTAGAAAATAATGTAATACAATTAGTTTTTAGTCTTATTATTTTTTTTTTCATTATTTTTATAATAATATATGTTATATAATATGTTATAACATAATTTATAATATAACTAAGAGAAATTTGTTTTAGAAAATGCAATTTTAAGTGGATAATTGAATCTTTCTAGAAATCCTACTTCTCAGAATTTAGTCGACAAGGAAGATGAAAATACCGTCATCAAATTGAAATTCATTTCTAAATTTGGAAATGTTGTGAATACGAAAACAAGCTAGAAAAAAAAACTAATTATATCGATAATTCTCTTACAGTATTAACTGTATATAATTTTTATTTTATTGTCTATAGCCAGCATTGAATATATAGATATATAATATATAGTTAATGAGTTAAAAATTAGCAATTAGCAAGATGAGTTATTTTTCAAAGAACTGCATATTGAGTTTTCGAGATAACCGGTGATCAAAACGTTTCAAAAATTAGTTTTCTGTAAACAACGTTATTTCTTTTTATATTTAGAAAAGTAATATTATTGTTTTATTTTTTTTAAGTTGGTTTCTGAAAAGTGTTTTTTTTTTTGTTATTAATTAAAATGCTTACTCCAAGTCAAGATTTTAATACCCCTTTAACCGTAGGGCCTTAGTTTTCCTATGTCTGGTCTAGTACATTCATCGGGAAATAAATGATTGAGAAGTAACTTATTAACTGGAACTTAGTGTCTCTAATATATATATATATATATATATATATATATATATATATCTTAGCCTGCTCATACTGACTAGACCTGCTCATACAGAATAGGTCTGTTCATAATGACTAGGTCTGTTCTAACTGACTAAGTCTGTTCTAACTGACTAGGTCTGCACATACTGACTAGGTCTGCTCATACTGACTAGGTCTGTTCTAACTGACTAGGTCTGCTCATACTGACTAGGTCTGTTCTAACTGACTAGGTCTGCTCATACTGACTAGGTCTGTTCTAACTTACTAGGTCTGTTCATACTGACTAGGTCTGCTCATACTGACTAGGTCTGTTCATGCTGACTAGGTCTGTTCTAACTGACTATGTATGTTCAAACTGACTAGGTCTGTTCAAACTGACTATGTCTGTTCTAACTTACTAGGTCTGCTCATACTGACTAGGTCTGTTCATGCTGACTAGGTCTGTTCTAACTGACTATGTCTGTTCAAACTGACTAGGTCTGTTCAAACTGACTATGTCTGTTCTAACGTACTAGGTATGTTCATACTGACTAGGTCTGCTCATACTGACTAGGTCTGTTCATGCTCACTAGGTCTACTCATACAGACTAGGTCTGCTCAAACTGACTAGGTCTGCTCAAACTGACTAGGTCTGTTCATACTATGTCTGCTCATACTGACTAGTCCTGCTCAAACTGACTAGGTCTGTTCATACTTTACCTGCTCAAACTGACTAGGTCTGCTCATACTGACTAGGTCTGTTCATACTATGTCTGCTCATATTGACTAGTTCTGCTCATACTGACTAGTTCTGCTCAAACTGACTATACCTTCTCAAACTGACTAGGTCTGCTCATACTGACTAGGTCTGTTCATACTGACTAGGTCTGTTCACACTGACTAGGTCTGATCTAACTAACTAGGTCTGTTCATACTGACTAGGTCTGGTCTGTTCACACTGACTAGGTCTGTTCATACTGACTAGATCTGTTCATACTGACTAGGTCTGTTCTAACTGACTAGGTCTGTTCATACTGACTAGGTCTGTTCATGCTGACTAGGTCTGTTCACACTGACTAGGTCTGTTCTAACTGACTAGGTATGTTCATACTGACTAGGTCTGCTCATACTGACTAGGTCTGTTTTAACTGACTAGGTCTGTTCATGCTAACGTTCCATTTATATCAGGGGTGGTCACTCATGAGGTCAAAGAGAGGTGATTTTTTATATATTTATATTGTTATAACTCTGCTCCCCCCCGGGGGGGGGTCGCACCCCTGTCCCGAGAGGAATGATGTAATCACGACTTACATACGTCTACACATTGTTAATTCGGTCGTTCACCCCCGCCTTAGTCCAAGTGATGAAATAGTGTCATTCGCCACCTGCACATGCACACCCACGCAATGACCTTCACCCTCCATTTTGGCGGGAAAACGATGGATTTAGCGTGTGATTCATGAGACGGACAAGACGGACAGAAGTGGGAAACCCCCAGGTCTGTTGATGCAGCGAGTTCGTTATCGGCACGTCGCCAGCGATAACAAGTAGACTCGTTTAAATGGATTAGTTGTACGCATAGTAGACTTTGTTTTGTTTTAGTCTGGGGCAGTCTGGGCTATTATAACCTGTACATTGTAGACTGTGAATAAATCTTATTATTCAACTAACGAACCCACGTGTCCTTTAGTGCCTACCTAGAGAGAGTACGGAAAGACGTAACAATATTTTAATATTTTAAACAGCAACAGAAATTCCTATCTACTAGATCAGTGGTTCCTAAAATTTTTTGACCCACGGACCCCTTTTTTAGTCAAAACCTGCTCACGGACCTCCCAAGCTAAAAAGCTATATAAATGCAGAGTAAAAAAAAGTATCAATTAAAAAAAAAAACATTTTGTTGAAGTATTTATTGAAATTATAATTCTTGTTTAAAATTTAAAAAAATTAAATGACTTGGATGAACTTGATGAGATGTTATGTGTGTATCAATGTCCGCTCAACTTTTGTAAGTAGCAGCTGCAGATCCCCACGAGCAATAATTTCTGGTTGTTGATTTTGTGTGTGATGAGGTTCATGACGTCATTGAATCAACGTTCTACCAAATAGGAAGACCGAAAAAGCAGTCAACAACTTCTGTACAATAACCCATAATGCAAGATATAAAATTGGGATCTGTTTTTGTAACCATAATTTGTGGTGTCCTTGTTTAAACATTGGTTTAAGTTCCTTATTTGTGAAATTTCAATAAGCTGCTTCTGTATTAGTGCAGATTCATCTGTGTTAGGAATCTGAGTTTGTCCACGAGTGAAAGAGTTCAACACCCAGTCGGGAACGTCCAAGTGAAGAATATCATCAAATATTTGGCTCAGGTCTGCATGAAGAGCCATAAATTGTTGACAGCAAGCAAGCAAATCTTAATCTTTATTTGGCAATAATTATGCAAAATATATTCAATAAACACAGTATCATTACATAGCATTTGATATAAATAAGACTTTGACACTCACGCTTAGTCCGTATTTGTCAAATAAATAAGTACTTATATATGTCTGTTTTTAGTTAATTAGATTGTGTCTCAAATCACTGTCTTTGCTTTCCAGGAATTCCAACACTGGGTCAAAGAGCGCATACAATCAATTGTAACATGAACCTTAAGATAAACAATGTACTTGTGTGTGAAGTAGTCAACTGTTACAGTTTACACAAAGTTGTGCAAATAAAGTTGAGCATTACTTTTGATTTTATTAATTGCTATAATGACATAATCTAGTGATCCATGCAAACGTTCACTACGATTTTTTGCGACCAAATGATGTCGATGAATGACACAGTGAGCTGAAAACACATTTGGTACAGCTTGTTTTAAGTATGCCAGAAAGCCTCGGTTTTCTTACCATTGCGGGAGCACAGTCAGTAGCAACAGATATGGTATTAGTCAAGGGTATAGCTTTTACATCAAAAAAATCTTTTTAATTCAGTAAATAACGTTTCACTTTTTGTATAGGTTTAGAATTTAGCAAATAACGATTCTTGAAAAAAAAATTCTTTTACAAATCTTACATAAGCTAAAAGTAATTCGTTTCCTGGTAAAGAAGACTCTCAAACTGTATGGAAAATTCAGGTGTTTTAAGTACTCACATGAAGAATTTTCTACTAACTGAGCCATTTCGTCAATCCTTCATTGTAAAGTATTACTTAGTGGAATTCTTTATAATGTCGAAAGCTTGTTTGTGCAACACGGTGCGTGTTACCTCACTTACAGCTGATAAAATAATTTTACATAAAACATTGCGCGGACCCCCTGAAGTTGTTCAGGGACCCCAAATGAATTTTAATCTTCCACGGACCCCCTGAATGATACCGGGGACCCCTGGGGGTCCGTAGGGACCACTTTGGGAACCACTGTACTAGTTGCATAAAAAAAATTCAATTTTCCCTGAAAGATGCCCGAATATTAAGGGAAAGCCTCACCTACATACTCTAGATCTATTTCATTCAACATGTTTTGAAAGTAATCTTCAGAAATATAGATTCTTATTGAAACTGTAGCATGAAATTAGACTTTTTTACTTGAAGTTAAGAACTGAACATCAAAATAGACGTTCAAAATATAATGTAGACGAAACCAATTCCTAGAAAAAAAGAAAAGAAACAACAACATATGATACAAAAAATTCAATCATATTTTAGTCACTGATATAAAAGTGACATAGTCTGATCTATTTTATTTTTTGTCACTTGTCATTTGGTGTGAGATCATGTAACAAACGTGATATTAATATATTATTATTAAACAGAGATAAGAAAAGAGAGTGAGAGAGAAAGAGAAAGAGAGAGAAAGATAAAGAGAGAGATAAAGAGAGAGAGAGAGAGAGAGAGAGAGAAAGATAAAGAGAGAGAGAGAGAGAGAGATAGAGAGAAAGAGAGAGAGAGAGAAAGAGTAAGAGAGAGAGAGAGAGAGAGAGAGAGAGAGAGAGAGAGAGAGAGAGAGAGAATATGGATAAATATCAATGTTAACATTTCTAGGGCGTGAATGACGTATGGATGCCATGATAAAAGAAGGAATGGGGGGAAGGGGTGAGAAACAGAGAGGGGAGTGAAAGATTTAAAAGGTAGAAAGGGAGTGGAAGAAATAAAGATAGGATTCGAGAGAGAAAGAGATAAAGAGAAGTAAAGAGAGAGAGAAAGAGAGAGAGAGAGAGAGAGAGAGAGAGAGAGAGAGAGAGAGTGTGTGTGTGAGTGTGCGTTAAGAGTCTAAGTAGATCCAATTCGTCTGTCCCGATTGGGCTCATAGATTTTTATATGAATCTTCTGTTTACTTTTTTTTTTCCTTAAAAATCTAATTTAGTTGCTGATGTTTGGATAATTCATAGCACTATTCCATGAAAAAATTTGAAACAGTATCGGATATTTCCTTTGTTTATTAAACGGGAAAGGAAATTAAATAAAAATTTGTCATGCTAATATTCTCTTGTTATATAATAAGAGACAGGAAAAGTGAATATTAAATAGGTATTAATCGATAGAAAGAAGCATAAAGTCTGATGTAGGCAACTAGTCTCCTTTAATTTTTTCCCACCAGAAAACTGTTTGTTGTCGGCTAGAATGCAAACAGTGCGACCTTCAATAAAGTGGTAAACAGTGCTGACGTCAGTGGAGGGTGTCTATAGATATATATTTTCTTTCTTAGAAAATTTTATAAATTATAAAAATTCTAGCACATTACCGGTCCTAAAAGTAGGAGGGAGAAGGGTCACGCGGGACATTACATTAAGATCAGGGATTTGCGTTAGTCTCATAAGTGTTTTAAAGACATTTATGGTAAAGTCCCTTTAGTCCTCAAGGGACATTTTTAGGTTTTACTTTATCCCTTTTGTCGTTGCTTAAGTTTAAGTTACGACGTGACAACATTAGAATCGACGACAAAAAGTTCCCTAAGCCGTAAACGGCCACGAGTTTGATTTTGTTTCAGGATGCCATTCTAGTTTCTTTACTTTTCCCCCTTCAACTACGCACAAGAACAAACGTTTGATTTTTTAGCAGATCGATGACAAAAAAAACAACAACAACCATTTCTTTATTCGCGAGCTCTTTAGGTCTCTATTCGCGAGCAATTTAGGCTTTTATTCGTGAGTCTTTTAGGCCTTTATTCGCGAGCTCTTTAGGTCTCTATTAGCGAGCCATTTAGGCTTTTATTCGTGAGTCTTTTAGGCCTTTATTCGCGAGCTCTTTAGGTCTCTATTAGCGACCCGTTTAGGCCTTTATTCGTGAGCCGTTTAGGCCTTAAAGCGACTAAAGTCGTATTGAGCATTTAAAGATTTCAAGAATTTAACCGGCCATAATGTTGGTATTAATTATAAAGTTCATAATTGTCAAAATGGATGTTCCATACTTATTTCTGGGGTGGTATGCTACTTCCTTGTTGGGGTAGATGAAATAATAACTACAGACTTAATTTTTTTCCGCAGCAATTATTAGGAATGAACTTTGTAAGTCTGTCGTGTAAAGATAGAGGTAGCTGCGAAAGTCGCAAACACAAATTTGAGATGTGTGAAAGAGGAGGGAAAAAAACCCAAGAGAGTCAATTTTTAAAAATGCCGTCCATCAAAAGAAAACTAAATGTTTATTTGTTAAAAAAAGAAAACAATGTTTAATGTCTATTTATTTTAGTCAGCATTTTATTCGTATATATTATTACAAAATGAAAAAAAAAATTACTGTTTATTTTGTATTACATCTGATATGGCCCAAAATATTGTAACAAGAAGTAATAATTAAAACTGAAGAGATTGGCGAACGAAATAGTAATAACAAAGATGGATGAAAATCACTTAAATAAATTAATGTGTGCACGAATTCATGAACAATAGACTAACATCTATTAAATACAACGCCCCTTATGTAACAAAGTAAATGAAGATTCTACTATTACTTTGATTATATCATTATTGTAGGTATTTTTACCCTATAGATGTCCTCAAGTTATCTTCCCAGTCAGGGATGTCGTAACCACCAACATAAATGCATAACAATTTAATGAGCCTAAATAGCGAAATAAAGCTCTTAATTGTTATTGTTATTAAAAAAAATACTAGTCGTCCCGCGTCGTATCATACGCCGCAAAGAAAGGGGGAAAGATACTGACACAATCTTTGATATGGTCACAATGACAAAGCGAAAATGTTTTCTGTAAAGCGAAATTTATTTTGAAACATTTTAAACATCTATAGCTGACGGGTGAAGACTTCCTGAGTGATCCATCTTGACCCACTTTAAACAATACGCTTGCTTTGATCCAGCTCTCCCGTCTCCACACTATAGTGTTTGTTTTTTTCCGGTGTCGCGAATTCAACAATTTATAAATAGTCATGCGTCTTGAAGTTGTGAATTATATATATAGATCCTTATTAGTTTAAATTTTATTTAAGAATAAATGATTGCCTTTTTAATAAGTAATTATTAATAGCTGAATTTGAGTTATTTAAATATTTATTTGGACTTGTTTTTATCAAAAGTAAATGAGAGGAGAGTTTTCAGTGCTGGATGGACGAAATTTACACCAAGCTTGTTACTACAGATAATTACGCCAAAAAAAAAGCACAATAGCCAGTCACTATATAATATTTCTAACGCCCCCATTAAAATAATATAAAAATCATAAATGAAAAAGTTCAAGCCCATCTTTCTATGTTGAGGTCTTAATCACACCTTGTCGGCCATGTTCCATGTGGTCTAATCTCAGGGATGCACTTGTATACATCTAAGTTAAAGGTTACATTTTATATGAAAGAGTGGCACCATAGACACTTGTCCTTGAAAGCGGTTCTCAAAGAGTACTGGATCGCGAGCTCATTTGAAGTGGGTCAATAAAATGTTATATTTGCAATATGTGTTTATATAAACACACACACACACACACAAACACACATCGGTAGATAGATATATAGGTATTTTTTTTGTTTTTCTTTCTTTGAGAACCACTGTCTTATTGTGTTAAATTTTAATTTTGGGTTTAAAAAAATCTCCAAATGATATGACATATTTAGAAATTTATAGATCTCGATTTTTTTCTATGCAATTGAACCATTTCAAGCATTTATATCATAAAACATTTACATGATTTTTATGCAACATTTAGGGAAAACTATTTGTTTATTTGTAACACATGCCATTTAGATAAATTTAATTAACAATTGTGAAAAAAAGATATGAATATTACATGAGGGATCCTTTTAATTCTGACATAAAAGAAACGAAAAAATCACAGAAAATTAAAACTTTAAATTAATGAAGAACTCTAATTTTACTGAGAGAGCTATGTTAATTTACTATCGCTTGACAACGCGTTCTTGTCTAATGAAGTAATTTTATTTTTTAAAAAAATCTGTAACCAAGGAAATATATATATATAAATATATATATATAAATATATATATAAATATATATATATATGAAAATTCAGGATATGAAGAACTCATAATTACTAAATCATTGGTCCAATTACTTTTTTATATACAGTACAGGGATTGATTAATCCATCCATGTAAAAAACAATAAAACATACTTTTCATTGGGAAAAGTCCACTATTATAAGTATTATTCGAAAAGTTATATTAGTACAAAATAGTAACATTAACATTAAATGCATACATTTCATTTATATTCTAAATATTTCATAAGTCATGGAAAGCAAACAAATAATTAAAGTATTTTATCAGTACAGGAGTTAACCTAAATAAGTGCAACTTTCGAAATTTAAGTAATTTTACTTTACGTTAATTTAAGCATATACCATTTAAATGAGTTATTGAAGTACTCTTTAATTGATCAACAGGTCCGGATTTAGATTTGATAAGGCCCTAAGCTATTTGAGATATGGGCCCTTTATAAGCCCAGATATTAAATGTCATGGCCTTATATTTAAATATATATGACAATCGCTCACTCTCACAATTGTTGGGGCCCCCTTTAAAAGTGGGGGCCCTAGGCTACAGATATATGTAAATCCAGCACTGTTGATCATTCCCTTCTTATTTTAAGTTTCATCTTTCATTGCCTCTAATAGTAATAAAGGTTAATTTGTGGAGCTTTTCAAAAACATTTTTTGTTTCACTTCATGCCGTTTGAGTTTATTTAGAGATAATGTAATGTTTTCTTGATCATTTAGTGATTTATTGACACAACGTAACAGTACGATTCCACTATTACAAATCACTACTACAATAACTGGACAACAACTGCTAGTACACATTTGTCCAGCTCAACGCACAGACACAAAGAGAATACAACCCAATCTGTCTCCAGTTACATCCTGATTCTGTCCCCTGACTATACATGCCATAACAAACAGTTCCTCCGTGACAAGCTATATATTTAATTATCTAATAATTAATATTTTTGAAAAATATATTATTCAATACTAGCATGCGTTTATATATACTAAACAAATCATCAGAAAATATTGTGCTATGTTTGACTACATCTGTATTTCAGTTTTTTTCCCCACATCTATTCTTTTAATTGTTTTCGTTTGTTCAATTATTTCTGCAATGGCCAT